>JAJOZX010002802.1:240000-592927 GCA_023014485.1 Bathynomus jamesi | reverse complement strand
CCGTTTCCTATAGGCGAAGTAAAGGCACTGAGGTCGGGAGTTCGAACTCTGATGATGATGGTAATAACAATACACAAGTTAGAACAATGGGGCGCATTAGATGGCCTGAGCGCTGCCTGCGCCAGTTTCCTGGCCTTCTTCACTGACTATTATTAATTAAACTTAAGCTGGTATTGGACCGACTTAATTTTGTAAAAGTGGAGGGGACCTATAGCTTTACGCGGAATTCAAACCACGGGTCGCTACATAATCTGAACATAGAGGAGGATTTCCCATCCATCTACTACCCAGACTCAAGGTCGCTTTACTTCGCTGATCAACGAGAAGCGGTGTTACGACATTGGCTATGACGTCGTAGCTGAGTGCAATATTGCTGTTGGGTGTATCAAAAGCTAATTATATTAGTACGATAAATTAAAAAAGTACCCCATTAACTTTCTTACCTTAAATGTTTGAAGACCTGAAATAAGAAAATTTAAATTAAGAACAATTGTACAATGCTTAGAAGCTACAAGAAATCACAACCCAACAGTGTTCCAACCTGGGACACTGGAAGCGGTTATCCTTGTTCTCGTAAAGCGTGATGCTCTCCACAACTACTTCGTCAGAAGCGACTCCTGTGTGCCAGGAAGGAACACAGTTTAAGTCCCCGCGTTTAATGCGGTTTCCTCTTAACTTTATTTACTGTACAAATTAATAAGAAACTACTTTAAAACTATTATTACTTTTAATATATATATATATATATATATATATCGTCTCGAACGCTAAACAGATCGCAGGAGTCAAATTTGTGTGTGACGCATGTACAGTTGTACACAGACTGTAAACTCCTTTACGATATTTAAAGAAATGGAGAAAGCGAATTTGAGTGTTACAGAAAAGGAGGGGAAAAATGAGGAAACGAGAGTCTGGAAATGTCCCAATGAAAATTCGGGTGGATGAGAGAGAAGACGAAATAACGAATAACAATATAATACAGAATGAAGACATAGATGAGAGAAAAGAGACGGGTAAAAGTTGCGAGGTAGTTAAACTGTCCAACGAACAAAATGATAGAAAGATAAAAAATAAACACGTAGGAAATAAACAGCCAAAGAAAAAATGATAATATCAAAATTAAGAACATAGAAGATAACCAGATAAGAAGTAGAAGCGTAGAAAATACCGTTTGTAAATACTACGCAAAAGGGTACTGCAGATATCGGGATGGGCAATGCATTTATGCACATACCACATTATGTAACACACATTATACAGAGGATATTGCAAATTTGAAAAAGTGCAAGTTCCACCACATTACTGTCTGCAACCTATGCAACATATGGGAGGTGCAAATACGGACAAAAATGCCGTTACCACCACCACCCTCAAAGGACCGCAACAGGTAAACAGGAAAAACGAACATCAAAGAGGGCTACCAATTTTCAGACGTAGTCAACACAATTCAGCTGCTAAATACCATCCAGCAAATACAAAGTCAGCTGACAAATACTGTATATAGGAATCCGAGAGCCGGACAGAAGGCAGGCACAAAGCCACTTCATGCGTTATCGGGACAACAGGTACCGATAAAGATAGAGAGAGGCAAATTCTCGGAGGACCACAAGACAACGAAACCGGCACCACTATTGGAAAACGAATCGAATGTATGTGAAAATGAGAGAAAAAAAATAAAAATAATCCTAGCCAATATTCAGGGCCTTAAATCAAATCACTCACCGGACAAAGTTTTATACCTGAAAGAACTCGTGCAAGAAACCGGAGCAGACTTTGCATGGCTCACGGAAACTCATCTAAAGGACTGCCAGGCGAACTGTGAAAATTGTGAGTCCTGTGTTGACAAAAAAGAAATATAAATTGACAACTATATCCTCCGAGCCGACAGAACAGTGAGACGTAAAGGAGGATTTTCCATTTATACATGCGAAAGGCATATGGCAGAAATGACTAAGTACCTCAAACAGCTACGTAGAATGTGTAGCAGCAAAAGTTGAAAAATTATATATGGTACTAATTGTAATGTACGACCCCCAAACACGCCAACCTCAAAATTTTCAGATTCCATTACAGAGGTAAGAAACTGGGTAAAAGATCTACACTCTCCAACCCCAAATATTTTTCTCTGTGGCGATTTTAATTTCCCATTCATGAAATATAAAAGGATAGGAAAAAATATATGTATACACCAGGACAAGGGAGGCACACGGGAAGACCAGGAGCAGGTAAAAATGCTACCAGCTCTGGCTGATGAATTTATGTTAACACAAGAAATAACAGTGTAGTGAATACTCTTATTTTAGTTTAAAGATAAATGTTAATTTTACCGTCTTGAATTTCGGAATAGCTATAAATTCATTTTAAATTAGTTACCCATCATAATTCAATTGTAACCCACATTAATACTAATTTTATGTATACTGTATTATTTTATTGTATGTAAACATAATTAATTATATATCACAATTGTCAGTTAATTATTTATATTCAAATAATTATTTTAATCTAATACCATGTCCATTTTGCAAATAAATAATAGAAATCCAAGGGTTATATTTTCCATCCTTGGTACTGTCGCAGTTTCGCCTAACGGACTCAATACGGCTAGTGAGATAATCACTGGTTGGCACTTAACCAGCGGCAGTGCTTATGGCTACATCATCCAGGTTAACCTATACCGGATAGATGCGCTACGGTCCCAAGCCGTAGCTTGCCTAGGCTCGACGACGACGAAAACCAACAATTGGTGACCCCGGAGTTGGATTCCCCCCTTTTACCCGAACGACTAGGACTAGACTGTAACGTCGTTCGTGCCCATCACGCCCATCACCCCCTTCACCCGAGCGACTAGGACCAGACTGTAACTTCGCTCGTGCCCTCTGCCCCTCACCCCTGCCCGTGCGCTCTGTGCCTGCGCTCGTCTCAACCTCCACTCCTTCGTTGGTAACTTGTCGTTTTGCTTGTACGTCAGCAAGCATAGGAGAAGATGCCTGACGACGCTGGTGCCATCTCCCACTTGAGCGTAAAGCTCCCCGTCTTCTGGCCGGGTGATCCATTTATTTGGTTCCACCAAGTGGAATCACAATTCAACTTGGGAAGGATCACCGCTAGCAGGACAAAATACGATCATGTTTTGTCCTCTCTACCAGCGAGCATCATCTCTGGTCCGTGACGTCATCGTGTCTACTTCCACGAGTGAGGACCCATACAACGATCTGAAGTCTGCCATCCTGTGCCGCACCACTGTCTCCGAGCGTGATAAACTACATCAGTTAATCTCAAAAGAAGAACTTGGAGACCGTAAGCCCACTCAAATGCTGAGGGCTATGCAGTGCGCTCTAGGCGAACGCGCACAAACCTTCGATAAGGACATCTTTAGACAGTTGTTCTTGCAGAAACTTCCTCCATCAGCTCAGCGTGTCTTGGCCACTATGGATCCTGCTACTCCAGTTGATAAACTAGCAGAAACTGCCGACAAAGTAGTGGAGATTGACACGGCTCCGGTCAACAACGTGAACACACAATCGGAACTGGAGTTGAAAATGGAAGAGTTAAGTCAACAACTCAACTACGTTTGTTCTCTGCTACAAAATCAACGGCAAAGAAGCCATTCTCGGTCAAGATTTACGAAGAGGCATCGTTCGAGTTCCGGGAAGATCTGCTTCTACCACTCTAAATTTGGAAAGAGCTAGGAAGTGCATCTCCCCTTGCAATTTTTCGTCGGAAAACCCCAGCAGCGAGTCCTAATGGCGTCTAGTACTCGCACTGCCAACCTGTTATTCATAAAGGACAGGAACTCTGGTGTCAATTTCTTGGTCGATACCGGAGCGTCAGTCAGTGTATTCCCTCAAAAATCTGGTCATACGCACTCGGAATCTCCGCCTCTATACGCTGCTAACGGTTCACGCATACCCACGTACGGTACTCAGTCGCGTGAACTAAACTTGGGCCTTCACCGATCCTTCAAGTGGATTTTCATCTGTGCTCAAGTGCAGCATCCCATAATCGGCGCTGACTTCCTCCAGCATTTCAAACTCCTGGTGGATCTTGACAAGCGACGCTTATGCGACCAGGCCACACTGCTTTCTGTTCTTGCCAAACAGGTTGCCCTTCCGGACGCCTCGAACTCTGCACTTTCCCCGTTCCCCCTAATTCCATGTACCAGTGCCTTTTCCAGCGATATCCAGGAATTCTTCAACCGATGCAGATGGGTGATACCATTAAGCACACCATTACCCATCACATTACAACAAAAGGTCCCCCTGTGTTTGCAAAACCCAGACGTCTTGCCCCGGACAAACTGAAAGCTGCCAAATCGGAATTCCAGCTTATGATAGATCTTGGGATAATAAGACCTTCCAAAAGCAGTTGGTCCTCTCCCCTACACCTGGTCCAGAAGAAGTCAGGAGACTGGAGACCATGTGGGGATTACCGGTTTTTGAATTCGACAACCATCCCGGACCGATATCCGGTACCAAATGTCCAAGACTTTACTTCTCTTCTCCACGGCAAATCTATCTTCAGTAAAATAGACCTCGTTAAGGCTTTCCACCACATTCCCGTAGAGCCTTCGGATATTCCCAAGACTGCAGTTTGTACACCATTTGGGTTATTCGAATTTGTGAAGATGCCGTTCGGGCTACGGAATGCTGCGCAAACCTTTCAGAGGTTTATAGATGAGGTCACCAGAGGCTTAGACTTTGTTTATGCCTACATCGATGATTTGCTTGTGGCCAGCTCAACGGAAGAGGAACATAAGGAACATCTTTCACTCCTCTTTCAACGCTTAGAACAATACGGTTACTATTAATGCATCTAAGTGTGTGTTTGCACAGCCAACCTTGGAATTTCTTGGTCACACGACTTCGCAGCACGGAATTACCCCCCTTCAGGACAAGTGTGAAGTGATAAAAAATTACCCTATGCCAAATAATCAGCGTGAGTTACGTCGGTTTCTAGGTTAGGTAAAATATTACCACAAGTTCATTAAAAACTGTGCCAGTGTTCTTGCTCCTCTACACGCTATGATCACACACAAACGCAAGGTAACGAAATTGGTATGGTGTAGCGATAGTTTACAGGCGTTCGACAGTGCCAAAAATGCTATCAATAGTGCATTGTCTCTGTCATTTCCTATCAGTGATGCCCCCCTAACTCTGACGGTCGATGCATCAGATGTTGCGATCGGTGGGGTGTTGGAACAAACCATTAACGGTCAACAAGCACCCATCGCGTTTTACTCGAAAAAGCTGCAGCCAGCCCAAACGCGTTATAGTGCTTTCGGACGTGAACTTCTTGCTATTTACTTAAACGTGAAGCATTTTCAACATTTCCTTGAAGGCCGAGAGTTGTGTGTTTTTACCGACCACAAACCTTTGGTCACTGTCTTCAATAAAAACAGCTGTAACCACTCTCCCAGAGTCATCAGGCAACTCGATTATATCTCGCAATTTACCACAGATATCCGCCACATCAAAGGTGTCTTGAACACTCCAGCGGATGCACTTTCAAGATTCGAGATTACTTCTGTTACCCTCAGCTCTACACTGTGGAATGCTATTGCACAGGATCAAGATAAGGATACGGAACTACAAGACCTGCTCAGAGAAGACTCCACTCACTCACTCACTCACTCACTTTCCCTCAAGAAAATGAGTATGCCAGGATTGTCTGTGCCCCTCTATTGCGACGTATCAACAGCTGCTATTCGCCCTTATGTCCCTCCATGTCACAGACAAGCAGTCTTCACGGATCTTCATAAGCCCTCCCATCCTGGTATCCGTGCTTCGCAACCTGGTTACCTCTCGCTTTGTTTGGCCCTCGATGCGGAAGGATGTCAAACATTGGACCAAAACGTGCCTTGCCTGCCAAAGTCCAAAGGCACACCAGGTCCCCCTTTGACGCATTTCCGCCCCCATCCCAGCGATTTGAGGTAATTCATGTAGACATTGTTGGCCCTCTTCCAGTGAATCAAGGCCAACGTTATCTGCTCACCTGTCTCGACCGCTTTTCCAGATGGCCTGAAGCCATCCCACTTCCTGATATCCAAGCGGACACTGTTGCAAGAGCCTTTCTTCATGGATGGGTATCAAGATTTGGATTGCCGACAAAAGTCATCACTGACCAAGGTCGCCAATTTGAGTCTTCGCTTTGGAAGAAGTTTACCAGCTTGTTGGGTACAGTACATGCGCATACCTGTGCGTATCATCCGCAAGCTAACGGCCTCGTCGAACGCTTCCATCGCCAGCTGAAGTCATCCCTTATGTGTCACGAAGACTCCCATTGGATGGATAAGCTTCCACTCGTGTTGCTTGGTATTCGCTCTGCATTTAAGAGTGATCTGAAGACTACAGCGGCTGAACTAGTCTATGGAACAGCACTGCGGCTACCAGGTGGCTACTTCACTGCAGGGGATAAGTCATGTGATCCTACGGAATTCGCTCAAACACTTTCCTCTCACATGCAGTCCCTTCAGCCTGTTCCCCCTCGATTGACTAGCCAACAGAACATCTTTGTTTCCCCAGCCCTCCAGTCTTGCACCCACGTTTTCGTTCGTGTATCTGTCCCAAAACGGCCTCTCCAATGTCCATATGACGGGCCCTATGAAGTTCTCCGACGTACGCGCAAATCATTTCTCATCCAGCGCGGTTCCAAGGTCGACAAGGTCGACAAGGTTTCTATCGATCGTCTTAAGCCTGCGTTTTTGGAATCAACCTTAAGCGAGGTACATGTAGCTACCAAAAAGGTCCAGGGGAAATCTGTGTCGTTCGGAACTCTTTGAACTTCCTCTCTGGTGGGGGTGTGTGTAGTGAATACTCTTATTTTAGTTTCAAGATAAATGTTAATTTTACCGTCTTGAATTTCGGAATAGCTATAAATTCATTTTAAATTAGTTACCCATCATAATTCAATTGTAAACCACATTAATACTAATTTTATGTATACTGTATTATTTTATTGTATGTAAACATAATTAATTATATCACAATTGTCAGTTAATTATTTATATTCAAATAATTATTTTAATCTAATACCATGTCCATTTTGCAAATAAATAATAGAAATCCAAGGGTTATATTTTCCATCCTTGGTACTGTCGCAGTTTCGCCTAACGGACTCAATACGGCTAGTGAGATAATCACTGGTTGGCACTTAACCAGCGGCAGTGCTTATGGCTACATCATCCAGGTTAACCTATACCGGATAGATGCGCTACGGTCCCAAGCCGTAGCTTGCCTAGGTCCAACGACGACGAAAACCAACAACAGCAAATACAAGAAAAAACAACTGCCTAGATTTGGTGTTCACAAACAACAGCAACCTAATTGATGATGTAGAAATATCCCCAACTATAATATCGGATCACAACATTATTGAAATAACAACCAATATAAAAGCAACAAGAAAGGAAAGAACACGAACAACAGAAAGAAGCAAATTCGAAATTTTTAATTTTCACTCCAAAGCTATAAATAAATTCGGAAGATGTTGCATCCAGCATGGAAGTAATAGATTGGAAATCCATCTTCGAGGACAAGACAACAGAAGAGATGCTAATGACCTTAGAGGAGAAGACGCTGGAAACTGTGGAAAGACATGTCCCAAAAATACAACAAAGGGGAAAGAGAAGCAGGTTCGAGAGACAAAAGAGGTCATTGTTCCGAAAGAGAAAAAGAGTGACTGCAAAATTAAGCAACTGTAAAGATAACAGCAGCAGAAAAATATTAAATGATAAACTGCAGAATATCGATTGCGTCATACAGGAACTAATTGAGAAACATACAGAAAAAGAAGGCGACGCTATAGAGGCGATAAAGGTTAACGCAAAGTACTTCTATAATTTTGCAAAAAGGAAGTCGAAAAACCATGCGACTATCGGACCTTTGAAAAACGAAGATAGTGCTTTATCTAATGACACTGTGGAACAAATTTTAACTTTTTTTGTTTCTTGGACGTGAACAAGTCGGTCTTATAGGATTTTTTTCCGCTGATTCCGAATATAGCCGTAGAATTTCTCTATCACCCAAGGTTACTGAGAAATTTGTATTTTAATATTTATTCAAAAAGTGTATAGAAGTTAGTAAAAATACTTCATAAAAATTATATTAGTGGCAGATTGGCATTTAAAATATTCTTCTTAAAACTTCTTTGTCACTGATTTTCTCTTGTAGTTTTCATTAGGAGCTTCTCGCATCAATGTCCAGCAGTAATCAGCTAACATTGCCGGATCCCACCTCCCTTGGTAGCGTTTCTCCATAGTAGCTATATCTTGGTGGAACCTTTCTCCATGCTCATCGCTTACGTCGCCGAGGTTTTCAGGGAAGAAATCTAAATGGGAGTGCAAGAAATGGATTTTTAGTGACATATTACATCCCAATAACCTATATGCTTCATCATGTCCTGCACTATTTTTTCATAGTTAGAGGCTTTGATGTTCCCTAGAAAATTTGTGACAACATTCTTCATGGCCTCCCATGCCACTTTTTCTTTTCCTCTCAAGGCATCATCAAACTTTTGATCTTTCATGAGCTCTCTGATTTGGGGACCAACAAAGATCCCTTCTTTTATCTTTGCATCACTAAGTCGTGAAAACTTTTCTTCAAATATTTGAATGCCTCATCTTCCTTGTTCATTGCTTTGACAAAATTTTTCATGATGCCAAGTTTGATGTGAAGTGGCGGTAAGTATATTTTCTTGGGGTTAACTAAGGGTTCATGAGACATTCTTCAGTCCTGGGATACATTTTTGACGAAGTGGCCAATCCTTTACAAAATAATGCGAATCTCTGGCTCTGCTGTCCCATTCACAAAGGAAGCAGCAGAACTTCGTATAACCGAGCTGCATTCCCAGAAGAAGCGCGACGACTTTTAAATCCCCACATATATACCAACGAAACTGGTCATAATTAATCTGCTGAAGGATGAGTTTCATATTTTCGTAAGATTCCTTCATGTGGACAGCGTGCCCTACAGGAATGGAAGGGTATTTATTTCCATTGTGAAGTAGTACAACCTTGAGGCTTAGCTTCGAAAAGTCAATAAATAAACGCCAATCTTCAGATTTGTGCTCATGACCGAGAGCTAACAGCAGTCCATTTGCATTATTACAGTAGCATAAACCACCTGACGAGGAGAAATACTGCATCAGATCTTTTTGGCGAGTGCGGAACGCCGATATGCTTGTATCTTTTGCCAGCAAATTCCATTCACGTAACCTGGAGCCCAATAATTCCGCTTTCTTTTTCGGAAGGTCCAAATCTCTCACGAGATCATTCAGCATAACCTGCGTTATCATACGTGATTTATTTGATTCAGGTTGCTGAAAGTCTGTATCTTTAGTGTCATCAATTTCCATTGGTTCAACTTCAGACTCTTCATCCAGTGTCCATGACTTTGGGGGAGTTGGAATTGGGTTATCATCGTCATGTAGTACTGGTCTCATGGCAGATGCAAGATTTGGGTATTGAATTTTATGTTTATTTTTGGCAGAGAATCCTGAAACGTTAGTCATACAAAAATAGCAATCCGTTAGGTGATCCTTGGGCTCTCTCCAAATCATTGGTATGGCAAATGGCATAGATTTGCGGGTACATTTAATCCAACCCCTAAGAGTGACGGCACAGGAAATGCATGAGATATGAGGTGCCCAGGATTTGTCTTGGTCGCCTACCTTACATCCAAAATAAAGTTCGTAAGCCTTCTTCACGAGTGGGGTCATCGTCTTCCTCTGTGCTATTATGGTCAGTTCTCCACATACGTAGCAAAATGTATCTCTGGGATTAATACAGTTTCGATTCATGCTGGCGGAAAATTATTGAAATCACGGAAAACTTTTTCGAATGAAAAACCAATTTTTTCTACTATGAAAAATTTTAAAATTTGAGCAAAACTTGAAATTTTCTTTTTCTTTTTATTAAAAATCTGTGTTTAAATAGCTATATTTTTTTAATGCAAAAAATACTATTAAATATAGTTAACCTGGAAAAAAAAGAAAGAAATTAAATTAGTACACTTAATTTTAACTAATATTTTGGGAAAACTCTGAGTAAATGGAAATATTTTCTCGAAAACTATGGGTGATAGAAAATTCTGAAACCATATTTGGAATCAGCATCAAAAGTTCTATAAAAACACCAAATAGTTTTCAAGAAACAAAAATGTTGTTCCCTAGTGTGATCTAACAGAAGTATCCGAAATATTAAGAGCTCAGTACGAATCATCTTTCAGTATCCCAAAAACAAACTGATTTGCGATTGAAACGAGTTCTTTGAAGAAGAACTACAAGGAGAAAGTATAACGGACTCCGACTTTACGACAGATGATATTACACAAGCTATAGGGAAACTAAAAGCACACTCAGCGGCAGGACCGGACAAATGGAATGCCACACTGATCAAAAACTGCAAGATTGCAATCGCTGAGCCCCTATACTGGATATGGAGACGATCACTAGACACGGGAGAAATACCGGGCATCCTGAAGAGCGCGAACATAGTCCCAATTGATGTGAGGCCAAAAACTATAGGCCAGTGTCACTTACATCTCATCTCACTAAAACATTTGAAAGAATAGTTAGACAGAAAATCTATGGCTTTTTGGAAACTTAGAAAAAATTAAATGGAACACTATAACAACATTATTGATGCACTGGAAAGTAATGAAAACTATGATGTAATATACAAGACTTTGCCAAAGCGTTCGACAAGTGTGACCATGGAATCATAATACATACTGAAGTGTATGGGAATAACAGGAAAAGTAGGGAAATGGATATATAATTTCCTTAGTGAGCGGCGGCAAGTCGTTACAGTACAAGGAGTATCTTCATCAGAATCGGAGGTCCTCAGCTCAGTACCACAAGGGATAGTATTAGCTCCACTACTCTTCATAATCATACTACCTGACATAGATGAGGACGTTACCAGAGACAGGGCAGTAACATCCTTTGGCGATGACACAAAAATCAGTAGAAAAATAAGAAACCCAGAAGATATAGGATCGCTACAAACCGACATGAACAGAATCTACAAGTGGACGGAAGACAACTATATAAGTTTAACACCGAGAAATTTCAGCTGTTCCGGTGCGGGAAAAGAGAGGACCTAAAATCCATGGAATATTATACCCAAAATGGACAGGAAATCAGAGAAATTCTAAAGCAAAAGATTTAGGGGTTGTATGACTGATGATGCGAAATTTGAAACACAAAATAAGATAGCAGTAAACAGAGCAAAGAGAGTAACTGGGCAGATACTGAGAACCTTTAAACGAAGGGATAGGAATAAAATGATTCCTCTACTGAAAACACTGATCATACCCAAATTGGAATACTGCTCGGTCCTAACATGCCCATATAAAAAGAAGACATTAGACAACTACAAGGGATCCAGAGAAGCTTCACAGTCAAGATCAAGGGGTGCAAAGAACTAAACTACTGGGAAAGGTTACGCGAATTAAATCTATATTCACTGGAAAGAAGAAAGAGATACAGCATTATTTACACTTGGAAAATAATGGAGAAACTAGTCCCTAATCTTACTCTGAACCCTGTAACTCCCCAAACAACAGTGGAAAGTAGAAAAGGAAGACTGTGTCGTGTTTCCAAATTAAAGGCTAGACAGGGAACATCCTTAACCCTGAAAGAAAATAGTTTTGTTGTGAGAGGACCAAAACTGTTTAATCAGCTGCCCAAAGACCAAAGGAACACGAGTGGTGTTGCAGTGGACATCTTCAGAAGAAGATTAAACGCCTGGCTCAGAACAATCCCCGATGAGCCGGACGTACCTGGCTATGTGAGGTGGAAAGTACAAGAAACCAACTCACTACTTCACCAGGCCAACTCGAGAGGAGGGGCGACAAGCTTGACCTTCGTGAAATGAAGAATCATCGCGCGGAACATTTGAAGTGTGTGTGTGTGTGTGTGTAACTAAGTTTCACGGAGACCAGTTCTTTGAAACTTGATATAAAGTTCCTGATTGGTAGAAATTGGTCACGTGGGAAATAACTAACCAATTTAAAGCCACCACCTGAGGTATTATAATATATATATATATATACCTCTGGTTTGGTTAGCTTCCGCCCGAATTGTTCATTCTGACGAAGGTCAAGCTTTTCACTCCACCTTAGACCTACAGTTTAACGTGGAATCCGAACCACGCCCCATCAGCAGCCCAGCGTCTTAACCACGAGGCCACCTCGGGTACCCATTTATCTACCAACCACTTTCTTTATTGTGTGGAAGGATGAACAGCTGGGTTTTTGCTGCGCGCCGGTTGCCGTAGAGTCTCGAACCCGGGGCCGATGGATTCGTAGTCAGCGACGCTAACCACACCACCACCGAGGCGCTTTTTCGACTTTTGGACTCTCGAGCCGAAGTGGCCGTCAACTTACGCGCGCGTCTTCGCTCGCTCGCCTGATTCTGTCGAGGCGACGCGGCGACTAAGCCAAACGACCCACTCCTACTACGGGCAGGCAGGACCGGAGGCGCGCGCGGGGAAGCCATGCGCGATTTCCGCCTCCGGAGCCCGAGGAGCCACGAGATATATAATATATATATATATATATATATATATATAGAGAGAGAGAGAGAGAGATAGATATTGGCATGGCATTGGCATCGCATCGCTTGGGCTAGCGGCGGAGGAATTTCTATATCGCTCGTATCTCTCCGTATATATATACACCACATATATATATATATATAATATATATATATATATATATATGTGTAAACTGGAAGAACGCAAATTGAAACACAAAAGATGATGTAATGATTTTATTATGGATTTTCAGTCAGAGTTTGAGTTACGTCTTGGCTCACAATTATGGTGTCATATTATGTTAATCCTCATATGTGTTAAGTATATACAGGGGGGGGTCCAAAAGACCCTATTCATTTTGCTGAAATAATGATATTTCTATTTTATTTCTACAGGCCATAGATGATGATGGATGTACAAGAACGTGTGATGGTAGTAACACTACGTATCCAAGGGAAGTGCAAAAAAATTCCAGAAAAATTCGAAACAAGATTTCACAAACCAGAACCTACAGACAAAACAATCCGCGAGTTGGTCAATAAATTTAAAAGAACAGGGTCTGTTCATGATGAGGCAAGATCTGACCGTCCAGGTACCTTTCAAGAAAATGTCGAATTGATAAGAGATGCCTTTGAAATAAATCCTAGAATGTCAACTCGCACAGCATCACGTAGACTGAGCATACAAAAACGACTATTCTAAGGATTTTAAAATCAACATTAAAAAAGAAAAGTTACCATATTCAAGTGCTACATACGTTACACGAAGAGGATTATCCAAGACAAGCCCCATGTGCAGAGAATTGATTGAAAAAATTCATTCCGAAAACTTAGCGGAGGCGACATTGCACACATGCCGAAAGGTTAATCGACATAATTGCCATATCTGGGCTAGTGAAAAACCAACCGAGTTCTACGAATGGGAGAGAGATTCTCCGAAAGTTAATGTCTGGTTGAGTATGACAGGATCGAAGACTTACGGACCTTTTTTCTTTGCAGAAGCTACGTAACAGGGCCAATTTATCTTGACATGCTTCAGCAGTTTCTTGAACCCCAGCTTCGTTCAGATGGCATTCTCGACACTGGTGTCTTTCAACAAGATGAAGCCCCATGTCACGACGCAAACATCGTTCGGGCGTACCTTGATGAGCTCTTACCAAATCGCTGGATTGGACGTGGTGGAAACAGGCCCTGGGCAGCACGATCTCCGGATTTAACACCATTAGACTTCTTTGCGTGGGGCTTTATAAAGTCTGAGGTTTACAAAACAAGAGTTACAGGCCTGCAGGATCTGCAAACCCACATTGTCGCGGCAGTCGCTAAAATAACCTCAGAGATGCTTGAGAATGTGTTCCGCAATGCAGTAGACAAATTTGAGATTTGCAGACACTGATGGTGCTCACGTCGAATCTTTCACCTAAGCTTGTTAAATGAATATACACATCTTATTATGTTACTATATTTTTATCCTAAAATACTATTATTTAAAAAAAAATAGATAGGGACTTTTGGACCACCCTGTATAAAATAAAAATTCCATATTCGTTTCTCTCCTTTCTTAATCCATTATCACTACTTCTTTCTCCTCTATTTTTTTTTTAATTTATCTTCATTTCCATTTTCTTTGTTCTTTATCGTCTCTACCAGTTTCTTCATTTCTACAGGGTGACCCATAAGTCCCAATCGGTTATAATTAAAGCGAAAATACAAAAAATCAAACGAAGTAAAAAGTTTAAGTGTGAATGCGTGTATTTTAAACAGTACTTATTAGACCTTTAATGTTTATTATACTGTACTTTGAGAATGTACAGTATATGCTAAAAAAAAGAAAACCTTATATCCACATAGATCCTTCCCTATAATACAACAAATTTAATGAAATTTATAAAAAAAAAAAAATTGAGTATTTTCAATTAAGAAAAAAATTACACAAGCTACAAATTACAAATGCAGTGAACCCCCGATATATTGAACTTCGCCTTTATCGGACACTAAATTCTCTACTGAACATTTTTTTTATATATTGGACTACTGTCTATATTGTAATATATATAATATATCCAGAAAACTGTCCAGTCCCAGTCCGTCTGCTCAAGTATTAGTTATGTTTGTGTTAATACAGTATAGTACTGTACTGAAGTTAACTTTAATGATGTATATACTGTACAGTATAGTAATTATGACCAGCACCACCTCAACCATCCCCTCCAACCCCACCAGCAAAACCACCAACTACAGAACAATTTAATTCATGACTGGTATGTACAAATTACAATTTATACTGTTGTACTCTATTTCTTTATTTTAGGAAGTGTAACGTTTTATATAGGGTCTATATTGTATTTATATGTATTTTCGGATATATTGGACTTTCGGTTTTTTTGGACTGGGGGGGGGGGGGTCCCAAATTAGTCCAATATATTGGGGTTTACTGTCCTTTCAAAATATGCAAAAATTACAATAGTACTTTTTCAATTTAAGGTATTTTTCTAAAAAGTTCACAAGATAAGTCACTTCCACTTCATTATTACGATAATGATTATGATAAGTTTTATTGGCAGGATATAAATCCCATAATTTTTTAAAACCATATACAGTATGAGTACGCTGAGCTTTGTGGAAGTGAATAAAGTGTTGGTAAATCTCTAGGAGCGCTCAATTTTTCAATATTAAACATACACTCATAAAACATATACCATTTGAAAGCTCACAAGCTCACAAATACTCACATTTTAAAAGTATCAAATTTAATTAAATTAACTAACCTAACCACAGAGCACACCAAAATACACTAGAAAAATGTATTTTTTATTTCAACTTCAGGCCATGTCATCGTTTTCGTCATTTTCGTTTAAACTAACGAAAATATCATTACTAACCTAACCAATCATCAAGGGTGTACAGTTGGCCTAAAAGTTAATATTGGTTATTTCACCTAAATATCTTCTGATCTTTTCGTATTAGGCACTCACTGTCACATTTCGGGCAACTTAAGGATGAGAGAATAACGTCGTAATTGATAAAAACCTCCAATGCTTTCTCTTCATCTCGGGCACATGACGAATCAAGTTCTCAAAGTCAGAAACCACACGAACAGCACGTCATAATTCTATCACAAACACGACCAAACTGAATCCAATTAGAAAAAAAAAAATAGACAGAACAGAAACCAACCAACTAAGTCGCAGAGTAGTGAAAAAACAGCCCAATCAGGAAAAATATTTTATGAAAAAAAGTACATTATAGCCAAAACAGGAAATATTCACTATAAAAATGTAACTTGTAATTTTTTCTATAATCTTGCATTTGCTATTGATACTTTTGGATTACTACATTTTAGACTCAGAAAAATGTGAGCTTTCAAATGGTATATGTTTTACGAGTGTATGTTTAATATTGAAAAATGGAGCGCTCCTAGAGATTATCCAGTGTTTAAACAATTGCATAACTAGAAAACAGTCGAGATGGATGAGCCGACCGTTTTGAGTGGATTTTACACACACACACACACACACACTAAAACAAAGTTTTAAATTATGAAACAAACAAAAAAGTCGTATTCTATTTTTAAAATAATTTGCGAAGTAGATTTGTATAATGTTTCGCAAAATGTAGAATGGCAGTTGAAGCATTTAGTACACTGGGAAAAGTTTACGATGTCGCCTCACAAACAAAACACAAAGCGAGATTCAACAAATATGTTAGCGTGTAAGAGAGAAAAAAATTTATTTATGAATAGGGTTTAGCTGATAACAATTAAGAATTGTTTTCACGTGATATTATTTTAAATTTGGATAAGTTTTGTAAATAAAAGTGTGACATTCAGCCTACAATGAACACATATATTTGTATTTACCTCTTCAGGGGATTTAAGCACAAAATCAGAATCTTGAAACATAACAGTTTGTAAAAGAGGGTTTATGATATCCAAAAGCTTCTTTTCAAAATTCGCTATGATTGTGGGATGAAAATAGCGAATGTAGTCCCACTCGTGGAACTCTGCTTTACGCAAAATTAAGACAATTTTATCTGAAAATAAAAACAAAAAGTTTAAATCTTTTTCAAATTCACTTATGACGACTTTATCACATATTTAGAAACTTGAAGATTTTTAAATAACAAGAAAAGAAAATAATTTACTTTACCTCAATTCTCAATTAATATATTTACCTTTCTCAGTAATAAATTTTGATTTTTCGACAATTATCTCGTGAGACAAATTGGGGGCCATTAAGAAGCAATCACGATTATTTAAGTCTTTCACTTCCACTCGCAAAGACCTTTGAAAACAAATTTAAGAATTATTATTATTATTAAGTTACCTGCAAAGTAATGAACTGTTTTTTTTTCCAAAACTCCTAAAAACCTGATTCATTCCCATCATTGAATATGAATAACATTCAGTCGTGAGGAATGACAAACTGTACGAAGTGTTCATAGTTTTATGGAAGAAACGAAGTTAACATAACATCAAAGAAGCTCATTTCCCACGACATGGGGTAACTCCCGAGCCAGAGCAGAAACGGAGTAAACACCCGACGCCAGCGGCAAAGAGCAAACTAACGCCATGCCGCTCGGAGTCCACCACGTAACCACTGAGCTACCGGGCACTTTACGAAAGAAACATACTGAAAAATTAATTCCTCTAATCCACATCACTGACTCCAGAGGTTTATTTTAATGAAGTCTCCTCAAGAAATGTCACAATGAGGACACTTTTTTTTTTTTCAATGGAAGCAAGTTTTAGAAGCGAAAACCAGTTAATTTTACGTTTCCTTAATTTTGAGGATGACATTAAAAATACAAAACAAAGTAAGGCAATAATTAAGCATATGGCGAATGGGTTTTAACTACGAAGACAATATTAACCCACACCGAGGATCTGGTTTAAGCTTCAGGCATTTAGGGTAATTCGATTAAGCTATTAACAACTTCATGAAGGTTAGGTTAGGTTGGTAATGCGTATTACCTATGTTTAAGAGTCAAATATTACAACTGCCTGATATTTTTAGGCATTACGTGAAATGACTGGTTTCACACATTGACATAGATACAAGGGGCAGTCAGAAAATAAGTTTACACGGCGTATAATTTCGTAACTAAAGGACCTACATTGATTATGTTGGATCAGGTGAATTCGTTAATCATTGTTGGCAACACCACGGTAAAATTATTACACTACTCAAACCAAACAAAAATCCAACAGAACCAGCTTCCTATAGACCAGTGGTGCACAAACGTTTTTGATGTGAGGGCCAAACCAACCATCTTTTATATGTAGGGGCCAGATATATAGATATTCTATTTTTTATAAATATGCATTTTTATAACCAGGGGTAATATTTCAGATTTTTCTAACTTTTTCATTGAATTGAAAAGACCCGTGGGGCCACTGAAAAGACCATTTGGCCCGCGGGCCAGGTTTGTGCATCACTGCTATAGACCCATTACTTTACTATGCACATCTTCCAAAGTAACAGAAAGACTAATCTTACAAATCACCAACCCACACATTCCACTATCGCCTACTCAACATGGATTCAGACCTCACCACTCAACCACGACACTACTCACTAACCTCACGCAGCACATCATGGATGACATCAAATCCAGACGACCAGCTCAACGTATACTATTAGCAACAATAGACATTAGTAAAGCATTTGATGCTATCCCACGCTTCCCTCTCATAAACAAAATACTCAACACAAACGTGCACAATCACACCAAAAGGTGGCTGAGCAACTATCTTTCAGGAAGATACTCACATGTCACATTTAAGGGCAAGTCATCCAAAAACAAGCTTTTTCCGAACGGGGTCCCTCAAGGCTCTGTTCTCTCACCAACACTCTTCAACTTATACATGCATGACATTCCAACACCCATAGATAACAAGCTTACCTTATCATATGCAGATGACATCACTCTAACATCCACCCACAACAACATCGACACCGCTACAAATAACCTACAAACATACATAAACAGTATACAAAACTGCTCACACACAATAGATTCAAAGTAGCGCCCACAAAAACAACCATCACCTTGCTTACAAGCAACACAAAAGAACACCAGGTAATTCCACAGCTTACACTAAACATCAACATTCCACACACTCACAGGACCAAAATACTTGGGGTCACATACAACATATCATTATCTTTTGCAAACCACATTCAGGACATTAAAAACAAATGTACGTCAAGACTTAACACGCTTAGGGTACTAACAGGCACAAACTTTGGACACCAGCAGGAAACATCACTCGTATACAAACAATATATTCGCTCAGTTATGGACTATGCTAGCCCATGATGGGCACCCATTATTTCAAACACACACATAAACACCTTACAGACAATACAAAACAACGCACTTCGTATCATTACAGGATGTACTCAAACAACACCAATAGAACACCTGCACACAGAAACAAAAATACTGAAAGTTAGGGAACATTTAGACATGAGAGGAACACAATTCATGGCAGTAGCAACAACTAACCCACAACACCCTTGCCACTACATGTACAATCATGGACCAACACCTCACACCATTAAGGTAACACCAGAGAGACATTATAACCAAATACTCCATTCCATACCACGCCCCACAGACATCACACAGTACAGAAAACACACACACACACACACACACACCTAACCCACAAAGCGCTGACACGACTCGGATCGAATGCGGTCCTAGGTGCGAAGCCGCCACCCATTAACAGGTCAGAGATCAGCCTGAGCAGATCGGATCGAGTTAACTTAGCACGATTCCGATGTGGACATCACCCCAACTTACGGACATATAAACACAGACTAGACAACTCCATAGACGACACCTGCCACCTGTGCCAGGACACACCACAAACAATTGAACACATTATGACAGACTGTACCGCTCTAGCACAACAACGAACACAACATCACTAGTGCGCTGAACCTCTGGTCCACTCCGGAGAGGGCGATTGGTTACCTGCGTGCCGCTGGCTTGCTCGATCAGGGTGGGCTGATCGGCTAAACAACAACAACCCCACGTCGATTCGACTGCCATCTACCAAACATTGGTTATGAGTCAGTTGAACATGGCGGTTCGACTGGAACAGTGCCCTGCTGTACGGAGCAGTCCAGGACATTTACGCTTAATGGCCGCTCGTAAACGTTCCAGTGTTGAACAATATGCAGCTGCATTGATTGTTGTGCCTTTTTGCATGAAGTCTGTGAACAAAACACCTTTGTGGTCCCAAAACACGGTAACCATCATTTTGCCAGCGGACCTCACAATCTTGAAGTTCTTTGGTCGCGAGGACCTAGGGTGTTTCCATTCCATGCTGGCACGTTTTGTTTCCGGAGTACGGTGATGAACCCATGTCTCGTCTCCTGTGACACTGTGACACTGTGACAATGCGCTCGAGAATTCTTGACCACTGACAGACTCGGAATATCGTTCACAAATGACAGGGCACTGTTCCAGTCGAGCCGCCATGTTCAACTGACTCATATAACCAATGTACGGGAGATGGCAGCCGAATCAACGTGCAGTGTTGCCAACAATGATTAACGAACTCACCTGATACAAACATAATCAATGTAGTTCCTTTAGTTACGAAATTATACGCCGTGTAAACTTATTTTCTGACCGCCCCTCGTATATGGGATGAATTTCACGATTAAACACGTGAAATTAATGAGTGATGGAAAGCCACAAGGAAAAAGAAAAATTATTCCAAGGTCTTTCGTGTATTCAGAAGTACACCTCATCAGGGAATGAAGGGAGAAGGCGAGATGACAAAAATATATACATATGTACATTTGTACAACGACAGAAAAACAAAAATATTAGCACATGATTAACAAGAGTTAATTAGAGCCAAAAGGTATTTTAACAGCATATTGTCAATATTTTTTAAGCAAATTTTTTCAGAATGAATTGATTTAGAATTTTCTAGAATTATGTAGGATCCTGAGGAGTAATGTTGAATGTTCTAGAACATCCTAGAAATTACATAACGCTTATAAAATGTGTTTGGCCACGAGTTGGCAGTTTTTCGGCTGTAGTTATATTGTAAGCTTTGAAAATAAATAGTCGAGCTTCACAATTATTCATGTCATTGTAAATTGTAAAACGAATGTATTTATTTTGTTATTAATAAACGTTATTCAAATTATTCAATTAGTGTGAATCCTGCGATTGCTTGACCATACAACTTAAGATTGTGTATTTCAAATAAAATTGTATGTATGTCTACTTTCTATAAGAAATCGATAAGAAATCGTTCAGGTGTAAATTGCTGCATTTGCGTGAAAGAGGCACACACACACACACGACTTGTAAGGAATTTCAGTTATACTTGAAGTCAGAAGATGGAGCTAAAATTTTGGAGATTAAAAGTTCAGAAAAATATTGACACACGTCATAATATAATTAGTAAAGCGATGTATACTACAATATTTAATATGCTATGATAATTTCAATATTATTTACGATATTTCAATATTATGTATAATAATTTCAATATTATTCACGATGTTTAATTGTTAAGCATTATTTTAATAAAATTTTTCTAATTTTCTTTGTTGTAACCGTTGAAGAAATCTAGTTTCAATTTGAAAAAAAAATTTGGTCTTAAAAAAAAAAAAGCGAAAATTTTGTCCCGCATGAGCATTTGAAAAATCTGGCAACCCTATTTAGAACTGTCCCACTTGATACTATGATTACATCTATACATATGGTTAAACAATGCATTAGAATTATTTGCTGTTCTACATGCATATTTATGCTGTTTTACTCTAATATAAAGGTTTACCCATTTCACCTATATATATATATACGAGTTACATTGTGTACATCCGATACGTCACTACCATATTTGTACGGTTTAGTAAAAATACACAAATTGAATAATCTCATGAGGCCTATTGTTAGTTCAGTAGGCTCGTAACCTATAAGCTATGTAAATGGTTAGTTAGTTTATTAACGCCGTTAGTTGGCTCTATTTCCAAGTCGCATATTGTAAATAGCATGGATCTTATTGACAAACTGAAGTTTCCTAATGACCCTAATTTCAAAATGGTAAGCTTTGATGTATGCTCGTTATTCACAAAAGTCCCTCTTGATGACCTACTTCATTTGTTAAAAGATAAGATCTCTGAATATTCTTTCCCTGTTCAACACAACACTCTGAGTTAATTAAGCTTTGCATCAAAGATTGTAAATTTCAGTTTGAAAATAAGTTTTATGCTATGTCGTTTGGATTGGCGATGGCAAATCCCCTCTCACCGGTATTAGCTAACTTATATATGGAATTTTTTGAAAGTAGAATTTTGCCAATGACTGTTAATTTTAACCTTGTTTGGTACAGGTATATAGATGATATTTTATGCCATCACACAATTTTTTTTGTGTTATGTTGACATTTTGAAAAGTTTAATGTAAAAACTAAAATACTGATAGGATTCTTTTTGTCGACTAGTGTAAGTAATATTATGTAGCTGAAAAACGTAAATTCTCATACATCTGGCTGCTTGCATTGTTAGATATTAACAAAAAAAAAAAAAATAACCAATCTTCGGAAAAATCGCTTTTTTTTTACAATTTTACATATTCAGGGATGTGCTGGACCGGTTCGGTCCGGTTCGCCCAAACCGGTTGTTAAATTTTGATTGGATCACCGAACCGTTTGTTTGTTTTTAACAAATATTTAGCAGTCAGTAGAAATTTATCTTGAAATTTGCAAACAAGTCCTAATTTTCCTTACTATTACCTATTACATGTTAAGGGGACTCTGTCTCGGAGTGACCGAATTTTAGGGCATAAATGTAGCATAACTGTCGTAGGTTATCGAATTTTCCTTACTATTTCTGCCAAAATGTTACAAAATGCTGTTTGAAAAAGCTAAAATGCGTTAGCTTGCGGGGCTCTACCCCAGACCCCCCTCTAGCTTAATGACTCGCGCCATTGGCGCTCGCCGATTTACACCCCTATCTGTATCAGAACCGGTTGTTAAGAAATTTGCAGCACACCCCTGCGATATACTGTAGTTTGTGACCGTGACATGGGGGAGGGTGGAGGGTTCAAAATTTTGTGACCATTTGTGACAAGGGGGAAGGGGAGGTCTAAAAATTCGAAATTTTGCGTAACATCATTTATGGACGATCCCTATTATAATAGGTGTAACTGTAAAGGAATTTGGGCGTAAAAATACCGCGGATTTTCGAACTAAATTTTTGTATACTAATAAATTTTTATATTTTAATAACGAAAATGACATTATTTTCCTGGAGAAATATGCGCAACATACGAAAAAAATTGCATTTATATGCGCACTAGTTTGCATGGCGCATGACCGTTATCTAAATTATGTAGTGTTATGTTATTGTTTTTACGAAAACTTTGTTGATCCAGATTCCGGTGCTCATACTCAAACAATAAAGAGCGACTGGCACACCTTAAAGTAATAAAATAAGCAACAGTGTGGCACTCATCGCCAAATGATTGATTCATATTTATGCGAGTTCGTTTGGAGAAAAAGTATGCAAATGAAGATTTATTTATTAAAATATTAAATATTACAAATTTTAATAAATAAAGGATATTATCTGCGCTTTAGTTTGTAAAACCCACTACATAACACTACATAATTTAGATAACGGTCATGCGCTATGCAAACTAGTGCGCATAGAAATGCAATTTTTTTCGTATGTTGCGCATATTTCTCCAGGAAAATAATGTCATTTTCGTTATTAAAATCTAAAAATTTATTAGTAGGCCCTATACAAATTTTCAGTTCGAAAATCCGCGGTACGCCAAACTGAAAAGATCCCCATGTTAATTTTTCAATATCTTCCGACTTTACTTAAAGCAATTAATTGGTATCAATGGAGTCTTTAAGTATAATAATAGTGTTAAATCACGCCTAATAAAGAATAGTCCGGATAATGTGGTTGGTTGTGTGTATTCGATCGGATGCACACAATGTAACTCAGTATATATATATAGGCCAAACCGGTAAAACGTTAGATATTAGGGTAAAACAGCATAAATATGCGTGTAGAACAGCAAATAATTTTAATGCATTGTTTAACCATATGTATAGATGTAATCATGGTATCAAGTGGGATAGTTCTAAAGCGCTCGTTAAAAACACAGCTGTAATAATTAAAAGGAATATTCTAGAATGTGCATTTATCCATTTTAAAAATAATTTCAATAACAGTGCGGGAATGTATAAAATTGACAATATCCTGTTAAAATACCTTTTGGTTCTAATTAACTCTCGTTAATCATGTGCTAATGTTTTTGTTTTTCTGTCCCGTTGTATATATATATATATATATATATATTTTTGTCATCTCTCCTTCTCCCTTCATTCCCTGACGAGGTGTACTATTAGTAATGCCTAATTAAAAATTAGAATGTTTTGGTTATAAGAAATTAATAAAGAAGATAATAATATTTAATAAATGTAATTACGATAAAAATGGCTTGTTTATAAAAAATTATAAAATACGAGTTGGCAACGCCTGAACACAGGCTAAAAGCTGGGTAGGAGTGCCCGGCAGTCATCGGATGGCCTTGGGTATAAGAAGGTGTCTTTTGTGTGATTGTGTGTTAAGATGTAATTGTAAATTTAGAATATTCTTTTGTCTCCCTCTCCGGTTAAAATGTTAACGTTACTCCCCCCCCCCTCGCATTACCCCGTTTATTTCAGTTTTTTCGGCATAAATAAGTTAGTAAAATGTTAATGAAAAGTATAATTAATTCCCCCGGTCTCCCATGCCCGGTTCAAATTATAACGGCGCCTCAACTCGGTCACGTCTACCATATTTATAAAGTACACCGAAAGCGAGTGAAACGAGTGTAAAGAGAACGAAGAAAGATAAAGAGAAAATGAATAGAAAGTAAAGTAAATAATGAAATATAAACGAAGGAATGGGGCCCTTCAAGGAATTAACCACGACATACTTCTGAATACAAGAAGGGCCTTGGAATCACTTTTCTTTTTCCTTGTGAGTTTGCATCATATATATATGAAAATGAAAAGGTTTATTGGCAGACTATAGTCCATATGACAAATATATATATATATTATATATATATATATATATATATATATATATATAATATATATATATATATAACAGAGCCGTAGCTAGGGGTGGGCAGGAGGGGCAGCTGCCCAGGGCGCAGCTGGTTGGGGGGCGCAGAGAATCACAGTGTGTGGACGGCAGGCGTTTTTCCTCAGACTATTTCAAAAAGGTTCTGCCCAATGGAGAAGAAGTCGAACGTGAGTTAGCTACTTTACTCGAAAAGTCAGAAGTCCTTGTTTTGCTTTCTTTGTGTTATTTTTAGGAAGTTTTCTCAAGTTACACCTAAAATTGTACACCCAAAGAGAGGCTTTTCTGATTGGAAACATTTGCACCCAAGCATTCCAGAACACGAGAATTCACAAGAACATCGTGAAAACCTCCTGAAATGGAAGGACCTAGAATGGAGATTAAAAAGTGGGAAAACAATAAATTCTGGCCTTTTTTTATTATTTTTCCTATGATGCCGGACTTATGGGACACCCTGTGTGTGTGTGTATATATATATATATATATATTTTTTTTTTTTTTAAGTTCGGGAAGAACCGATTCGCCTCTATTTAAAAGGGCATATCTCGGCGGAAAAACAAAGAAAAAGTGAGAGGAAAGACAGAGGAAAAAGAAAGGGTGGAGGGGACAGTCGAAGTGGAAAAAGACCAAGGATGACAAGGACTGCAGGGTCGAGCCCCATCATCCTTGGGTGCTAGGGCCGGGAGGGCGCACGTGAAACCTCCAGGAACAAGCACGTACAAACGAGCACAAAGAGCACTCAAGAGCACGAGCTTAGAACCCCCTTGCGGAGATATATATATATATATATCTTTTAAACCAAGAAAAAAGAAGGGGGGCGCCGTTCGTGAAACTTGCCCAGGGCGCAAAAATGTCTGGCTACGGCTATATATATATATATATATATATATATATATATATATATCAAGAAGATACTCTTCTTGATTAGGATTACTCCTTATAAAATTACAATTCTACCCCCCACATTGACCCTTTCTAAACGACCAGAATGTGTTCATACGTTCGTTTCCTAAAAAGCGATGTTATTTGTATGACAAGTCGTCCCCTAACCGGTGCTACTGTAGTATGCGGTCTACCTACGATTCGACGGTCTACCTTTTAATTATAGCTTCTTATCTTGTTTACTAATTGTTTGTTTACATCCCATTGTCAATCGCCCTTGACGATTGGTTAGGTTTAGTCATGATATTTTCGTTAGTTTTAACGAAAATATCATGATTAAACCTAACCAATCGTAGGTAGACCGCATACTACAGTAGCACCCCCTAACCTTACTTCTGTTAGAGATACATTACCTCCTAGTGAGTACAGCCCGACTTGTCTTTTAACTTTTTTTTGTTTAGAAGTTGATATTTTAATATTTGTATTTTTTTTTTTTTTAAATTATGTAATTTAAATGACTTCAATTTTAGTATGTATCTTGTATTCATAATTTGTATTATTCTTAAAAAGGTTCTTCCTGAATGGTGGTACTCTCCGATACCACATCGGTAAAGAAAAAAACGTTTTGTTAATAATTCGCCGAGAGAGAGTGACTTGAAGGTTGTCGGATACATCTTGCGGCATCCACCAGATTCCTAACTTGAGCAATAAGCTTTCCTGCCCATAGTTATATATATATATTATTTATTTTTTGTCATTTATGTTTAGTCCATTTCATTTAGTCACTTTAATCCTTCATTTAAGTTGATTTCCTTACTTTAATTATATATCTGATGTCATACCCATTTAACTTAATTTTCATTATAAATATAACTTAAATTTCTTTTTGTATATTCTTCATCCTAACCACTAAGTGTAATTTTAAAATTCCAATCATAAATTAAGAACGTACTCTTTTTTTACTTATATATGAAATGAAAAGGTTTATTGGCAGACTATAGTCCATATGACAAATATTATTAATACAATGACAGTTCATATACTAAGGATAGAAATACATATATACAATTGATTAGAAATAATACTGCATTGTCGAAGTAAGTGGAGCTACAGACAGACGTTTTCGTACCAAGAAATCCATAGCTTAGAGGATAAATGGCAGGACTCATGGATAGCTTGGATGATCGGGTTGGTTGATTTTTTAATTCTTTGCATTAGACTTGTGTTGAGCACGTCTTGTTACCGCCTGGAAGCTGGGACATTGCGGGTAGCAAACACTTGCGAAGCTGAGCATCTCGGGGGGGGTAATTTATGTAAGTCTAAAAGACCTGTTGTACAGCAAATTTAGGGTTCTGCCAGAACCTTTTTTTTTATAATTCACCAAGAGTTGCTGACCGTATATATTACTGCAGAAAGTACGAAAGAGTGTCTTTAGCTTCACTTGTACAGAAACGAAAGTTCCTCATGGTCATATTCGCTTTAGCACACAGACTTCGCGATTGTTTTCTTATATCCGAGTCGTCACTCAAGGAGCTGGTAGTAGTTTAACCCAAATACTTATTCTTGTACTTCCTCAATTACTTCACCATTCATTTTAAACCTTATTAGCTGGCTGATACAGCTTTTAGGATGAAATTGCATAACCTTAGTTTTTGTAACATTAAAAAGAATGTTTCTGTTAATACACTTCGCAGACGTTTAGTAGCCAATCCAGACCTTTAACAGAGGGATTTTAACACCGTATCATCGGCATAAACTATAAGTTATTTATCCTTATGTTATCTATACCCACGCTTCTCAAACTAGGGGTCGCGTAAATATTATTGGGGGTCGCAGAAACATTTGAAAATATTATCTTTTTCATAAATATACAGTGTTAGTACCTATTGCTTTTATGACTGAGTAAAGGGTCGCGAAAAAATTTGTCTGATCCAAAGGGGTCGCAAGTGAAAAAAGTTTGAGAAGTCCTGATCTATACAAATCCCACTGTTACCTCGTTAAGTGAAGCAATTAATCCGTCAATATACACTAAACAGCATAGGGGAGAGCAAGGAGCCTTGTCTCACCCGGCAAGAGGAGCCAAAAAACACTGATAGTACATTGCCCCATGTAACAGTGAAAGATTGGTGGGAATACCAAAATTTCAATAAATTTAATATGTACATGAGAACCTTCCTGTCTTCTAGTTTTGCAAATAAAATATTGTGGTTCACCCTATCATATGCCTTACTTATATCAAGGAAACTGCTATAAATGGTTGAATTACTGTCAATGTATTTAGAGTTTCTTTAAGTACATATATACACAGGTCAGTTGAGTGGGACCTTTTTAAAGCCAAACTGATTAGCCAACTGATTAACCTTTTAAAGCCAAACTGATATATAATATAGTGAGACGTAAAGGAGGATGTGCTATTTACACACACGAAAGGCACATAGCAGAAATGGCTATAAGTACCTCAAAGAACTACGTAGAATGCGTAGCAGCAAAAATTGAAAAATTAAATATGGTACTAATTGTAATGTACAGACCCCCAAACACGCCAACCTCAAAATTTTCAGATTCCATTACAGAGGTAAGAAACTTGGTAAAAGATCTACACGCTCCAACCCCAAATATTTTTCTCTGTGGTGATTTTAATTTCCCATTCATGAAATATAAACGGATAGGAAAAAATATATGTATACACCAGGAGTAGGTAAAAATGCTCCTAGCTTTAGCTGAATTTATGTTAACGCAAGAAATAACGGAAAACACGAGAAAAAACAACTGCCTAGATTTGGTATTCACAAACAACAGTAATCTAATTGATGATGTAGAAATATGTCCACCTATGATATCGGATCATCACATTGAAATAACTAATATAAAGGCAACAGGAAAGGAAAGAACACGCACAACAGAAAGAAGCAAATTCGAAATTTTTAATTTTCACTCCAAAGCTATAAACTGGCAAGATGTGACATCCAGCATGGAAGTAATAGATTTGAAAACCATTTTTTAGGCCAAGACAACGGAGGAGATGCTAGTGACGTTAGAAATTGTGGAAAAACATGTCCCAAAGATACCATAAAGAGGAAAGAAGCAGGTTCGAAAGACAACGGGGCATTGTTCCGAAAGAGAAAAAGTGACTGCAAAATTAAGTAATTGTAAAGATGACAACATCAGAAAAATATTAAATGATAAACTACAAAGTATCGATGTCGTCATACAGGAACTAATCGAAAAGCATACAGAAAAAGATGACGCTATAGAAGCGATAAAGGCTAACTCAAAATACTTCTATAATTTTGCAAAAAGAAAGTCGAAAAAACATGCGACTATCGGACCTTTAAAAATGAGAACAGTGATTTATTTGATGATCTAACAGAAGTATCTGAAATATTAAGAGCTCAGTACGAATCATCTTTCAGGATCCCAAAAACTGACAAATTGATATGCGATAAAAACGCGTTCTTTGAAGAAGAACCACAAGTAAAGTATAACGGATTTCGACTTTACGACAGATGATATTACATAAGCCATAGGGAAACTAAAAACACACTCAGTAACAGGACCGGATAAATGGAATGCCACTCTGATCAAAAACTGCAAGAATGCAATCGCTGAGCCCCTATACTGGATATGGAGACAATCACTAGACACGGGAGAAATACCGGGCATCCTGAAGAGCGCGAACATAGTCCCAATATATAAAGGAGGAGATCGATCCGAGGCCAAAAACTATAGGCCAGTATCGCTTACATCCCCTCACTAAAACATTTGAAAGAATAGTTAGACAGAAAATCTGACTTTTTGGAAACTCAGAAAAAATTCAATGATAACCAACACGGGTTTCGGTCAGGCAGATCATGCCTATCACAACTAATGGAACACTACAACATTATTGATTCACTGGAAAGTAATGAAAACTATGATGTATTATACACAGACTTTGCTAGAGCGTTCGACAAGTGTGACCACGGAATCATAATACATAAACTGAAATATATGGGAATAACAGGAAAAGTAGGGAAATGGATATATAATTTCCTTAGTGAGCGGCGGCAAGTCGTTACAGTACAAGGAGAATCTTCATCAGAATCAGAGGTCCTCAGCTCGATACCACAAGGAACAGTATTAGCTCCACTATTCATAATCATGCTAACTGACATGATGAGGACGTTACCGGAGACAGCACAGTAACATCCTTTGCGGATGACACAAAGATCAGTAGGAAAATAAGAAACCCAGAAGACATAAGATCTCTACAAACCGACATAAACAGAATCTACAAGTGGACGGAAGACAACAATATGAAGTTTGACACCGTGAAATTTCAGCTATTACGGTACGGAAAAAGAGAAGACCTAAAATCCATGGAATATTATACCCAAAATGGACAGGAAATTCAGAGAAATTCCAAAGCAAGAGAGAGAGGGGTTGTAATGACAGATGATGCGAAATTTGAAACACACAATAAGATAGCAGTAAACAGAGCAAAGAGAATAACGGGTCAGATATTGAGAACCTTTAAATGAAGGGATAGGAATGTAATGATTCCTCTACTGAAAACCCTGATAATACCCAAATTGGAATACTGCTCGGTCCTAACATCCCCATATAAAAAAGAAGACATTAGACAGCTGGAAGGGATCCAAAGAAGCTTCACAGCCAAGATCAATGGGTGCAAAGAACTAAATTACTGGGAAAGGTTACGAGAACTAGACCTATATTCACTGGAAAGGAGGAGAGAGAGATACACCATTATTTACACTTAGAAAATAATGGAGACACTAGTCCCTAATCTTACTCTGAATCCTATAACTCCCCAAACAACGGTGGAAAGTACAAGCAGTAGACTGTGTCGTATTCCCAAATTAAATGCGAGAGACGGGACCATCCTTAACTCTGAAAGAAAATTTTGTAGTGAGAGGACCAAAACTGTTTAATCAGTTGCCCAAAGACCTAAGAAACACGAAGGGAGTTGCGGTGGAAATATTTAAAAGAAGACTAGACGCCTGGCTCAGAACAATCCCCGATGAGCCGGGCATACCTGGCTATGTGAGGCGGAGAGCGCAAGAATTCAACTCACTACTTCACCAGGCCAGCAAGCTTGACCTTCACGAAATGAGAAATCATCGCGCGTAACCTTTGTAAGGTTTGTATGTGTGTGTACCTACGTACAGATACATTTTCTGTGAAAGTAAAATTGAACAGAAATTCATAAACAAATATAAAAAACTAATTTAAAATATTATCACTTTTAATTCCATTATCCTTTACATACACGTTTTTGTAAAAATAGTTTAATTTAAAATCTAAAAAGCAAATGCTATTCAGAGCTTTTGCAAAGAAAAGAGTTAATACTATACTGTATCGCTTACGTAACTAGTAGTCAATTTCTCACAACCTTGAATTTCTAAAAATATTAGGAGATGCTAGAGCCTACATCGGGCCTACTTTCTTTTAATAACACCCACATTCTTTTTATTTTCACAGTAAAGTAAATTTAAAAAGAAGATAAAATTAAAATGAAGTACTCGATATTACAGTACTGTAGATTCGTACACTTTTATTGTGCATATGTAATTTTGTTCATGAAGGTTACTGTTTGGCTTTAGAGAGAAACATGGTACTGACATGTGTATTTATATGCTAAAGGAAGCCGTCCTAAAGTACAAGATGTGAAGTAGCAATGTATATTCCTGTTTTTTGGATGCATCAAAAATATTTGATAGAGTTAACCATCACAAACTTCTCAAGAAACTCTCGTGTCGATGGATATGGAAATATACAGTACAGTATACTAAGGATACTTGTATTCTGGTATACAAAGCAGACCATGTTTGTAAGATGGAAAAGCACTGTATCACCAGGCTTTAAGGTAACTAATGGTGTTAGGCAAGGGGGTATATTATCACCCTATCTTTCCTGTATATATGTGGATGACCTTACCAATGAACTAAAAACTGCACGTACTGGCTGTGTCATTGGAAAGGAAAAAAATCATTTAATGTATGCTGATGACTTTGTTGTTCTGTCACCCTCTCCCCATGAGCTGAGAGTACTATTAGAGATATGTGAACAATATGGTATATAAAATTACATCACTTATAATGGGGTAAAGAGTTGTATTTTGATTTTTAGGTGTAATCTACTGAAATATGTATCATGTGGGTCTTTTGAAATGAATGGTCAGACAATACCTGTCAAAGACACGTGTAAATACTTAGGTCATATAATTACTCACGAGCTGCGAGATGAACTTGATATTGAGAGGCAACATAAAAAGCTGTATGTACAGGGTAACATGCTAGTAAGGAAATTTGGTATGTGTTCAGAATCAGTTAAAACTTATCTTTTAGAACTTACTGTACTGCACTGCGTACATCCCATCTGTGGTGGAACTATACAAAAACTGCCATGAATAAACTTCTGCTGCTTATAATATTTTCCGTATGCTATATAAGGAACCAAAATGGTGCAGTGCCAGTTTTATGTTTACTACACGTAACCTAAATACCTACCAGCCAAATGTTAATCCGGAAGAATATATATAATTTCATTACTAGGGTCCAAAACAGCTCTAATGTGTTATTGTGCAATGTCCTGTCATCAGATACTATGTACCTCTCACCTATATGGCAGTCTTGGTTCAGACAACTGCTGGTTTACAATACCTTATCTTTGTAATGTAGCAAAGATTATATATGCATATTAAGTTGTGTTATAATAAGATTGTATTTGTATGTTGGGTTAAATGGCTACGCTAGCCTTATTTTCGTACTTGTATGTTAGGTTAAGTGGCTATGTTGGCCTTATTTTCATATTACGTTCAGTGTATAATACGTAAGATTGTACTTGTATGTTCGGTTACGTGGCTATGGATTTTGAATGATCCGCAATAAAGATGTTTTGTTTTTTGTTCCACTATATAAAGTACTGTATATAAAGGAGGGGATCGATCCGAGGCTAAAAATTATAGGCCAGTGTCGCTGATATCTCATCTCACTAAAATATTTGAAAGAATAGTTAGAGAAAAAATCTATGACTTTTTTGGAAACTCGGTAAAAGTTAAATAATAACCAACATGGTTTTCGGTAAGGAGGATCATGCCTATGACAACTAATGGAACACTATAACATTACTGATGAATTGGACTGGAAAACAATGAAAACTACGATGTGATATACACAGACTTTGCCAAGGCGTTCAACAACTGTGACTAAAAAATCATAGCATATAAACTGAAATATGTGGGAATAGCATGAAAAGTTCGAAAATGTATATATATTTTCCTTAATGAGCGGCAGCAAGTCGTTACAGTCCAAGGACTATCAGAGTAAGAGGTCCGTAGCTCAGTACCACAAGGATAAGGAATAGTATTAGCGCCATTACTATTCATAATCATACTAACTTATAGATGAAGTTACCAATGACAGCACAGTAACATCCTTTGATGATGACACCAAAAGAAACCCAGAGGATATAGAATTTCTACAAACAGACATGAACAGAATCTACAATTGGTCTGAAGGAAATAATATGAAATTCAACACTGAGAAATTTCAACTATTAAGGTATGGAAATTCAGAGAAACTCTAAAGCAAAAGATTTAGGAGTTATAATAACCTCATAAGCATGCGGTAAAAAAGAAGACGGTCAACTAAAGGGTTCCAAAAAACCTTAGCCCCACCCATTTGCAACTTACATGTTTACTTATATCGAAATAGTTTTTAGTGATTATAAAAATATATAAAATTCTTTATTTATTGTAGGTATTAAAATTACTCTAGCTGATAAAGTGATAATATAATGGCTTCTCAATTAATTGGTGATTCGGAGAGGCAACGTGTGATAGATCGCGTACGAGCAATAACATTTCGGGAAGCTCGTGATGCTGGAGCCACCTTTATAACACGTTCATGGGTTGCCAAAAAGTTGCGAAGAAGTGAGGACTTCGTCAAAAGAAATTGGAATAAAACTTTGGATGAATGTGAAATGGATACAACCAAATCTGGGTGCCCAAATTTGCCACTCTCTCAGGAAACAAAGGACATCATTGAAAGCGGTACGCGTAAGCGGAAAAACAGCTGTGCTAAACTTTCTAGAGAGATCGACGTGTTGAGAGGAAAGATCGTTAATGGTGAGATCATTCGACTGTACCATCATAGGCAAGGTTTAAAGCCTTGGCATGAACTTCCAAAGCCAAGAAAAACTCAACTTAACATCGATGACAGAATGTGGTTTGCCATTATCTTGAAGATTGGGATGTGGATGATTTCATGCATTTAGCTGTCTCCGATGAATTTTTTGTTTACGTAACACGTCGGCCTAACTACCAAAATGATCGAGTGTGGGCCACAACACCAGATGAAATCGATGACAATGAACATTATCGCGAATTATTAAAATGTCCAGACTGTGTTGGTGTGTTTGTTTTGTTCACTGCAAAGAAGCTCATGTGGGTGCTGAAGCCAAATGGTCAGAGTTGGGATGTATTTTCGTGATATTATTCTATCCCAGCATGTCATTCCTTTTCTAAGAAACCCAAACAATGTTATGGATGTCGATCAGGTCACACTTCTGCACGATAAGGCCCCCTGTTTTAAGGCATTAGCCACTCAACAGTTGTTGCGGAACCATGAGATCGATTTCTTTGGAAATGAAGAATGGCCAGGAAATTCTCCTGACCTGAACGTCTGTGAACACATTGGATCAGTTATAAAGGACAAGGTTGAATGTTTCTTGTTTCAAGAACCTGCAGCAAGTCGATTTTCGAAGGATACAATGACGCAACACATCGAAACTGTTTTAGCAAATTTGCGTAACGATCAAGATCTATTCACGTCACTTTTGGCAAGCTACCCAAAGCGAATTCAGGCTGTCTCGGAAGCCAATGGCGGGAACACCAAGTTTTAATTGTTTCTCATTAAATGCAGGATTAAATTCTCTTCTGTAAGGTTTGTTTAGTTTTACTGTACCTCTAATGGTTTAGCCATGGGCAGGGGGGGCTAAGGTTTTTTGGAGCCCCGTAGAAGGGATTGAGAGAAGCTTCACATCCAAGATCAATAGGTGTAAAGAAATAAACTACTGGGAAAGGTTAAGTGAATTATGATAAATTTAGATTCGCTGGAAAGAAGAAGAAGAGAGGTACACCATTACTTACATTTGGAAATTAATAGAGGAATAGTCCCTAATCTTACTTTGAGCTCAAAAACCTAAAAAAATAGTGGAAAGTCGGAAAGGAAGAAAGGGTCATGTTCCCAAACTAAAGGCTAGACAGGGAACATCCTTAACCCTGAAGGAAAATAGCTTTGTCGTGAGAGGGCCAAGACTGTTCAACCAGCTGCCCAAGGAACTACTGAACACGAGTCTGGTTCAGAACAATTCCAGATGAGCCGGGAGTATCTGGCTATGTGAAGTGGAAAACGCAAGAAACAACTCTCTACTTCGCCTGTCCACCGTGAAATGAGGAATTTGTAAAAGTCCCCAAGTTGCTTATTGACATAACTATTGATACAGAAGAGATTCTACGCATATAAATGGGTTAAAAATGAATAAGTCGCAGGGTGGAGACTTTTTTCCTGAACATTCAAAGAGTTAAAAAGTGAATTAGTTAAAATCTTTAATATATGTTAATATACCAGGGCTATTCAAACTATTCACCTGATTTCAAATGAGAATATTTTTTAATGTTACAAATACAGAGTGATTTGTGATACATCAACCAAAAGAAAAACTGTCCAAATTTTGTCTCTCATCTCATAAATGCTCTATGTGACTTCCCCTAGTTACACGAGCAACGTCGACACGATAGTCGAATTCCTCCCATACTCGCTCCAGCATGTCCGTTGTCACTGACTCTACGGCAGTAACAATGCGAGTTCGGAGCTCATCCAAAGATGTGGGCAACGGTGGCACGTACACAGTATCCTTAACGTACCCCCAAAGGAAAAAGTCGCACGGTGTAAGATCCGGCGACCTAGGGGGCTCGAAAACTGCAACACACAAAACGCCTTCTGCTGTGCGGACGCCATTTTCACACTGACTGTTTGTTGCTAGGCTAGGCCACGGCGTGACTTTGGAGCCCTCTGGTGGTGATCTTGTAAAACTCGGAGATTTCCTCTTTCAGGTGGTGTATGCCCAGTTGATGCACGGTTGATAGGTACGGAATTATTCTCAGTTGAGATCGGATGAATCATTTTGAATAGCCCTGTACTATATTAGCTCATGTAAAATTCTAGATCTTTTCGTTTCATTTCTTTATTATTGGAAAACTGTTATTCGAAACCACATGATCGAACATTTTGAAAACAACAGTTTTTGCGAACATAGTCAACGAGGGTTTCATAGAAATAGATCTTGCTCAACTGATCCGCTAAAACTTTTCATCCATGTCATCGGTATTTATGATCAAATTAGGGCGGTATATCCATTTACATTTTCAAAAGACATTTCATAAAGTTCCGCATAGGCGATTGCTAGAAAAACGTAAAGCTAAAGGCGTAAGGTGTTAAGTTCTTAATTGGGTTTATAATTATTTAACTGGTACAAGACAAAGGATGAGGTCAATTTGGGGACCAGTATTTTTCAGATGTTAACGATCTTGACGTGAATTTGATAAGAAAAAATTCGAAATTTGCCAATTATACTATACTAATATTGATGGACCTATCCTATTTTGGTATCATACCTTCAATAATACCTTTGTATTTCTTTCGTGTCTGTAATAATAATTTAAGATTAATACATACTGTAAAAATTAATAATTCTTTTATTCATGATTTACATATTATTAATTAATTATAATAATAATTTAGAACTGTTTTATTTTGAATAATTAAGAGTCTATTAAAGCTTAAGGGACAAATTAAATAAAATAAATAGTCCAATTTCACAATTATTTGTTAAAATTATTGTAACAATAAAAATTGTAAAAATGTATTTATTTTATCAATAAAAGTTATTCATTTCAATTCAGTTAAAATAAAAATAGCAGCCAAGATGGAGATAAATTGCAAAGGAATCTTAATAATTTGGTAGATTAGTCTAATTAAGTGGTAAGTGCAATATAACGTAGGTAAATATAAAGTCATGGATATAGGTTATCACAATAGTGAATTAAATAGCAACTATGTCGGAACATCACTGCCTCCGCCTGCATTTGTGACCTTGACCTTTGATGCAAGATACTGTATATAGTCTTATGATGATTCGTATGCGAATGAGGTTTCATCAATTTATGTTAAGCGGCTCAAAAGTTATGGCGTCGAAAAGATTGACGGGCAGACGGACTAACGGACAAGTGCAATGCACAGTATGGCCTCTCCGAAGGTAATGATGCTGTTGTTTAATTTCCTCCTATGACATCTAAGGTCATATGATGGAGGGGACCTACAGCTTTACGTGGAATCCGAACCACGGGTCGCTACAGAGTCAGGATGCGGAGGACGGTCTCCCATCCAATTGCTATCCGACCCACTGTCGCTTAACTTCGCTGATTACCGGGAAGCGGCGTTACGACATCCGTTACGACGTAACCCACATGGCCTCCCCAAATTTATTTGGCGGGGGCATAATTATAATATAAAAACTATCGTGTTAGCCGTTAGCTTTAGATATTTTTGTTTCACCTTCTCGCTTCTTACCAAGATCACGAATCCACAATAGAGTTTTCACGATGACATAACAAATTATTGAAAATATTAAAGCAGTTTTAAATACTAATAAATCAAAATTGTTTGTTTCAGTGAATTCCAGAAGAAATATACATAACGTGAATATAGATTCTACTTACAACGGTTCAAATTCCACTCGAATCAACTCCTTCGGGTGATTGTGAATTCCCAAAAACTCCGCTTCAACGTACACTGTAGATTCCGTCTGTTTGATCTCTGATTAAAAATGAAATAATCTTAATTATTAACCTCCCACGTTATAATAGTATCAGAGATGATTTTTATTTGGGAGGAGTTTAGGAGTTTTTGTAAACATGTAGCAGTCTCTTAGAAATTCGTCTGCCCGTGACGTCAGATACACGCGAGGAAAAGGGTAACTCTAGTGCTTATATAAACCGCTCAATTTTTACTTTTCTTTAATATTTAATCTAAATTTAAATACCTAAAAAGTACGTTCTTAGCTAATACGATTCTTCTCTTTTTTTTTTAAATTTTTTATGCGCGAGTGCCTTTATTTTTCAATGGATATTTCTTACTCATATTCAATAAATCTTGTGTCATACATTATTTTTTTTCGCTTAAGATTAAATCATACTGAATACATATATGAATTATTTGTCACGTAAATCTACTTTCAAAATTTGGGGCAGTTTATATCGAAGTTACGGACGATGTAAAGAATTATATAAAACTCTACAATCTGCAGTTTGATCAAGAGATTTTGTACAATTTGCAAATCTGAATGATAAAGGCTTCAACGTCCGGAGCGTGCTCGTCGCGAAGCTGCCAGAGAGACGACCCCGAGGAGGATGGGCGACTTTCAGCACCAGTCGACCTTGGGGAGCCACTCTGCAAATCCGGACATCTCCCCTGCCCCCTGTTTCGGGGGGCGCGGCCTCAGGCCGTCCCCCGGTCCCTGGACCGGGTTCCATGGGTCTCAACCCAACTATCTCTCTCTCTCCCTACACGCAACACTATCCTCTCCTTTCCGTTTTTCTAGCTCATGGAAATGATGTCCCGGCCATCATCTCCCTTCTCCTCCTACTAGCCGGTGACATTGAACCCAACCCCGGACCCCACACCTACACATGCCCTACCTGCCAACATCAAATCAGGCTAACTCAATGGTCAGTCGGTTGCTGTCAATGCTCGGAATGGATACACCTCTCCTGCACATCACTACCCTCAGTACAATTCCACACACCCCAATGGGCATGCCAGCACTGTCTAGCTAACCCTCAACGCAACCAACCACACATACCTCACCCCAAACACTCACTAAACATTTTACAAATAAACATTAATGGCATCAAAAACAAACACCAGGAACTCAACTCTCTCCTCCACACATATAATATACATATAGCACTTATCCAAGAAACTAAACTCTGACCAGACACCAGGCTCCCAGCCTTCAACAATTACTCAACATTAAGACAGGACACTAACCCCATAGAACATGGGCTTATCACACTCATCCATAAAGACATCCCATACACAAATATAACGCAGCACACACACGCCCTCCTCAATAATGACCCTACCCTAAAAATCCAGACTATCAAAATCAAAATCAAATCCTCCACTTTTCACATCTCAAACATATACATACCCCCCTCTACCTCTGCTCACTGCCCCCCACGCTACGAGCCCCCCCTGCAACCACTTACACAATACGAGAACCACATCGTGGGAGGCGACTTCAATGCTCATCACCCGACATGGCTCTCCTCTCACATACCAGACGCTCGTGGCACGCTACTCCTAGATGATCTTCATACATACAACATCCTCAACAATAGGAATCAACCCACACGCAAACCCTTGCAACACAACCAACAACACACCTCCCCAGACATTACCTTCTGCTCACCATCCCTACACACACGCACAACATGGCAGACATTACACCACCTCCCCTCCGATCACCCCCCAATACTAATCACCTATCAACACACACACCCCATCCACACATCCTTCAAACAAACATACACGAACTACAAACATGCAAACTGGCCTTCTTTTACAGGATACATTGAAAACGAGCTTCAGGAATTCTCCACTACTAACTTCCCCTCTATAGACAAGGCTATCGCCCACATAAACAACACTATCACTCGCGCTAGCAAACAATTCAACCCACAAGGACACAGGAAACACTTCAACCCAAATTTCTCCCCACAAATACACAATCTAATCAAACAAAGAAACTCATTACGCCAGAAACACAGTCCCACTGCAGAGGACATTGACCTCATACACCACCTTAACACTGACATCACAAATCTAATAAACACTAAACAGTCAGAAAACTGGGAATCCTATTTAACTACACACTCAATCACAAGACCAACAACACCCAACTTTGGAAAACCTTGAAAAAAATCCACACTTCACATACTAACCCACCCCCCACACACGAAGCTCTCCTTTCCAACTGTAACCAAATTCCATCCCCACAAAAACACTGCAACCTACTCATGCACCACTACTCAAAAATTAGCCATAAAATCACTGTTCCCAACAATAGAAAAATCCTCAAAAACATACGGAAACTCTCGGCCGACCCACAACAACCACATCCATTTACACCCCAAGGCACAGCTGCAGCCATAAAATCCCTCAAAACTCTCATGCCGAAGGCCCAGACCACATTTCAAACATTCATCTCAAACACCTTGGTCCAATTGCTATTACAGCCCTCACAAACATATTCAATTACTCCTGGCTTCACAATATCATACCCTCTACCTGGAAGCTGGCACACATCATCCCGATACTGAAACCCAATAAACCCCCCAACCTACCTGCTTCATACCGGCCAATCTCCCTTCTCTCAACCATTTCCAAAGTCCTCGAAAAACTGATATTAAGACGCATACAACCACACATTACATTTTCACAAACCCAACACGGCTTCAGGCCCGCCCACTCCACCACAACGCTTCTTACAAACCTAACCCAACACATCTTAGATGGCTTCAACCAACTATCCCCCCCTTCTCGCACAGTCATTGTTGCCATCGACATCAACAAAGCTTTCGACACTGTCCCACGCCACATTCTTGCACAAAAGATTATTGATCTCGACATCCCCACCAATGACAAGAAATGGCTTACTAATCTCATTGCAGGCCGACTTGGCAAAGTCATACACAAACAACACTCATCCAAAACCTACAGACTATACAATGGCGTCCCACAGGGCTCCATACTCTCTCCAATCCTCTTCAACCTTTTCATGCACGACCTCCCACAACCTCTCTCCCCCCATGTCCACGTCGCCTCCTATGCAGATGACCTGACCATAACAGCACAACACCATAACCGTAACACCGCCACACGCCTGATCCAGCAGTACATTACCAATCTGGAACTCTGGCTGACTAACAATAGGATGTCAGCATCCCCTCAAAAATCCTCCATCACCCTCCTAACCTCAGACCGCCACGAATCCCAAGCACACCCGAGAGTCACCCTCATGGGACATCCCCTACCTCTAAACAAAACCCCAACAATCCTTGGCCTCACCCTAGACACACACATGTCCTTTTCCCCTCACATATCAAACATTTGCTCCAAAGCAACAAAAAAACTCAACGCTCTCAGAACACTCACCTCCACAACATTCGGTCAACAGAAGGAATCCCTTAGTATCCTATACAAACAGTTTGTACGTACTACCCTAACTTACGCTGCCCCCGCCTGGTCCCCGTCCATCTCCCACACAAACCAGAAAAAGATACAGACCACACAAAACAGAGGTCTCAGAAGCATTACTGGCTGCCTCCGAACCACACCCATCCCACATCTACATGCAGATACGAAAATACTCCCCATCGAACACCACATGAACATGACAGGGACTCAATTCTTCTCCAGAGCACTGGCCCCAGACCACCCCTGTCACCATCTCACATTACACAATCCCCCACCCCGCAACAAAAAACGTACTCCTGCTGCTCACTATTCACAGCTACTGAACAATATCCCCCCCCCCTCCCCTAAACATCAACCCCATTAAACATCTCCACACAGAATTTACCCGGAAATACCTACTCGACCAACCACACAACACTGTCCTTCACGATACTCCCCCTGTAGTCCATCAGAGCGAACAAACCCTCCCAAGGAAAACAAGAGTTACTCTGGCCAGGCTCCGTTCAGGCCACCACCCCTCCCTCCAACAATACAGACACAGACTCCACCTAGCTGACACCTCCACCTGTCAAAAATGCTACCTCCACCCTGAGGACACAGAACACCTACTCTTACACTGCCACACTCTCTCTCAACAAAGACACAACTCCAACATTACCTCTCTACGAGACCTATGGACCCGTCCCACTGTGGTCGCGGGATACCTGAGTGCCGCCGAATTCGCATAAGAGAACCCGGGGGCTACGAAGTAAGAAGTAAGTAAGTGAATGATAAACGTGAAACTTTCAATGAATATACCCTACTGGTGATTCCTATATGAAACTTTCAAAGAATAATCCTACTGAAAGATAACTTCCCACTCAATATCATTCCCATTTTCACCGGAGGACCGCGAGTGAGAATGCACAAAAGTGAAAAATCCAATGGCTAATATTTCCTAACTTAACTTAACCTAACCCGGACCAAAGTGGGAAAGCCGTGGACGAGAATGAGAATGGCCTAAATTGCGAATAGACCGATTTCAAAATGCCTCCTTTCATATTTTCACTCTTGGGCACGGAAGATGATACAGCTATCTGAATAGGTTTACGCTACTTGTCATTTTAGTGACCGAGTCATAAAGTAACATTTTCCCGGCTCGGCTATTTCAAAACATTCCGAAAATCCTGCGGTTAGAACAATCATTTTCTCTCACAGTTTTAGGTTTTTATTTCAACCAATCGGATTGCTGAACGCCTTAATAAACTACATTCTGTTTAATTTATTGATTTAAAGCTTATTGACAAAACAAGACTCATATAATAGAGAACCCTCTAACGCGTTGTCATGCCAATAAAACCATGCATATATTCTTCTATCATAATATCAATATATATATAATTTTTATTTTTTTTAAGTTCGGGAAGAACCGATTCGCCTCTATTTAAAAAGGGCATATCTCGGCGGAAAAACAAAGAAAAAGTGAGAGGAAAGACAGAGGAAAAAGAAAGGGTGGAGGGGACAGTCAAAGTGGAAAAAGACCAAGGATGACAAGGACTGCAAGGTCGAGCCCCATCATGCTTGGGTGCTAGGGCCGGGAGGGCGCACGTGAAACCTCCTGGAACAAGCACGTACAAACGAGCACAAATAGCACTCAAGAGCACGAGCTTAGAACCCCCTTGCGGGGATATATATATATATATATATATATATATATATATATATATATACTTACTTTTACTTTTGTATATGAGCATATATATATTGCGTGGTCATTGCAGTTATATATATATATATATATATATATATATATATATACAGGGTGGGCCGTAAGTTTCCATACATAGGAAAAATAAACATTTTTTTATGGACAACCATTTTTATTTATATAATATGCTCTACATGGTTGCCATTGTTTTGAAAACACATTTCAATACGTGTTCCCACTGTTGATGAACACGCATTAGCACAGTTGACGTTATGCTTGTAATGGCGTTGGTGATACGTTCCTTTAGATGATTTATGTCTCGTATCTTTTCCTGATACACCATGGCCTTCAAGTGCCCCCAAAGATAGAAATCAAGGGGGGTGAGATCTCGGGATCTGGGAGGCCACTCCACAGGACCACGCCGACCAATCCAAGCATCCGGAAACTGCTGATCCAAATACCGACGCACATGAAGACCATAATGAGGTGGAGCTCCATCTTGCTGGAAGTAAACTGGGAAGTTACCTTCCTCGTTTAGCAGGGATGGGAAAATCTCTTCTTGCAACATGTTAAGATACCTTTCGGCATTAAGATTTCCACTGACAAAAATTGGTCCAATAATTCTGTCACCCCATATCCCGGCCCACACCATCACTTTACCGGCACCTTGCATCTTCGTCGGACTCAGCCAGTTAGGGTTAGCATTACTCCAATAACGTATGTTTTGCCGATTAACCTCTCCATTGACGTAAAAATTTGCTTCATCAGTAAACAAGATCTTACAAACGCATATTCTTAGGGTATCTGAAACATAAAAACAAACGTTTAAATTTTCATATGTATGGAAACTTACGGCCCACCCTGTAATATATATATATATTTTTTTTTCCTTTATTTATTTTACCGCCGATTCGTACCTAGTGTGGTACATATCTCAGCGAGGCAGTGGGTGAGTGGTGTTACTGATTTATATATATATATATATATGAATAGAAACGACATAAGTGTTAAGGAACGCTTCTGCACACGAGGAGGAGAGATAACGAATAAATGAAAAATGAGGCGAACCGCCCGGGAATCGAACCCAGGGTTCGATTCCCGGGCGGTTCGCCTCATTTTTCATTTATTCGTTATCTCTCCTCCTCGTGTGCAGAAGCGTTCCTTAACACTTATGTCGTTTCTATTCATTTATATACTGCGCGGTCATTGCAGTTATATGCGCATATTCACGATTTGCGAGGGTGCCCTCTCAGGGCATAATATTTTAAGTGGCACTGTTACGCATAAGGAATCAATTATTTTCGATGATTTTAAGTGCCAAATCTTAATTTCATTACCTAAACAGGGATGCTGTGGGTTTGCGCGTGATAGATTTTCTACAAGATAATTTTCTCTTCCAAAGAGTATCAGAACCGAACCGCGGTGAGCATATTTTGACCTTGGTTTTAATTAAGAACAAATGATAATTTAATTCAGAATGTAGACGTTGGAGAAAGTTTATGCAATAGCGATCATAGCATGATACGCTTTTCGGTTAATGTTAAAACTTATATAGAATTAAATTACTTCATGGTGCCTGATTTTACGAGAGCAAATTTCGATGAATTTAGAGTTTCATTAACTTTAATAAATTGGGATGAACTGTTAGCTGTAGATAGTGTTCTTAACATCTATTTATAGAAACCCCTTGAGGGACAATATTGGGCTACTGGTAGATGCTGGTGGTAACTTAACAAATAACTACGAGGAGATAGCGATAATTTTAAATACATTTTTTTACCTCAGTTTTTACAGTTGAGGATACTTCTTTTATTTCGGAGGCTGTTAATATGCTCAGTAATGTAAATGGAACTTTCTCATTGCTTACTGACATAACTAATAAGATTGTTTTAACAGGTATACTTCCTCGAATTATCCAACGAAGCGATTTCTACAGCAAGGCGACCTATATTAACAATAACCTAAAGTCTCTTTGCCAACAGGAAGGAGTGCATTTTGCTAATTTTTGGAACAGTTTCTACGGCAGGAGGGACTTGTTCCTCGAAGATGGACTTCATCTTAATGAAGTTGGAGCTGCGCGTTTAGGAAGACTATTTCATAATACTGTGTCTTCTTTTCAGGCTGCCGTAAGCCGAACGGTCCCAGCGTAAATTCCACAAATTTCCCCCGCGCTCGCGAAGGTGTCGCAATTACAAACAATTTGAAGGTTCTATCCTTAAATGCTCGTAGCCTACGAAATAAAATAAACGAATTTTTTTCTTTAATTGCTTGTAAAGACTATGATTTAATTGCGATAAATGAATCGTGGCTTAGCACTGAAACACGTGACTTTGTAGGGGAGTATCAAATTAAAGGTTATAGACTTTTTGTTAAAAACAGAATAGGTAGGCGAGGAGGCGGTGTTATGTTGTATATCAAAGATAATATTGCGAACGTTATAGAAGTAAAGCACTCAATTCCAGAACCGATAGATTCGATTATAGCAGAACTTAAATTCAACGATTTCAAACTTCTTGTTGCGGTTATATATAGGCCCCCAAATCAAACAGCTGCTACGGACGAAGCGTTATATCGTGAACTAAAGAGAATAATCGGTAGTGAGCAGGCTTTAGTTATGGGTGACTTTAATTGCGCCAACGTGAATTACGATACAATGCAGGGAGACGCGGAAGGTAATCGTTTTGTTAATTTTCTCGAGGATAGCTTTCTTATTCAAAAGGTTGGGGAACCTACGAGGTTGGACAGTATTTTAGATTTAGTAATAACTACGGATGATAGGCTAATTACTGATCTTCAAGTAATAGAACCGTTGAGCAATAGCGATCACAATATGGTAGAGTTTGTCCTCTCAGTAAGTCACTCGAAACCAACTAACTCGACTAAAATTCCTAGCTTCCAGCACGCAGACTTTAGTAAATTTCGAAATAAATTTTCACACGTCAATTGGGAAAACGTAATGGGGAACTCCAACGCAAAACTAATGTGGGAATCGTTCGTAAAGGTATTTAGGACTATAAATGAGGAATGTGTACCGTACAAAATTAAGCGTGCGAAAGTTAACAACAAGCCCTTGTGGTTTACTTCTAGAGTAGGAGACATTATAAAGAGTAGAGAGAGGGCTTATAGGCTATACAAGTCCGATAAAGATAATCTGTTGTTACGAAACAACTACATATCTCTAAGGCGTGAAGCTAAAAGTGTAATAAAAAAGTCAAAACGCGAATTTGAAATCTCCATAGCTCGTGACGGTAAAGAAAATCCCAAGCGATTCTTTCAATACGTCAATAATAGAAATCCAGTAAAAAGTGTCTTAGGTCCATTAAAAAATGGAAATGGAGATCTAGTCTCTGAAAACAAGGAAATGGCTACCTTGCTAAACGAATTTTTTACGTCAGTTTTTACTATAGAAGATGTAACGAATATCCCTACGGTCATAGACATAATACCTTTTGATAATGGTAATATTTTGGATAATATTGTCGTTAGTGAAGGGGAAGTAATGCGCTATATTGATAAAATGAAAACGCGTAAATCACCGGGTCCGGATTCCATATATCCCATACAACTAAAAGAATTAAAAGATAGCATTGTTTTGCCGCTAACAAAGATTTTTAATGCGTCTATTTCTGAGGGGTGCGTACCAGATAATTTCAAGTTAGCGAACGTAACACCTATCTTTAAGAAAGGCGATAAAGGTGCGGCGGGAAATTATAGGCCAATCAGTTTAACGTCTGTTGTAGGTAAGCTACTGGAATCAATAATTAGGGATCGTATAGTCGAACACTTAGAAGTGCATAATCTGGTCAGAAATACGCAGCACGGTTTTAGGCGAAACAAATCTTGCTTAACTAATCTTTTAGAATTTTTCCAAAGCGTGGTTAACGTTTACGATAGACATCGGGCGGTTGATGTAGTGTATTTAGATTTTCAAAAAGCGTTTGACACCGTGCCGCACAAAAGACTGATTGAAAAAACTAAGGCTCATGGAATCAGGGGTGTAGTAATAAATTGGCTAGAAGAATGGTTGCGAGGCAGGAAACAGAGGGTGGTCGTTGATGGAGCGGAGTCGTGTTGGGCTAATGTAGCGAGTGGCGTTCCTCAGGGTTCTGTATTGGGCCCCTTGCTTTTTCTTATATATATTAACGATTTAGATGTCGGCCTAGTCAGTACAGTTTCAAAGTTTGCGGATGACACGAAGCTGGGTGGTAGGGCTTAATGAGGAAGATAGAGGTAAAATTCAGGAAGATCTGAATAAAATCGTTGATTGGTCAGTCACATGGCAAATGAGATTTAACGTGGATAAGTGCAAAATTATGCATATAGGTTCGCGTAACGGTAATTTTGCGTATAGTATGTCAGGGAAAGATTTAACAAGCGTAGAGCAGGAAAAAGATTTAGGAGTTATAGTCACTGGTGATTTAAAAGTAGCGAAACAAAGTACAGCGGCGGTCAATAAGGCGAACAAAGTGTTAGGTTTTATAGCTCGAAATTTTGAGTACAAATCGCGCGATATTATAGTTCCTCTTTATAAATCATTAGTTAGACCCCATTTGGAGTACGCGGTCCAATTTTGGAATCCGCATATGCGCAAAGATATAGACAAAATCGAAAGAGTTCAAAGACGAGCAACTAAGATGATTCCGTCTCTTAGGTCAAAGTCGTACGAGGATAGGCTTAAAGAGTTAAAATTGACTACACTCGAGACTAGGAGGTTAAGGGGTGATCTAATCCAGGTTTTCAAAATTATGAATGGGTTTGATAACGTAGATAGAGATAGCTTTTTCGAAATATCTCAATATAATAGGACTAGAAATAACGGGTGTAAGTTGACAAGTAGAAGGTTCGAGACAGCAGTTGCGAAAAACTTTTTTACGCATAGAATAGTAAATAGCTGGAATAGTTTGCCGGTAGAAGTAATTAGTAGCACGTCTATAAACATGTTTAAGAATCGATTGGACGCGCATGTTGATAGAAAGGGTATAGTTTAAGGTAGTAAAATTAAGGCTTTGTGGGGATAGATCCCACAGCTCAACACAAGTGTTGTGGGATATAGGGAGGCAGCGTCTTGGGTTAGGGGATACTCTCTGTCCTTACGCACCCCATTTAAAGAGATTCCTCTGCCGAGCGGTGCCCCCCATAGTACTGTGAGGTATTGAAAAACTCATGATCTTCACTTGCCCCACAAACACCTTTAAATGGGAGACCCATAATGGGTGCACACACATTTCTACATTACTGTACAGTCTTTACAGCCACACCTACACTTTTCCTCGTATGTGTATACACAATACACGATTACGAACACAGTTAGGTAGACCAGCCATGAGTGGATCCTAGGGTCTTTGTTGGTCTGAAACATTATAACATTATAACTGTTTACAATGAAAAGATTTCTCACTATATAAACAAGTTTAAAATTAACAAATCGCCAGGTCCAGACCATTTTTACCCAAAGCACCTAAAAGAGTTAAAGGATGAAATACCTGATCCTTTACTTCAAGTATTTAATGAATCTTTATCGCAGGGGGTTGTTCCCTTGGATTTTAAATGGGCTAATGTCACTCCCATCTTTAAAAAAGGGGATAAACAGGGGGAAACTATAGGCCTATCAGTCTAACTTCTATACTGCCGTAAAAAGGAAGCGGGGGTAACTCTACACTGTAGGGTGGATCACTTTTCACTTTTTTTTTAAAATTATAGATGGTCAAAGTTTTTCCCATGATTTGGTTCAGTGGAAGTACACTGACACCATTTTTACCAAAATTGATCAATATTTAGGGGTCGCGCATCGACCTTGAAAATTTCAATTTTGGAAATTTGGCCAAATTGACAATTTTTTACTGAATAAAGATAAATCATCAAATGATCATATTTTCTGAATCCTCTCAGTGAAAGAAATCCTCTCAGATACTTACCAAGTTGATCGGACAAGTGGTTTAGAAGTTACACTCACCTAGAAATAACATTAAAATTTAAAATATCGTATTTGTCCCCCGTTATGGACGTAATCATAGCATCAGTAGCTGGCGCATCCTAAAATCCCAATTACACACACACACGCTATGTCTATGACCAATATTTTTACTAATCACAGTTTTCTTTTTACAGATCAACTGTATCAATTGATTCTTGTTTGATAAGTCTAGACTTTAGTACAATGGATAAACTGTTAAAAACCAGGAGTGGGAAGACTCTGAAAGTTACTTATTCTGGAAAAGAGAAAGCAGCAACAACAGCACCACCTTCTCTAAGGTCAGCCACGGACGTCTTCTTAATTGGTCAGCCATCTTCCTCGATCGGTGGTGCCAAATTGCCAACCACCCATCAAGTTCTCCAGTACTACTTCTATGCCAAGCAGGAAACTACTGACAGGAAGGCCGCTGTAAAAGACACGGTGGCCAATGTTCTGGCATTTTGGAACATGGCATGTATAAAGACGATCACGAGGCGTAACTGCGAAAGAAAACTGGAGTTACTGTGGGAAGAGTGGCGCTCGCTGCAGAAGAGCAAGATGAGAGACAGTGACGCGGGAAAAAGCAGGGAGAAGTTTTCAGAAAATCTGAACAAGCTCTGGGACCTCGGAGCTCCCGATGCTATTGAAGAGATACAGAAAAGTCGACTGCTCTCAGACAACAACAAACAAGAAGATATTAAATTTTATGAGGATCAACGGGGTCTGCGCCAGGCAACAATGAGTGGGAATGATAAAGTGTTCGTTGTCAAGAGAAAACGGCAACTCTCAAGAAAACAATCTAGTGATGAGCCAGGCACCTCAAAAACGAAATTAGGAACCGAAGCTGAGAGCGACGATGAATCTATAGAAAGCAGATCATCGAGCAACTCCGAATCACAGCTAGAACCACCATACCGACAGCCGAGAGAATCAACTGTATCAATCAGCCTTCCTCACCGCATCCTCAATGCACCGGCTGTTATTGAAGTGGCTGATCGCTTCCGGATGTCCAATAATCAGGTGTGTATATATCAGTAATGATCTTTCCTTGACAAAGATATAATAGACGTAACGACGGAAAATTTAATGATTATTTTGTCACATAAAAACCATACGCATCCTTGTCAATTTCCTTTCAATTTCGCACATAGGTGGCAAGTGTCGTGGCGGCAGTCCTACGTTCGGCAGATCCGCCCGCAGACCTGGACAAACTCAGTATCTCGAAGGACACGTCTCGCCGTGGAAGAGTGGCACATCGTTGTGAAGTGTCGACAGCTGTGCAGAAATCCTTCGTATCTCCGAGGCATGCTGTCGTCCACTGGGACGGTAAAGTAATCAAGGTCAGTTTTGCCCTCACCGTGGACGACAGTGAATTAACATGTTCCAGTGACGACAGTGGACTGACATATTCCAGTGGACGATAATGGATTGGCATGTATGACATACGTTTCAGGACTCTCTTGGATCATTGGAGCACCGCCAGGCGATTCTCATCTCCGGAGCTCCCCAATGCACAGAAGGAAAGTTGCTGGCCGTTCCGACTGTTGCTGACGGCACCGGTCTGTCCCAGGCCCAGGCGACCTTTCGTGCTCTCAAAGACTGGGGATGCGAGAACAACGTGATTGGACTGTGCTTCGACACAACTTCCTCCAATACGGGAAGGGTGCAGGGTGCGATGGTCCGGCTGGAGAACATGCTTGGTAAACCGCTCTTCCAGCTGAGCTGTCGCCATCACGTTATGGAGCTCATCGTGGGGGCAGTGGTCATCACCGCGTTTGGAAGAACCACAGCACCAACTGAACCTTTGTTCCAGTATCTGAGGAGAAAGTGAATTTCAAGTCTAAGGCGCATTTGTTTTCTCCAATGATTTTTGGCCTTCAGAGCAATTGAGATATCAGCGTCCTTCTACTAATGATGTTAATAGCAGTCGAAAAGGGAAACTTCAGTCGTTTTCATGCAATATTTTCATAACTCCCCTTTCAGGTGGGACAAGCTCGACTTCTCGACTTATCGCGAGCTGGAGATCGAGCATTTGGCGGAGGTGACGTGGCTGATGGAGCTCCGAGATGAGGCAGTCAAGTTCCTCGGCACCGCTTCTGGTCTTGTCAGAGAAGACCACCGAGAAGTGGCGGAGATTACACTCCTGGTACTCGCGGCCCAGCCACGTCGTGGCACACACTTCATGCGCCCAGGAGCCTACCATCATGCGAGGTGGATGGCCAAGGTTGGTATTTTGAATTAGAAGTTAAATATTGTATTGCCTTCTGCAAACAGCCATTTGAAGTCCCTACCAGAAAAAAATAAGATAAATAATTTACCATTAAACAAACTTATATGGAGTGGTATCGGTATTTATACATCACAGTGCGTATTCGTTTCAGATCATCTACTACACGAAGCTCCTGATGTTCAGCGGTCAGCTGGAGTTCGACGACGAGCTGGTACAGAAACTTCAGAGAGTGGTACTATTTACTGCACTCCTCTACGCACCTGCCTGGCTGGCGGCTCCTGTCGCAGCTGATGCCCCGCTGAATGACCTTGTGTTGTACCAGCGTCTTCTGCAGTACAGGGCTGTGGATCGCGAGATTGCAGAGGTTTCACTGGCAGTGATCAGGCGGCACTTGTGGTATCTGAGGCCTCAGACCGTCGTTTTCGCCCTCTGCAGTGACAAAGTGGAAGACACTGTGAAGCACGAGATGGCAAAGAAGCTGTGCCGCCTCGCTGTGCCCGAGGACTTCACGTATGACGTCTCGGTTGATGACACGACGCGCCTTCCGGACCTGATCGATGAGTCATCGTGGTTCGTGTTCACAGGCCTACAGGTGTGCGCGTCTACGTGGCTCACTCTGCCGGTGAATAAGTGGGATCAAGATAAGAACTACTGCGATCTGAAGAATGTCATCTCGCATCTGAAAGTTACCAACGACGTGGCAGAGAGAGGGATAAAACTGATAGAAGATTACGCGAACACTGTCACAAAAGACGAGTCACAGCTGCAGGGTCTTCTTCAGCTCGTGGAAAAGAGCCGGAAAGAACTCGGTGACTTCAAGAAGTCGTCACTTGCCAAGATGACGTAGCGCAGAGAGAAAGGGAGTTAGCAGAGAGAGTACATGGCGCACGCCTTAAGATGACGTGTGTTCTAACCACGATTCATACAGTTTTTGAACCTAGTTAGGGGCACCGGAGTAAGTGCCTTTAGTGATATCGGTAAACCGTTTTAATACAAAATACATTTGATCTTTCCTTATTCGTTTTATCTTATCTTAAAAAGCAGACAATGGCAGACAGCATATGAAGGTACGGGGACAAATACGGTATTTTAAATTTTAATGCTATCTCAAGGTGAGTATAACTTCTAAACCACTTGTCCTATCAACTTGGTAAGTATCTGAGAGGATTTCTTTCACTGAGAGGATTCAGAAAATATGATCATTTGATGACTTATCTTTATTCAGTAAAAAATTGTCAATTTGGCCAAATTTCCAAAATTGAAATTTTCAAGGTCGATGCGCGACCCCTAAATATTGATCGATTTTGGTAAAAATGGTGTCAGTGTACTTCCACTGAACCAAATCATGGGAAAAACTTTGACCAGCTATAATTTTTAAAAAAAAGTGAAAAGTGATCCACCCTACAGTCTACAGGATGTTGTTTGAGAAAATGCCTTTTAAAGTTTTGCGTTAAGACGTGATTCAGTGGAAATGAGACTGGACTTACGTTTTTCAATGATTTAACCAATATAAATTGGACTTGTGCGCCTCTTCTTTTGCACAGACATGTAGAAATGGCTTACCGACCCCACCATGGTCTTAACTAAATTTTCACCAAATTATGACTTACGCGTTTTTTCCTTTGCACGGCAGTAATAATTGGAAAGCTTTTAGAAATAGTTATTAGAGATCGTATAGTCGAGCATCTTGAAAGCAATAATATTATAAAACAAAGCCAACATGAGTTTCGTAGAAATAAATTGTTTAACAAATTTATTGGAATTTTCTCATGAAGTCATCGATATTTATGATAATAATCGATTAAGATAAACGATTGTTAGAAAAACTTGTAGCTCACGGAATAAGGGGTCAAATTCTTAATTGGATAGATAAATAATTGGTTAAGTGGTAGAAAACAGAGGGTAGTAATTAATGGGAATGAGTCAGGGTGGGCTAATGTAACTAAGCGGTGTTCCGCAAGGGTCCGTTTTGGGACCTGTCCTTTTCATAATATGTCTTAACGATCTTGATCTGAATTTAGAAGTAAAATTTCTAAATTTGCCGATAATACTAAAATTACGAGTAAATTAGTTAGTTTATTAGATAGAGAGAATCTACAGCGCGATCTTATTAATTTAACAGTGGTCAAAAAGTGGCAAATGAAGTTTAACGTACAGTAGATAAATGTAAAGTCATGCATAGAGGTTACCACAACAGTAAACTTAACTACACTATGGGAAATAGTGTGTTAAAATGAAGCCCATGTGAAAAAAGATTTAGGTGTCATTGTTACTAAACATTTAAAGTTCTCCAAACAATGTTCATTTGCCACTATTGGGTTTTATTTCTCATAATTCTGAATATATATCTAATATTGTTCTGCCATTATATAAGTCGCTTCTTGGGCCTCATTTAGAATATGGTGTACAGCTCTGGTTGCCCTATATCAGTGCTCTTCAACCTGGGTGGTACCGCCCAGCATCAGGCTCAAGGATCTCATTAATCTAAAGGTAATTGCAATTAATTTTATTGTTTTATGCAGGGTATATAACTTTTAGTTTGAGTTTTTGCATTTTTAATGCAAAAGTTACAAAAGTGGGCGGCATAAAAAGGTTGAAGAGCACTGCCCTATATGGAGGAGGATATAGAAAGGGTAGAAGGGGTTCAGCGCCGTGCAACAAAGCTTACTCCAACCTCACCTGGTAATTCATATGAAGACTCGAGGAGCTGAATTTGTATACGCTTCAAACTCGGCGTTTAAGAGGCGGATTAATTCAGGTATTCAAAATTGTAAATCGTTTCATAACGTAAATTATGAGAATTTCTTTAACTTGGACGAAAGATGCAAATGTAGGAGGCGCTGGTCTGATCTAGTTACAGAGCACTGGGTGTTGTCATTGTGAGTCAAAACCTCAGATTAAGCCAACAAGGTGGGGGGGGGGCGGTGATGTTCCCTTTTGATCGTAAATGTAGTAGGAGACGCTGGTCGGGTCTGGTATCAGAGCAATGGGAGTTCTCAAATGAGAGAATTTTTTTGCTTTTCTTTCATTTTTATTTGTTTCTAATAGATAGCAATTCTTGGAAGTCAAAACCTCCGAAAAGTCAATTACATTATTTTGGGAAGCCACTCCTCTCTCACCTTCTTTCTTTCTTTTCTTTTATTATTAAAAGGGTGCTGTTTGAGGAAAGGCTACTTAAGATAGAGTGGAAGTAGTATTGTTCCTTTTGTAATAAATGTAGTAAGAGGTGCTGGTCGGGTCTGGTTTCAGAGCACTGGGAGTTCTCAGATGATACCCCATTGGTTGAGACGAGAAGTTTGATAGGATCTTTCGGGAGCCAAAACCTCCGAATAGATGTTTCCAATTTAGGGACGCTAATTGGGTTTATAGCGTACGAACGTTAGTACTTTTTAGTTAAATAGCAGCATATCTAACTCAGAGAAAGTGTTATAGTTTTATACAGAAGTAGCGATATTTCCTTTCTGCAATAAGTGTAGTAAGAGGTGCTGGCCCGGTCTGGCTTCAGAGCACTGGGAATTCTCAGATGATGGGAAGCTTGACGAGATCCCTTGGGTGTCAAAGCCTCCGAATAGTCACTCATCTCCAGAGAAGCTACTTAATTATAGTGAAACTTTAGTTCTAACTATTGTACGTCAAACTTCGCAAAAGAAAAAATTTCGCAAATGAAAATTATGCATACTGTGCGTTATTATTCCCCATTATGCATGGGGAAATCTTAAATTGTAGTTCTGGTCAGTTGGAGGTACCCTCTGGACCAGTGCTCCTTCATGTTTGTTAAAAGGTTTCCTCATATACTTAGTCCTCCCCCACTTTAGAGAGATTTCTCCGATTGTTTTGTGTCCCATATAGCATGGTTAACCATCGAGCAACTTATTTTCTATCACTTGCCTCATAAACCACTAAGTGGGAGACTCTTGAATTCGCCGTAGTGACAACAACGGATGATCACCCACGAAACATTTTCATGCTCCATCAGGGACAAGTACATGGGAGATACAGGGACGCTCCACTGATATTCCTTGCAGGAAAAATATTTTCTCTACTCTCGTCGTGGCACAACGATAGTATTTGTCATTCCTATTTCATAGGAAAGCAAATTACAGCAGATAGATAGAGGTACTAAATGTTTTTAGTTCCAATTTCAAGCCATTATTTCTTGTTGGATTGGTAATACATGAGAATAATTTCCTGTAGTCTACCCTGTCTATCCCAGTGAGCATCTTAAAAACTTGAATAAGCTAATCGTGCAACCTTCTGATCTCGTGTAAACAGATTTAAGCGCTCGATACGTTGGTAGTTTTAAAGTCTCTTTGAAAGGATCAATTTTGTTGCCCTTGCTCCTACCCTTCCTAAGGGATGGAGACCAAAACTGCACACAATACTCGAGTTCAGGTTTAACTAGTGAATTGTAAAGAGACATTACTATCTCCTTGTTTCAAATTGGAACTGTCTTATAAACGCTAAATCTTTCTCTAGATCAGTCTCAGCCAAGTTCCTCCACAACAATTATTAATCGGTCTTCCAGTTCTTGTAACCTGTATGCGTTATCTTACATTTGTCCAAGTTGAATGACATCTGCCAAGTACCAGACCATTCGCCCAACCAAGATTATATTGAAGGTCCTTACGCCCTCTCATTACCTACACTATACCCCCTAATTTGGTATAGTCTGCAAATTTAGAAATTGTACTTAGAAACGCAACGTCTATATCGTTAATATAGATGAGATGATAAAAAGTAAAGGACCCAGAACGGAACCTGATGGAACCCCACTGATGATGGGGCTCCACTCCGAAGCCACTCCATTAATTACCACTCTCTACTTTCTATCTCTTAACCAATCTTTAATCCAGTTGGAAATGAGCCCGGTAATTCGTAGTCCTTTAACTTGAGTCATCAATCTCACGTGAGGAACTTTGTCAAAGGCTTTTTGAAAGTCGAGATACACTATATCTATTACTCTAGTTCAGAGGTCGGGGAACAGGGGTAAATTACCCCAAATGGGGTAAATTTAAAAATTTTGGAGGTAATGCTTGCGGTATGAGAGACACTTCCATTTTTTTAATTTGAATTTTTTGTATACTATATGCAACAATTTTAAGAGCAATTGGCTTTTTTTTTGTTTACTTTGAAGTCTGGGGGTAATTTCACCTTACTCAAATAGAGTTTTGGGTAATACCCAAAAAAATTCCCCGACCCCTGCTCTAGTTGTATTGTATAAAGTATAAATATTGTAGAAAAAGTCTAACAGGTTGTTAGACAAGGCCTATATCGCCTGAATCCATGTTAAGAATAAAAAATTAAATTGTTTGAGTTGAAGTGATACACGATATGTTCTGTAGTAATGGATTCCAACAACTTGTCGATAACTGATGTTAAATTACAAGGATTTTGCCTATCCCCCTTCTTAAAGATTGGTGCTACATTTGCTAATTTTCAATTTGTTGGAACTTTCCCTAATTCGAACGACTGTTTAAATATGGTTACTAAATCATCAATTATATTGTGGCTAACTTCTTTTAATACCCTTAGAAGAAATAAGTCGGGACCAGGTGATTTGTACTTATTCATCTTGTCAATTAGTTGCGACGCCTCATTTCTCATAAAACGTATGGTCTCTAAGTCTAAGGGATGGTCACCGTCATAGGTAATCCAGGGATTTGGTACTTCAGCTGTCTTCTACCGTGAAGGCTGTAACGAAGAACTCGTTACAATGTTTCTCAGCCGGATTTACACATGACCCTTGTGTCAAAGTCTTAGGTCGGCGCGACCCCTTATCATCATTACAGGGGTAAACAATTTTTTTAAAGCAATAGAATGCAGGATAACAGTTGTATAAAGGCTTAACAGTATTCAAAATGCACTTAGTTTTTCTGTTGGCTCGGCACAAACATTCCCCCACCTCTGGAAACCCGGTCGCGACCCACCGTTTCAGAAACACTGCGTCTAGTAGGACTGTCAACACACTGACTTATCATTATCATCTGCAAATTCCAATAGTCTTGAGCTCTCACCATCAGCCGTGTTGTTTTCCCAGTTCATATTACCGCAGTTAACCCTTTAAGGCTGGAATTTTTTGTAGTATTAAGTTATGAATGCGTGTATTTCAAACGCTACCAATTTGTAACGGTCGTCCTGAAAAGATTAAGCTCCCCAAATATTACACTACTCTTATTATTCACTAATCTACTTAATTGATTAGACAAGTTTATAGCCTTATCAACGGGGTAATGAGGTGGCCTATATACTAGAAATAGATGCACATTTTGTAACCTACCATTTCAAATTCTCCTACAAAGTCCCTTCATTCAGAATGAATCCAGGATTCAGTTATTCCTATGATGTTAAAGTTATCAGTTTTGACTGGCGCTATGAATTCCATTAGTTTGTTTCTAATTGACCTGGCATCGAATAGAATAATTTTAAGTGAAAATGTATCTTTATCTGACCTGGGTCGTTTCCCGAAGCAGGTGAATCAATTAATGCTAAGGGGGGAGTTTGATCAGACAACTCAATAGTAGGATTAACGACCGGTGGAGTACGAATAACTACTGGCGGAGTAGGTTCAGCAGTTGGTGGAGTAGGATCGATTACTGGTTCGGGAGGGGGGGGGCCTAATTTAAACAGATTACACTGGTTAATGTTCAGAAGATCGCCATATTTCTTCTTACCCTTTTGGTTAAAATGAACCCCATCTGAACCAAAGTATTCCCTGCTATCGAAAAATATTGGCCAAAAATCGACAAACTTTATTCCTTTTTTCTCGCAAATACGTTTAATTTTTTGTTTGTGCTAATAGCTTTACTCGAAATATATCCACTAGCACGCATTATTGGGAGAATTCCTACAACCATTCCCGTGTCGGTCTTTTTTTTCCAATCTTATCGTTTAAGCTTTTAAACTTGTTTACAATAGTCTCAGTCTGCCCTCCTGTCCTTCTCTGAAAAATGTCATTACTACCAACAAGTACAATGATGGGGCAATTTTTATTCTTAACGTTAATGCTGTCTAATAATCGATTTATTGTCTGATTTGTCGCACCTGGAAAACATCTAAGTTTTCTCTTGGTCACGTGTTTTCCTCCGGAAAAGGGAGAGAGAGAGAGAAAAACATAATTTAAAATGTAAACTAAAACTATACCATAGTCGAAAATGAAATGTAACTTCCGGAAAAGTGTATCCAGTTTTTCCAAAATTTCTGGAGAGGTTTTCTCATTAGTATCTTCAGAATAGTCGCGGTTATTTCGTTCTGTAGGACAACTTTCTTCTTCCTTTGCTGACGTATCATCCTTTCTCGAATCTTCTTTGATGTTTGTTTCAACAGCTTCTGAATGTTTCTTTCTATTTCGTCTTCTTCCCATATTTTAACTTTTATTTGCCTGCGAACATACAATATCATTTTAAAATTATTATATTTCCCACGAGCAATTTGTACATTATTGGCCTATTAGTAGGAGAGGGTGACAGGACAATTGCGTCCTGGTCAAGTGCGTCCCGGTCATTGGCGTCCCTGGACAATTGCGTCCGGTTTTATTTCGTCCCGGACAATTGCGCACTTCCCCAACTACTATATGAAGTTTACTTATTAGAGAAATGAATAGAAAGTTCATTGTGACTTCACCTACGCAATTGTCCAGGGACGCCAATGACGAGGGACGAGTATGTTTGTTATTGTAATTTTGTATGGGATATAATGCCCGGTTAGATTAATTGAATGCCCAGTTAGGTCAACTGTATGCCCTTGACGATTGGTTGTTAAGTTGTGATATTTTCTTTAAAACTAACGAAACTAACTTTATATTAAGTGGACGTAACCCATAAAATTTGACAATGATGTTGCTGATGATGAATAAAGTTTTAGAGAACAGTTTCGAACAGAACTTATGAACATATAACAAGTTTAATAGGTTAAAATGAAAAGTATATTTGAAATTCCGATACTAATTTTCTATTCACTTCTCTAATAAATAAACTTCATATAGTAGTTGGAGAAGTGCGCAATTGTCCGGGACGCATTTGTCCGGGACGCACTTGACCAGGACGCAATTGCCCTAGAACCGTAGGAGAGACGTCAATTACGATAGCCGCGAGCAACCTCTCTTCGTGTCACGAGCGAACGACAATCGTGACTGGTAAAAAGAATTGATAGTCCATTAAAGAAGAAAATGTACACTTTTAAGATGAACCAATTTAAAATACTCGTCAGCTAAGCCTTTTTAAGATTATATGAATGTGTATATCTAGGCCCTATGTACTGATTTGCTGAACAGAGTTCAAACCACACACATATATTGGTAGATTGGACACCATCTTATTTGAACAAATGTCTGATGGACTGCTTTTCGCCACATTATGAAAGTCTACAGAGTTGAGAAAAAGAATAGTTTCTATAAGGAGAAATCGTAGAACCGGATCAATTTATGATATTTTCAGACAAAATAAAAATTGTAATTGGTTTTTAGTGTAAATGGGAGCATTTTGAATGTATTACGAGATATTAATACATCAACTTTGGGAAAATAGTTTAATTATATCTCTCTACATAGCAGGGTTGTGGAGTCGGTCCAAAATTTTCCGACTCCGACTCCACACATTGTCAAAAATTCGACTCCGACTCCGACTCCACACATTGTAAAAAATCTAAAAATCCGACTCCGACTCCTCACATTTTAAATATACGACTCCGACTCCTCTAGTGTTTCACTCTATAATTATCATAATAATAAGACATTTCATCACCACCACACTAAGTGTGAAATTTTATATTTTATATTTTATATTTAAATAAATATTAATTGTATATTCTGAAAATGTTAAAAAAAAATATTAAAAAAACTTAATCTAGGGGCTATCAATGAATAAGGTTTATTGACCAAAAAAACTAAATAACCTAAATGTTAGTATTTAGGATTTAGAAATTAAGGGTGACACAGGACAGAAATTGGAGTCGGAGTCGGAAGTTTTTTACCGACTCCGACTCCGACTCCGACTCCGCCCTGAAACGTGCGACTCCACGACTCCGACTCCACGACTCCGACTCCGACTCCACAACCCTGCTACATAGTACATAGGCCTACGTTAAACACATTTGTTTTTGTGGAACTTCAACCGCCAGTTGACAAATCCATCAATTTTATATAATAATTAAAAAACATTTCACTTTTTTTCGTAAACATTTTATAAAATGAATTGGCAAATAATAATAATAATAATAAATTCTTTAAAATTTTAAAACATTTATTATTATTATTATTACTATTTGTTAATTCATTTAAAAAAATGTTGTTGTTTTTATCACTTTAATTTAACTGTATCGACACATTTACTGTTTTCTCGACGGAAGGGACCTACAGTTTAAAGGGGGATCTGAACCAAGGGTCGCAATAACGGATTCAAGTTGCGTGGCAGACGTTTCATTACTAATATCGCTAAAAACTTCTTTACGTTTAAAGTAATTGATAAATGGAATAATCTTCCCGCGTCAGTCGTTCATTCTACCAGCGTTAATGTGTTTAAGAACCGTCTTGACAGACATTTTAAAAATATTAACGTTGTTTAGAGTTAAAAAAGAAAGTTAACAACAGGAGCTCTGGTGGTGGTGCTCGAGGATGAGTCTGTTGACGATGAATGCCAGCTTGTGACATGCCAGCGTGTGATGCCAGCAATAAAAAAAAAAAAAAAAAAAAAAAAAAAAAAAATTAGACTAACACGAATGTAGATGTAGCTCATAGCGTAAACTAACCCACTTTTTGTTTAACTTTACCTACTTTTTTTTTTTTTTTCCTTACCTTGCATGTCTAACTCTCTTCTTGCATGTTTGTAGTTTGCATGGTATGACAGTGAGTTAAGACTGTGTTTGCATGGTTTGTAAGCGTTCTTATTTTACTTCTTTTCATCTTTCACCCCTCTCCTATTCTCTCCGACTATTTTTCTGACTTGTCGGCAGTGGCCGGCGGATGATGATGGTGAGACACTTTTCCTCTTTTTCTGAATGAATGTTAACCCATGAGTGATAGGTGTTGCTCTTACTTAACCCCTTATTCTCTTCTCTTCTCTTAACCCGCTACTCTTTCCTTTCTCTCGGGCTAACCTTAGAGTGGATCTTAGGGTCTTTGTTAGCCTTAGCTTCTGTAGATCTGTAGATCATCCAAACGCAGACGCTGGTGACGATGATCATCCATCCAACAACTAAATAGATCCGATGTCGCTTAACTTACTGAGCTAACGAACTAAGCTCCCGACATATACACGACGCGGCCCAAATCTGTTTCGAACCTGGACCATATCAGTATACAGGTGTAGCCAAAACAGTTGAAACACCTCAAAATTGTATTCAATGAAAGAGGTATTAACAGAAATTGCACGTAACATCATTGATGTATTTTGAGTACTGATAAAGATTTAGTTTGCGAACTTTTTACGTGGGTAAAAATGGAAGGGAAACGAGTGGAAAGTATTATGGCGGCCGAGAAAGAGAATCTTGGCGATCTTAACGACTCTTTGATGAAAGAAATCGAACGGGTGAAGGCGGCGATGGAAAAGATTCGAGGAATGGTAGCGGGAGACAACGAACGACCTAAACAATTACAAACAGAGAGAGAACAAATGGAAAATTTTAACAAAACCTTCAAGGAACGTCTGTGTAAACTTCGTGCGTGTTACCAAGAGAGGAAAGGGGTCTTAGAGAAGCTGAAAAGGGACATTATTTTCAGTCAGTTGGCAATTAAGGATCTTCAAACGTAGTAAAAATGTAATAAGGAATATTAGTCACGTGATTTGAGCCTTAGAAACAACGATATTAATGACAATCAAAAGCGATCAAAGTAAACTTTTCTGTTCAAGTGAAATCTGAGGACTTGATTTCAAGTTGTAAATTAGAAAACATACTCCCCTATTTTCATTATTATAATATATATATATATATATATCTGCTTTATTTGCCAAGAAACCCTATGATGATGGCGCATACCGCGTACCCCCACTTCATAAATATAGGGACCAGAATTGGACGCAGTATTCCAGATGGGGGCGTACTAAGGAATTATATAATGTTACCATTGTTTTCTCCGACTTAAATTCAAATGATCTACCAATAAATCCGAAGATTGTATTTGCTTTTCTGACTGCTTTAATACATTGCTTACTCCGTTTAAGAGTGTCAGCAACAGTACTTAAATCTTTCTCTTCCCTAACACTCCTCGTTAGTGTCTTGTCGCGCATAAAATACTTTTCTTTAACGCCGTTTCTACTGATATGCAACGTTTTACATTTATCTACAGGGTGTTTCAGGTCGACCCTAGAAATATGGAAATTGGCGGAATTTGTAGTTTGTATTTGGTATTTCTAGGGTTGACCCGAAACACCTTGTATATTAAAGTTCATTTGACAAATTTCTGTCCACTCGAGTAATTTATTAATATCTGCTCGAATCTGTAAACGTTCTGCCACTGATTTTGTTCGTCCCCCTAGTTCTGTATCATCCGCAAATCTTTAAATTATACTCTTAATTCCTATGTGGTCATTGATATAAATAGTAGAAAGAACTGGTCCCATAACTCATCCCTCAGGCTAGTTATGTACACTTTTCCAGTTAGACGCTTTGCCATTAATGACCACTTTTTGTTTACGTCCACTAAGCCAATTTTTTATCCATTTCAGAACATTACCCATCAATTCCGTGAGAATGAAGTTTAGCTAATAATCTTCTTTGTGGCACGATCTTTTAAAATCGAAATATATATAATATCTACCGTTTTACTCTCATCATATATATTTACAATATTATTAAAGAAATTGAGCCAATTAGTAAGACAAGAACGATTACCGTGGCCGGTCGATTCGCCGACGGACGTTTTGCCGACAGACATTTTGCCGACAGACATTTTGCCGACGGACGTTTCGCCGAACGGACGATTCGCCGAATGGACTGTCATGCCCATATCTTTGGATGCTTTTTCCACTTCGGACAGTGTCTTTGGAGACAAATCCAGTCCTGCGGACTGCAGAATTGGTATAATGAACCCAAGAACTCTCTTATGATTAAAAGCCTTCCAAGCTTTGGCATTTGTTCCTACCAACGACGTTATTGGCAAGTTCAACGACCTAATGGCTTCAATTGAAGATGAAACTGATGAAATTCTTAGTGAATTTCTCGCCTATTTTGAGGCTACATAGTTAGGGGTTGCGCAAAGGGGAAGGCGGCGGCCACAGTTCGACATTACGATGTGGAATGTAACGGAACGCACAACAGCTGGTTTACCCCGCACTAATAATTAATTCATTAGAAGGATGGCATCGCGGGTTCCAACTAAAAGTAGCCATCAAACCATCCAAACTTGTGACGCCTAATTGGAAGGCTTCGTAGAGAACAAAATGAATGGGATATAACCATCGAACAGGCTTTAGCAGGAATTATGCCAAGGGATGTCAAGAAGAAGTATGAAGCGGCCAATGAAAGGTTGAGTAAGCTGGTAGGCAATTATATTAACTATGAAGGTTCGGCTTACCTAAGAGCAATTGCTCACAATCTATAAAATTCGTTTTTAAAAATTTTAGTCTTTAATGGTTTTAATGCTCAGAAAATAAATATTTTGTTCTGTAACGATTTTAAAACACACACTTAATAATGTATTTAGTTCTGTACCGATTTTAATGTCTAAATTTGACATGTTCGCTAAATAATTTTTTTTTTTGTTGAAACGTGTGTATTTTGTCATAGAAATATTAAAGACAGTCCATTCGGCGAATCGTCCGTTCGGTGAAACGTCCGTCGGCAAAACGTCCGTCGGCGAATCGACCGGGTACCAACGATTACATCGAAAGCCGTATTGAGAATCTTTGATCAATTTATTCATTTCTAAATGATTAACTATTTTGTCCCGAACGATCGTCTCCAGAAGCTTACCAACTACTGAAGTCAGACTAAAGGGACGATAATTTCCCATAAGCGATTTATCCCATTTTAAATAGTGACGTAATGTTTGAAGTTTCCAATCGAACTGAACTTCTCCAGATTGTAACAATTTATTATTATTATTATTAATATATATGTGAGGGGAGACTATTACGCAGTTCATTTCTTTAAGTATCCTTGGATAGTTTATCTGAACCGGAGTTTTATTAGGATTAATTTTACCTATGGCCGAGAGTACTCGTTTCACTAACGGTAAAATCGTGAAGCTTTAAGTGATCATCGTTGAACATAATTACGGGAACGGGAATGTTCTTCAAATTTTCGTTAGTGAAGACGGAAGAGAAGAATTTACTTAAAATTTCAGTCATTTGTACGTCATCATAAATTTGTTCGTTGTTTTCGCCAATGAGCTACTTTCCTAACATAATTATAGAATTCCTTCCGATTCGATTTAATTTGGTTCACTATATATAGCTCATAGTTGCGCTTACTTTTTCTAATACATATTTTTGCTTCGCTTTCTCAATAACTTGCGAGCATTTTCATCGAACAAATTATGTTTCTTTAAATTTAAAATACGCGTTCCTTTTTAACGTTAAGCTGCTTTTAATTTGAGCATTCCACCATTTACGTTTAACAGACTTCACCAGTCTTTTTACCTCATAAGGCAACGTAACAACCTCAAACATAACACACAAACACCACCACAGAAGCCATAAAACAGCAGATACAACAGCCCAACACAGAAATAAACAACAAACTCAAATATTGCATATTCTCGAACAAGTGAAGATGCATTCTGCAAGTACTGTTTTGTCTTTGCAAAAAATGTAGAAGTTGGTAAAGGAAATCACCTAAGACTGAATGCACTAGTTAATGCTCCGTATATGCGTTGGAAAGATGCAAAAGAGGATTTTCGCAAGCACGAAACTAACAATTATCACAAAGACAGCTGTGTTAAAGCACAAAATTTTTTGTCAGTGTTTGAAAATAAAAAAAAGGATATCTGTACAACCTTAGACAGTTATAGATAGAAATAAAGATAAACGCATCAACCGCGTCCGGTCTAAGCATCATCATCCTGTTTGCATATACGTTTTGTGTTTCGTATTTATCAATTATTACGAAAGAAATCTTTTATAACTTGAAGAGCCTAATCATTTTCATTAATCAGTAAAGTAACATAAATATCATCAACTGTTGCTGCAAAATAGAAGTCAACATCTTCCTTCTTTGACTAATCAATTTTAAAATTAGAAAGAGCCGTTTTGAGCAGAAAACTGAGATTTGTTTATAAAAAACCTCTGAACAGGTAGCTAGAACAACGTGAAAAAAGTGTTAGCAGCTGACGAGGAAGCTTCTAACAGTGGCTGCATCCTCCAGCGCGGGACACGTCAACGCGAAGAAGAGGCGACGTCAAACCAAAACATCAACGCGCTGGTGGCCAAACTTCCTCAAATCTCCGTGCAGCGGGCTGTCTACGGATGGCCAGACTGGCAGTCGACGGCCTGTTGCGTGGCACGGTCGGAGTGCCGATCGGCTCCCGGCGCCGGACCTATTCTCAGCGTGCTATTTTTTCAATTACAGGGAGCAATTGCGTGCTCCCCGAACTACTCTTACTCTCTGGCGACAGTAAGACTAATCCAGGCCCCACTACAACTTACACATGTCACCATACACAAAGACATAGACACAATAGCACCATGAGACACATACAGAAGTATAATATTAACATATTACAGTACAACGTAGATGGCCTCACAAACAAAATCATGCAGCTTAGGGAATTCGTACACAAACAAAACATTCACATAGCACTTATACAAGAAACAAAACTAAAACGCACACACAAAACACCCACCATCCCTGACTTCACGGCGATCCGTCAAGATCGTACTGGGGGTAACGGGGGTGGACTCATCACTTACATACGTAAAAGCATTAGCTACACTGATGCTACCCAAAACATTACAAACACAATCCAAGCAGATAACACGATAGAAATACAGCAGTTAACATTAAAACACGCGCAAAACACAACACCACACTAATCAACATTTACATCCCACCAGATAGTTCACCTCAGGTGCCAGCCAATTACAATCCACAGTTACACAATCTGGCCTCTCTCACTAATGTCATCTTAGAAGGAGACTTCAACGCCAAAGACACTAGTTGGTACCTGCACAACCAAAACAACACCAGAGGCGCCAAAATAGCCACACAACTAAACAGCCTCTTCATTCTTAACAATACAGAAGAACATACACACATACCACATCAAGCAGGATACTCAAACTCCTCCCCAGACATAACGTTCTGTTCCCCCTCACTAGTAACACATACACAATGGAGAACAGAAAAACAACTGTCATCAGACCACTTGCCCATTATCATTACAACACATTCTACACTCTGCCCCAACAGCCTTAGGCACACTTACAGAAATTACAAGAAAGCTGATTGGGAACAGTTCAAAATACAGACTGAGGAACAATTCACCACATTAAACAGCACACCCATCATAAACATCAATACAGCACTCAAGACATTTAATCAGATCATCAATAATGCAAACAAATACATACCCAAGGGCAACATTAGGAAATACAACCCAAATTACACTAGAGAAATAGCCCACCTCATAAGGCAACGTAACAACCTCAAATATAACACACAAACACCACACACAGAAGCCATAAAACAGCAGATACAACAGCTCAACACAGAAATAAACAACAAACTCAAAGAAAAACAAACAGAAACATTCAGGGAATTCATAACAACACTAAACCACTCCACAGATACATCCAGGCTATACAAGACTATAAACAGCATTACCCACTCTAACAGCGGCATTCACACCTCACACGCGGCTATCTGTCGCAGCCAAAATAATATCCCAACATACACACAAGCTAACATTCTAGTTAATCACTACGCAAAGCTAAGTCACTTAAACAGAGACAACAACCAGAAACACGCAGCAGACACAAACAGCCAGACACAAGAAAACCTACAGACTCGACACGACCATTACACCCTTCAATACAGACCAGACCACCAAGATCATCAAAAACATTAAGAATTCGAAGGCTACTGGACCAGACAACATATCTAACATACACCTTAAACACTTGGGCCCACAAGGAATACTAGCTCTCACAAATATCAGCACATATTCATACCAACACTGTATTATTCCTGACATATGGAAACAAGCACACCTTCCAAAGTAACAGAAAGACTAATCTTACAAATCACCAACCCACACATTCCACTATCGCCTACTCAACATGGATTCAGACCTCACCACTCAACCACGACATTACTCACTAACCTCACGCAGCACATCATGGATGGCATCAACTCCAGACGACCAGCTCAACGTACACTATTAACAACAATAGACATTAGTAAAGCATTTGATGCTATCCCACGCTTCCCTCTCATAAACAAAATACTCAACACAAACATGCACAATAACACCAAAAGGTGGCTGAGCAACTATCTTTCAGGAAGATACTCACATGTCGCATTTAATGGCAAGTTATCCAAAAACAAGCTTTTTCCGAACGGGGCCCCTCAAGGCTCTGTTCTCTCACCAACACTCTTCAACTTATACATGCATGACATTCCAACACCCATAGATAACAAGCTTACCTTATCATCATATGCAGATGACATCACTCTAACATCCACCCACAACAACATCGACACCGCTACAAATAACCTACAAACATACATAAACAGTATACAAGACTGGTTCACACACAATAGACTCAAAGTAGCGCCCACAAAATCAACCATCACCTTGCTTACAAGCAACACAAAAGAACACCAGATAACTCCACAGCTTACACTAAAGAGCACCAACATTCCACACACTCACAGGACCAAAATACTTGGGGTCACATACAACACATCATTATCTTTTGCAAACCACATTCAGGACATTGGAAACAAATGTACTCAAGACTTAACACGCTTAGGGTACTAACAGGCACAAACTTTGGACACCAGCAGGAAACATCACTCATATACAAACAATATATTCGCTCAGTTATGGACTATGCTAGCCCATGATGGGCACCCATTTGCTTAAACACAAACATAAACACCTTACAGACAATACAAAACAACGCACTTCGTATCATTACAGGATGCACTCAAACAACACCAATAGAACACCTGCACACAAAAACAAAAATACTGAAAGTTAGGGAACATTTAGACATGAGGGGAACGCAATTCATGGCAGCAGCGACAACTAACCCACAACACCCTTGCCACTACATGTACAATCATGCACCGACACCTCGCACCATTAAGGTAACACCAGAGAGACATTATAACCAAATACTCCATTCCATACCACGCCCCACAGACATCACACAGTACAGAAAATATACACACACCTAACCCACAAAGCACTAACACGACTCGGTCCGAATGCGGTCCTAGGTGCGAAGCCGCCACCCATTAACAGGTCAGAGACCAGCCTGAGCAGATTGGATCGAGTTAACTTAGTACGATTCCGATGTGGACATCACCCCAACTTACAGACATATAAACACAGACTAGGTAACTCCACAGACGACACCTGCCACCTGTGCCAGGACACACCACAAACAATTGAACACATTATGACAGACCGTACCGCTCTAGCACAACATAGAACAACACATCACTAGTGCGCTGAACCTCTGTCCACTCCGGAGAGGGCGATCGGTTACCTGCGTGCCGCCAGCTTGCTCGATCAGGGTGGGGTGATCGGCTAACCAACAACAACGTAATGGGATATTATTTGATTCTAAACGTTTCCTGAAACACTTAAAAAAAACTCCAAATTGGTCCATTTTTTAGATAAAAAAAAATGACCGACCCACAATGTTTCAACCATTTTATGCAACAAGGGGGGGTTGGGGTTAGCCCCCGAAATTGCATAAAGGGGGGTGATAGGGTTTTGGGGAGAATGACCTCGGGGTGGGGGGTAATGGGGAGGGGGTTATGCAACAAGGGTTGGGGTTAGCCCCCAAGTTGCATAAAGGGGGTGAGGGGGTTTGGGGGAGGGAGAATGATCTCTCCCCAAAGGGGGTAACCCTAACGTGCCCTCGCCGTAGGCGAGTTTGCGAAGCACAAGCCCCGCCCGTAGGGCAGGGAGCAGAAGGCTCTGCTTGTAAAATAATTGTAAAAAGAGGTCCATGTGCCATTAATATCATCGTAGGATAGAGCCTCATCCCAATTATGGGGAGCAAATTGCAGTTTCATGTCACGAAATTTAGCTCTTTTAAAATTCAAAACGTATTCCAGGCTCTCCGAATTATAAACATTAATTTTAATTTCAAACGTTATTTGCCTATGATCACTGGTGGAGAAATAGTCTCCTACAGAGATATTACCAACTAAGTCTAGGTCTGTACTTAGAACTAAATCTAGAGCATTGCGCTCTTGTGGGTTCCTCGACCATTTGAAAAAGTGAACTGTCGCGCAAACCCTCGTACAGTCGACGATCGGATTTAGGCTGTAAAGGACCACCCTAATCCCCGCGAGGTGAATTACGATCTCCCATAATTATTATCGCATCATGTTCGCTACTTGCATCAAAAATTAGTTCCTGAAGTCTATTATCAGTTTATTACTATCGACAGTCTGAGAGTGACGCTAATATACTAAACCTATAATTAATTTATTTCGTGAGTTGTCTTTAATTTGAACAAACGTCGCATTTATATTATCAATTTCTGCAATGTTTTTAATTATGGGTTTTAAGTGTGATCGAACGTATAGTACTGTACCAACACCCTTTCTTTCTATTCTATCATTGTTAAACATCTCATAACCACGGATATGATATTCGAGAAAATCTCTACTCTCTGTATTTAACCACGATTCAGTAATTGCTACAACCTCAAATTTTTGGTCAAGGACAATACTTAATAGTTCATCAAATTTAAATCTTAAACTTCGAGCATTAATATAAAATACGAGGGGCGATACGAAAGTAAGGCCTCTTAATGTATTTACGAACTGAAAAATAAGAGGCATTACTTTCGTACCGACCCTCGTACGTTATAAAATCTTTACCGCAGTAGAATCTCGAGGTTCTTCGTGGCGGGAATCGTTCACTGTAAGAAAAATTTGTTAGGCTGGTCGCTTTCGTAGGAGTTAACGCCGTTGTTTTGCCTGAAAAGCCATCGCAGAGCTATACGATAGTCTACCAAGACGAGCTACTCCCACGCCATTCAGGTGAAGACATCACGCAAAAATGAACCCTTTTTATAAGAAAAATGACTCCACAAATCGACGAATTCAACATTTTCCTGTTGGCAAACGGACTTAAGAATATTATTCATGTAGGTAACTCTGCTGAAAAATTGTCGGATCCTGCTATTCTTGCGAGAATTCCTGACAAAATTAATTTATTAGGGTCTGCATCAGCCCCTTGTATTTCCCTATTAGCTCCTCTGACCTGGAAATCTTAACATCGTTTGTCCCAACATGCACCATAAATATAGTGTATATATGTATATATATAGCTATAGTGTGTGTGTGTGTGTGTGTGTGTGTGTGTTGAACCTCGTTGAGTTTTAGGTTATTTTTGTTTAAAGTATACGTTACAGTGTATCTTCCATATTTTTATATATATATATAGAAGCAGAGCCTTCGGCTCCCTGCCCTACGGGCAGGGCTTGTGCTTCGCAAACTCGCCTATGGCGAGGACACGTTAGGGTTACCCCTTTGGGGGGAGGCCATTCTACCTCCCCCCAAAAAACCCTCACCCCGCTTTATGCAACTTCGGGGGTCTAACCCCACCCCTTTGTTGCATACCCCCCTCCCCCATAACGAGACCTGGTGACAACAGGCAGCACGTAGCAAACCCAGCTATTCATCTTTTGACACAATAAAACTTGGTTGGTATATAAATGGGTACCCTGGGTAGCCTAGTAGTTAAGACGCTGGGCTGCTGGTGGGGCGTGGTTCGGATTCCACGTTAAACTGTAAGTCTAAGGTGGAGTGACAAGCTTGACCTTCGTCAGAATGAACAATTCGGTCAGAAGCTAAACTAATGTTGTCCTTCTCCAGGAGGAGGAGATTGTAGATACCAATCGACCAGGGAAGTACTCCCGGTAGACGTTTGGCAGGAGACATGGAATGCTGGAACTCCCGTTTCTCCTGTCACTGTCCTCCTTAGCTGGTCTTTTTATGTCTTATCTACCCTATGAGCAGTCCAGCATGCTCTCAAACACACACTTCTCCCTCTATTCTTCACTACACATAGGCCGACATGCATTTTACACACTACACAATCTTTTCAAAATTTATTAAAAAAAATTAATTAAAATGACATTATGGGCTTCAGACCCTGATTTTGACGCTCTCCTTCTTAAATACGGGGTGGCCCGCTTGTCCCCTTCTTACATAAAAAAATAATTTGGCCTTTGACTTCTATTTGTGACCTTGAACTTTAATGCAGGGACCTGAGTCTTGCTCAAAACACATCATCTTATGATCATCCATGTATGTGTTTAGTTTCATTAATTTATGTTCAGTGGACCTCCACTTCACCTTTGACCTCTTTGTGACCTTGACCTTTGACACAGGGACCCGAGTCCCTCTATATATATTTTCAAGACAGTACACCTTAACATTTATTGTACTATAAGCTTACGAGCCATTTACATTTTCAGTGCAGCTTCACAAATTTGATGATTTGGTATGATCTTTCGTAGAGTGTAAATGTGCAATTTAGAGCTCTAAAGAACAAGAACAAAGTGAACATTTTTCAGATAAGAAGTCACTGAAAAGGCTACTTTCTTCGCAGTTAATGACGAAGCGGAATTCAGTTCACTTGAAGAACTGATTTGAATTGTCTTCAAAACTTGGATTCACCGCTTGTTTTAGAAATTTGCAAGATTTTAAACAAAGCCTATGGCAGAAAATATTAAGACAGGATGTATGGGTACAGTAAATAAAGAGGAGCCTGCTGTAAGTGCAACGGGAAGAATAGTTAAATTAGGTAGCTGAAAAAGCAAAAGGATACAATAAAACAGAGATAAATTTAATAGGAAACATGACAAGAGAAGGAGACAAAACAGTGGATGATAGTGAGATATCGATGATAGAGATAGGCCAGGGCCTAAAGAATGGGTCAGACAGCCTATTACCTGAAGATGAAATTAGTGAATTGATTAATATAAGCTTTCAAAATGGGGAAAACAAGTTTTGGACCTCAACACAGATAACAAGTTGTAATGATGGCAATTGGGAAAAAGAAGAAGGCTGTCAGATCTGTGGCGGAGAAATCGTAGGGAAAAGTGTTGCATGTGATAAATGCAAAAGACGGTCATGCTGGAATTGCCATTATCTTAATAAAACAAAAATAAAGTCAATTCAGAGCAGGGAATCAATAGAGAGCTTATTTTGGTTTTGTAGAAAGTGTGTGAGACATGTCAAAGATTGGATACAGAGAGATGAGAGAAACCTAGAACAACAGGGTGGGGCAGAAAAGGAGGGAGAGACAATAATAAAACTGAAGGAACAGGTACTTGAGGAACCAAGGAAGGTATGCGAGTGGTATAAAGGAAAATATGAAAAATGTAAGGGAGAACTGGTTGATTATCAGGCAAAAGCAAAGGAAATAAGTAAAGCCAAAGATAATAAGCTAAAAAAAATACAAGGAGAAGCAGGAAATTATAAGGCTGAATTAGAAAATGAAATAATGGAAAGAGAACAATTAATAATCTAAATGAGATGGTAGATCAGTTAAAGGAAACTAATAGAGAATTACTGGATGAAGTATATAGAGTGAAAGGTAAAAAGAAGGCAGAAGAAAGAACCAATCTTGAGGATAGGGGTGATGAACAGAATCAAATGCATGGAGGAGTTAACTCTAGAACAAATAAATACAGCAGGGATGAGGCAGAAAAAAGAGAAATAGACAATGCTAGCATCAACGAAAAAAGGGAAGAAAATAAAACAGGAAGGGATGAAATTGACAAAGAAAGAGTCCTAAATGGGAGAAGACTTACTATATGTAAATATTATATTAGAGGATATTGTAGGAATAGAAACTGTTGGTTTGCTCATAAGGAGTGCTGGTACTTTATCAATAAAAAGTTTTGCCCATACTATGGTTACTGTAGATTTAGATGTTATGCAGAGGATAACAGAAAGGAGCAAGGATATAATGCAAAAAATAGATTAGTATTAGAAAACAAGACAAAGGAAATAGAGCAGTTAAAGGAAGAGGAAATTTACAGGTATGAAAATTATCATAATAACCAAGGATATAGAAGTGGAGATAAAAGAAATGGAAACTATAATTATGGACAATACAAACAAAATAGAGGAGGGTATGTTATGCCGAGGAATAGCAATTGGGGTGAAACGAGCTCACAAGAAGTAGGAAAAAGAATGGATTTTTTAGAATAATTGCTGTACCAAAAATTAAGCAAAATGCGAGGAAGCTATAGAAAGAAAGGGTGTATACCAACAAACTCAAGAAGACATTCAGCCAAGTTATTGGAATCAGATGACGGGAGGACAACAAGGGAGACAAGAAGAAATGAGAAGTCAAGGGGCCAGGGGACCTTACGTGAATGCGCAGATACCAGGAGTAACAGCACAACCAATGCAATGCTGACTGCAGGAAGTGGGACCAATGTAAATTGGAGAAAAGGAAAAATAACGACAGAATACAATAAAAACTCGGAGTATTATAAATCGTAACAAGTTTAAAATGTTATCAATGTCAATATAAGGGGGCTTAAATCGAAAACTGTATCATTACAAGAAATCATTGATGGAAAAAACCAAAAGTAGTATGTATAACAGAATCATACATAAAAGAAAATGAAAAAGTACAATTGAAAGGATATAAATATTTTATACTAGAAAGTGAAGAAGGTAAAGGAGGAATTGTAGTATTTGTGAAAGACGACATATTAAACTTCCGTTGTGAGGTAGAAAGAATTCAGACTCAAATGAACGAGTGTGGATATTAATTAGAAATGGAAGAAACAAAATCAGACGGAGTCATATATGCACCGCAAGAATCGAGAAAGAGTATTGAAATATTCAAAAACATGTATAACATATTGAAAAACAAATAAGAAAAGCAGGGTCAAGAGAAGAAAAAATACTCCTATGTGGGGACTTTAACCGCAAAATAGGAAAGATAATAGTAAATAATAAAGATGAAGTTACAAAATCAGGTAAACTCCTCATCAATTTTATAGAGTCGAAAGGTCTAACACTTCTTAACGCTAACAATTTATGTAAAGGACTTTGGACAAGAAGGGAAGGAGATTCCAAATCTGTATTGGACTATTTAATTATTAAGCAGGAAGATGATTTACGCGTAGAGGAAGTGTATATAGATGAAAAGAAAATCTGGACCCCTTATAGAGTAACTTATAAAATTACTTACAGTGACCACTGTGCAATGATGTGTACTATCAACTATGAGGCAGCGTGTAACGTAAATCAGCAAAAGGAAAAAATGATAACAGGAAAAGGACTAAAGAAATTTAATAGATTAACTCAGGGGGCGGGCCTCATAAAAATTGTATCATTAAACAAAAATCTACGAGAAATGTATAATATATAATGGGAAAACAAAATTCAAGAAATAATGAAGAATGTAAGACAGTTATTAAGTGGAAGAGAGTACCAGAAAATATAATTGTAAAGAAATTAAAAGAGATAAAAAGAATTCAGAAGAAAAGAAGTTATGACTGGAATAATAGTGGAGAAGAAAATAAGAAAGCAAGAACGCGAGTGAGTTTGATAAAGGAATGGATGATAGAGGAGGAAAAAATAAAAAATAAAAAGAAAATAATTAAGACAACGGAACGGTTAAAAGGAAGAGGAGGACTGGATAATGGAGCATTTTGGAAATTTAAAAAGGATATGGACAGAAATACAAAGGTGGAACGAGGAGCTATAAAAAATAGAGAAGGAAAAATTGTAGAAGAAACTAGTGAAGTATTGAAAGTAGTGTATATGAAGCTTTTACCATGATCTACTTATTACAAATAAGGCAGAAAATAAGGAAGAGAAAAAAGGTGAAGAGATTAATAAACTACACCTGGAAACTATTAAAGCTGTAGTAGAGGATAGACATACTATAAATAGCATTACAAATGAGGATGTTGAAAATGTTATTAGAAAGTTAAAAAATAAGAAGTCAACAGACCAACAAGGATGGAGCAATAGTATAATGAAGAATGCTGGATGGGATGTAATAAGAAATCTGACAAAACTATTCAATGTAATTCTTAAGACTTGCAATATCCCAGAACAGTGGAACAATATGAAAATAATATCAATTTACAAAAGTGGTGATAGAATAGACATAGGTAATATGAGGGGGATATTCATAACGAGTATAGTTAGTAAAATTTTTGAGAAAGTTAGACTAAATAAGAAGAGAAGTGACTGGAATCGGGGATTAATTAAGTATGTACCAATGTGGAGGAATAGAAATCAACAATAGACCACATAATAACGTTGAATGCAATAATTGACTATAATAAATATCTGGGTAACAATACATATTTTTGGTTTGGGGATGCTGTAAAATGTTTTACAAGCTAGAGTTGAAGGACTGCATCAAAGAAGCATCAAAAGTAGTAGGCCCAGAAGAAGCACTACTAATATACAACTTAAACAAAATGGCACAATACAAATAGAAACACCTTTAGGTGACGCAAGACCAAGAAATATAGAAAAGGTAGTCAAACAAGGTACGTCTCCGGGAAACAGACTGTGCTCAGTGGACGCAGATAGAGTAAATAATATGGGTAAATACCTGACAAGAATAAGGGAAATAGAAATTCAATCATGTATATTTATGGATGATATAATGTAGGCATCAAGTAACTTAGGAGTAATAGAAAAAGCAATTAGTAATTGTAGATCAATGGAAATTATCAGGAAATACTAAAAAAATTTACATTTAATAATTAAAAAGAGAAATCAGCAGTAATGACAATAAATGTGATGAGAAGAAAAGTACCTGAAATGAGAACAATTAACAAAGTGAAAATGGGAAGTATAGAACAAGTGCAAGAATACAAGTATTTGGGACAATGGTTCAACAACAGAGGTGATCACCAAACACATATAGAAAAGAAGAATGAAGGTGAAAATAAAATTGTATGAAACCATAATAGTACCTACAATATTTTATGGAATGGAAACATGAACAAGAACAAGGACAAAGGATATTGAAGAAGTGGAACAAATGCAGGGAAGAATTCTAAGGGAAATAACAGGAATGAAATGTAGTACCCCATATTGGGGATTATTAGCTGAATTAGGAGTGTGGCCAGTCAAATAAAAAATTGGATACAAGAAGGTAATGCTAATGAACAATATATTAAACTCAAATGAGGATAGATTAATTAAAATGATAACCGAAGATCAGTTGAAAAATCCATACTCAGGATGTTGGGCAGAGGAAGTGGCAGAAATGTGTAAATTATATAAAGTAACATTAGAGGACTTGAAATGATGAAAAAAATTAATTAAAGAAAAGTATGGAAAAACTATATATGCTCACAACATGGTATCGTATGTGATACCTTTACTTCTTAATTAAATATAAATTATTAATTAACTGAATTAAATATCTATACAAAATTGCCTCGGGATTGGCGACATAGCCTATTGGGAATGAAATAACTGCCATACACACATAGAACCCCAAATGTAGGCATTGAACCTGCATGACAACAAGAAAACGAAATTTATTATTTCGTATTCAAAATTCTCCATTGCTGACTCGTGAAAATTACTTCGAGAGAAGAGTCAACGAACTTTGCAAATTCAGCAAATAATAAAATACGAAGATTTATATGAGCGGCTCGCTCAGAGCTTACTTATGTTACAGCGATGCTTTAAGCAAGGAAGATGTACTTTATCTTCCTATAAGTTCTGAGTGAAATCCTCTTAATATAAAACCTAATAACTATAAAAAGGATAGGCCTATTCCTTCAGGTATTTAAGTGTAGTGACTGCCTATATTAATTACATCAAAGCAACTCGTTGTGTAACTCCATCGTACCGCGGCCCTACATCGAAACAGAAGCGAGGCCCAACGAAATAATAAGGTACGGCAATTCCTTTCTTTACCATTAGGCAGCGCAAATATCGAAGGCAAATAAACATAAAGAGGTCATTTAAAGACCGACATATACATAACTCTCTAACGAAAAAACGTAAGGCTTTTGTCGTTAACTCTCCACTGTAATCTGCTGGAAATTTCCAACGGATGAGGGTATCAGGCAATCAACCTATAGCTCCTATAGTTTATTCACATGGTGGCCCGTCCATGGGGAACCGATCCCTTTACCTTTACACTAACCGTAAACAAAGGCTTGTTCATTTAACAGGCTTAACTCGTTTTAAGGGTGCTCTTCCAATATGTGCTCTACCGCGAAACTGTGATCTACCATATTCCAATACGTGCTCTACCGTGAAACTAGCCTTATAAGGCTAACTAACGAAAATATCATGACTTAACCTAACCAATCGTTAGGTCAACTATACGCCCTTGACGATTGGTTAGGTTAAGTCGTGATATTTTCGTTAGTTAGCCTTGTAAGGCTAACTAACGTACCTGCTGCTAATCCGAATAATCTAAGGTAGATCACGTATTGGAATGTAAATTTTAAGGTAGAGCACATATTGGAAGAGCACCGTTTTAAGTCCTATAAAAAAATATGCATATTTCAACATAAGCCTATTTAATAAGTACTACTCTTTAAATCAAAACAAAGCCTTGTTCATTTAACAGGCTTAATTCATTTTAGGTCCTATAAAAAAGACCAATTTCAACATAAGTATATTTAGTAGACCCACAACTTAAGCCTATTTACTAGGCCCACTTTACCTTAACTAATATGCCTAACATACTCGTACACTAAAGGCCTATTTCAACCACTACAATTTGCAATTTAATATACAAGAAACCTACCTCACAAAGTAGGCCCTACTCTTTACACTCAAGGCCTATCCTAACTAAAAACATTAAATTTTTAACCGAATCTGTGGTGTAGGTTATAAAATTTATTTCAGCAATTTAACTTACTCATAAGACTCATTAACATCGCAAAATTCAACTCAGAACTTTAACATCAAAAAATTAAACTCAGAACTATAACATCACACCAGACCTAAAGCAATTGCACGAACTCAAACCTACACCCACCTAACACACATTCTAAGTACTATTTGACATATAGGCGTAACACATTCTAAGTCCTATTTGACATATAGGCGTAACACATTCTAAGTACTATTTGACATATAGGCGTAACACATTCTAAGTCCTATTTGACATATAGGCGTAACACATTCTAAGTCCTATTTGACATATAGGCGTAACACATTCTAAGTCCTATTTGACATATAGGCGTAACACATTCTAAGTCCTATTTGACATATAGGCATAACCTGTTCTAAGTCCTTTTTCACATATAGGCATAAAAGTCCAGGGCTGTGGAGTCGGTCAATTTGGAGTCGGAGTCGGAAGTGCATAGTTGGATGGGGATGGAGTCGGAGTCGGTGCAAATCCTTCAACTATAACCATAGCAGCCTAGGTCTAGGCCTAGCTCAATTTTATGAATAAAATAGATTTAACCTAATGTTTTAATATATAATATAATATGTAAATAATATATAATATATAAATATAAATAATATATAAATATAGTTGCTTATAATTAATAAGAATTATAATTAATTAATTAACATAATTAATAATAAGGAAATTTAAAAATTCAGTTTAGGTTAGTACATTTTGTTACGGATGTTTATAATAATACAAAAACATCTTATTAATTTGCTAAACCAATAATAATCTTATTTTGTTTAAGCTTCAATCAGTTTGTACTTTGGGATTTATTGTAATTTTTGAATAAAGAGAAAAAAAGCCATTAAGGCATAGTTACAGCCACTAAGTAACCTGATGAGTCATGTGGTGATGACGAAATGCCTTGTTTATGAATCTCCATTGGCCTAATAAAGCTAATCGTAATCAATTTGGCCTTAACATTCCATCGGAGTCGGAGTCGTAATTATACAAGTCAGATTTCTGGAGTCGGAGTCGGAATGTTAAAATTTTTGGAGTCGGAGTTGGAGTCGGCAAATTTTATCACCGACTCCACAGCCCTGCATAAAACAGACAAGGCTTCATATAAGGGTCTAAAATGCAACATTTGAGGATCCTTACTCAGCCAAATTGGTTAACCTAACACAAAACTCAAAAATAAAACCCTACAACAAAATCTACATTTACACACATACATACAGTATATAAATATATACATACAACTCCAAGCATCCAATTCTTCTTTAAAGAAGAATCACTCAACATATTTTATCAACAGACACATACATTCCTTGCAAACATATTGGATTCCTTCAAAACCCCAAACCTTCCAGACCTACCTGTAGGACACATAACATTTACTCAATCATAACTATGGGTATTGACTTCACTGGAGTGGTGAATCCAAGTTTTGAAGACCAACTGGATTCAGAGGAATGCAAAAAAAAATATATATATACCAGAGCTGGGCACCGCAAACTCAAAATCACTTCCGCAATCGCAAATCCGCAAACTCAAACCTTACCTTCCGCAACCGCAAATCCGCAAACTGCTTGCCATTTTTGGTGCCGCAAACGCAAACCATATTTCTTTTTACAGTGCTGGGCACTTCCGCAAACACTTCCGCAAACCGCAAATTCCGCAATCGCAATTTTAACTATAAAAAGTATCCAAAACATTAAAGAGGTATAAAAAGTTTTTATATCTTTTTAATGTTTAATGTTTTAGCCTTGTTTTTATTAAAAACAAGGCTAAATAATTTATTACAATAAATCACTATTGTAGAAGAAATAAAAATACTACATATATTGATATATTATATTGAACAAAAACACCTCCTGCAAGTAAATAGTAAATAAATTAAATAATAAATTTAATCATTTGAATTTCATAAATTTTGAGACTTAGACACGTTAGAGAAGACTGTACTGTAACTGTAGTAACTGTACACACATTACATTACACAAGTCAGAAATTGTTCAAATTGTTCAAATTGAATGACTGAGTGTGAGTGAGCTCAGACTATGAGTAGTACTAACAGTAACTGGCAACTACTACAACTAGGCTACGCAGCGTCACAGCACTAGCGGGCTTGGCCAGTGGCCACGTGGGAAATTTGCGGAAAGATTTGCGTTTGCGGTCTTAGTTCCGCAACGCAAATTCACTAATTTGCGATGACTTTACCGCAAACGCAAATCCGCAAACGAAAAACATACTTCCGCAATTGCAGAATTTGCGGTTTGCGGAAGTGTTTGCGGAAGTGCCCAGCTCTGATATATACACACACACACACTGTACTCTTTACATGTGTATCAAACACAACAATCTGTCTGACCATAACCAAGGATCGGAGAGTAAAAGCTTTTATTGCTGCGCTCTGGTTCTGTGCTCATAATTTTGTGCCAAAAATGATATGGTTAGACAGTGGCACATACAAACTACTCTACTCTAAAGGGTTTTATGGCCTACTTTGGCCATAGCCCAAACTAGTATTTCAAGGGTTTTATGGCCTACTTTGGCCATAGCCCAAACTACTATTTCAAGGGTTTTATGGCCTACTTTGGCCATAGCCCAAACTACTATTTCAAGGGTTTTATGGCCTACTTTGGCCATAGCCCAAACTACTATTTCAAGGGTTTTATGGCCTACTTTGGCCATAGCTCAAACTACTATTTCAAGGGCTTATGGCCTACTTATGGACTCCCTTGGCCATGGGCCAAACAAAGGGGTCTTATGGACTCCCTTGGCCATGGGCCAAACAAAAGGGTCTTATGGACTCCCTTGGCCATGGGCCAAACAAAGGGTCTTATGGACTCCCTTGGCCATGGGCCAAACAAAAGGGTCTTATGGACTCCCTTGGCCATGGGCCAAACAAAAGGGTCTTATGGACTCCCTTGGCCATGGGCCAAACAAAAGGGTCTTATGGACTCCCTTGGCCATGGGCCAAACAAAAGGGTCTTATGGACTCCCTTGGCCATGGGCCAAACAAAAGGGTCTTATGGACTCCCTTGGCCATGGGCCAAACAAAAGGGTCTTATGGACTCCCTTGGCCATGGGCCAAACAAAAGGGTCTTATGGACTCCCTTGGCCATGGGCCAAACAAAAGGGTCTTATGGACTCCCTTGGCCATGGGCCAAACAAAAGGGTCTTATGGACTCCCTTGGCCATGGGCCAAACAAAAGGGTCTTATGGACTCCCTTGGCCATGGGCCAAACAAAAGGGTCTTATGGACTCCCTTGGCCATGGGCCAAACAAAAGGGTCTTATGGACTCCCTTGGCCATGGGCCAAACAAAAGGGTCTTATGGACTCCCTTGGCCATGGGCCAAACAAAAGGGTCTTATGGACTCCCTTGGCCATGGGCCAAACAAAAGGGTCTTATGGACTCCCTTGGCCATGGGCCAAACAAAAGGTCTTATGGACTCCCTTGGCCATGGGCCAAACAAAAGGGTCTTATGGACTCCCTTGGCCATGGGCCAAACAAAAGGGTCTTATGGACTCCCTTGGCCATGGGCCAAACAAAAGGGTCTTATGGACTCCCTTGGCCATGGGCCAAACAAAAGGGTCTTATGGACTCCCTTGGCCATGGGCCAAACAAAAGGGTCTTATGGACTCCCTTGGCCATGGGCCAAACAAAAGGGTCTTATGGACTCCCTTGGCCATGGGCCAAACAAAAGGGTCTTATGGACTCCCTTGGCCATGGGCCAAACAAAAGGGTCTTATGGACTCCTTTGGCCATGGGCCAAACAAAAGGGTCTTATGGCCTCCCTTGGCCATGGGCCAAACAAAAGGGTCTTATGGCCTCCCTTGGCCATGGGCCAAACAAAAGGGTCTTATGGCCTCCCTTGGCCATGGGCCAAACAAAAGGGTCTTATGGCCTCCCTTGGCCATGGGCAAAACAAAAAGGGTCTTATGCCCTCCCTTGGTCATGGGTCAAACAAAAGGGTCTTATGGCCTCCCTTGGCCATGGGCCAAACAACAACGGTCTTATGGCCTCCCTTGGCCAGAGACCAAACAACACAAAAAAAGTACAGGATTCAAAGCCCCAAGCCCTCCATATCTACCTGTGGAGGAGTAACATTTACTCTACTAAAACTACGGGTATTGACTAGTCTGAAGTGGTAGGAGGTTTGAATACAGTACGAACTCTTTTAACCAAACACCACAACATGGAAGTACGTACAGTTCAATTAACTCACCAACTAGAAGTCACTTTAAAACATAAATCGTGAACAAAACATGCAAAACTCCAAAACAACATTAGTAAACCAGCATTTAAAAACTGGTGACTTATAAAACTTAGACAAATAATGAGCAAAGTTAAAATGCTTAATAACTTTACTTTAATTCCATAAATTTCCTATACCTAAGGGGAGTCAAACTGATTGACATAACTTTAACTAAACTTGAGAAGCTAGCCTTTTGAACTTTTATAGTTAAATATGTCTTGAGTAACATTTCTCTTTTTAAATTCCTACCTCATTCCTTTTAACCCATTTCACATGGTTTAAAATTAGGCAGTCACTACACTTAAATACCTGAAGGAATAGGCCTATCCTTTTTATAGTTATTAGGTTTTATAGCAGGGTTGTGGAGTCGGTCCAAAATTTTCCGACTCCGACTCCACACATTGTAAAAATTCGACTCCGACTCCGACTCCGACTCCACACATTGTAAAAAATCTAAAAATCCGACTCCGACTCCTCACATTTTAAATATACGACTCCGACTCCTCTAGTGTTTCACTCTATAATTATCATAATAATAAGACATTTCATCACCACCACATGAATCGTCAGGTTACTTTCTAGGATAAGGGAACATTCAAATATTAAGAAGGATATTGACTTGTAGATATCATATTAAGGGATTTTTATTTTTTCCAATAATATATATATATATATATATATATATATATATATATATAATGAAAAAGATTCTCTTAAACATAATTAAGGTCTAACCAGTAGTAGTCCTACTTAAAATTGAATAACCCTTCTTAACCTAGTGGCTATAACCAGGGTTGTGGAGTCGGTCCAAAATTTTCCGACTCCGACTCCGACTCCGACTCCACACATTGTAAAAATTCGACTCCGACTCCGACTCCACCCTGAAACGTGCGACTCCACGACTCCGACTCCACAACCCTGTTTTATAGTAAGAGGATTTCACTCAGAACTTATAGGAAGATAAAAGTACATATTCCTTGCTAAAAGCATTGCTGTAACATAAGTAAGCTCTGAGCGAGCCGCTCATATAAATCTTCATATTTTATTATTTGTTGAATTTATAAAGTTCGTTGACTTCTCTCGAAGTAATTTTCACGAGTCAGCGATGGAGAATTTTGAATACGAAATAAATTTGGTTTTCTTGTTGTTATGCAGGTTCAATGCCTACATTTCAGAGCTGGGCACTGCAAACTCAAAATCACTTCCGCAATCGCAAATCCGCAAACTCAAACCTTACCTTCCGCAACCGCAAACAACTGCTTGCCATTTTTGGTGCCGCAAACGCAAATGCAAACCATATTTCCAATTTTTACAGTGCTGGGCACTTCCGCAAACCGCAAATTCCGCAATCGCAATTTTAACTATAAAAAGTATCCAAAACATTAAAGAGGTATAAAAAGTTTTTATATCTTTTTAATGTTTAATGTTTTAGCCTTGTTTTTATTAAAAACAAGGCTAAATAATTTATTACAATAAATCACTATTGTAGAAGAAATAAAAATACTACATATATTGATATATTATATTGAACAAAAACACCTCCTGCCACGTGGGAAATTTGCGGAAAGATTTGCGTTTGCGGTCTTAGTTCCGCAACGCAAATTCACTAATTTGCGATGACTTTGCCGCAAACGCAAATCCGCAAACGAAAAACATACTTCCGCAATTGCGGAATTTGCGGTTTGCGGAAGTGCCCAGCTCTGCTGCCTATATTAATTACATCAAAGCAACTCGTTGTTTAACTCCATCGTACCGCGGCCCTACATCGAAACAGAAGCGAGGCCCAACGAAATAATAAGGTAAGGCAATTCCTTTCTTTACCATTAGGCAGCGCAAATATCGAAGGCAAATAAACAAAGAGGTCCTTTAAAGACCTACTTATACATAACTCTCTAACGAAAACACGCAGGGCTTTTGTCGTTAACTCTCCACTGTAATCTGCTGGAAATTTCCAACGGATGAGGGTATCAGGCAATCAACCCATAGCCCCTACAGTTTTTTTTCACAAAACGTGTACGACAAAAAATTAATGAATATTTACAGGAAGAATTAATAAAAAGGAAAACTAAATTGAAAAAACTAAGATTCATTGATGAATTTAAAAGAAAATCATGTATTGAAAATATGAAACAAAAGGATATGAAGATTATAATGGCAAGCCGATTAAATATAGCAGAGGTAAAAGAAAACTATAAACGAAAATATAAGGACATGAAGTGTGAAGTATGCAGGAGAGAGAATGATACGACAGAACATTTGTTTCATTGTGAAAAACTAAGAAACATAGTGGGGGAGATGATGGGAGTAGAGAATATAAAAAAACCAGAAATTATATTGTAAAAGTAATGGAAATTAGAAGAAGTTTGTTAACAGTAAAGGTTTAAGTACATAATAGGAGATACATTGTAGACTCTACAATGTAACACCGCTTCCCGGAAATCAGTGAAGTTAGGCGACATTGGGTCTGGGTCAGAGTTGGATGGGAGACCATCCTCCGCGCCCAGATTATGTAGCGACGTGGTTCGGATCCCACGTAAAGCTGTAGGTCCCCTCCGTTATATGACCTTAGATGTTGCGAAGGAGGTTAAACAACCCCAATAAAAAAAAAATATATATATATATATATATATATATATATATATATAGTTTCGCGGAGACCAGTGTTACTGACAAGGTGAAATTTGTTACAAAGATCGTGATTGGTTGAAATTGGTCAAGTTGGAAATAACTAGCCAAACCAAGCTAAAACCAGTGGTGCAGTCCGGGGGTAACGCAAGGTAATGGCGTTACCCCACTGGTTTTCAGGTTCCACCAAATACAAACTACAAATTCCGCCAATTTCCATATTTCTAGGATCGACCTGAAACACCATGTACATCAAGCATTTCTCGTCACTTAAAGTCTAAGTTAAAGGTTACTGTAGACATTATTGCCAGAATAACATTCAAATTATCACAATTGGCTGCGGCCTAACACGATACTTAGTAGTAGTTTAAAAATTAGGTACAATACGTCGTATTGTTCACATCACAACACTGTCTTTGCTAATAATCATTAAATTTTATAACTTATCAAACACAACCACATTTACAACTTACAAAAGATTTATCACCAACTTTTAATATTAAAATCGTAAGAACGCGAAGAGGAATGATCCTCATACAACTGCTTTACAAAAGAGAGTTGCCAGGCGCCTTCTTTGCACAATACTAGCAGACTTCAACAAATTTCACCACTTGGTGAAAATTATGAGAGAAATATCGCAAAGTTTATGTCATCTTTCCATTGCAGTAAGTTATTAATTACCATTACATATTTACAAAGTGACATTAATAAAAATACCTGGAAATTATTCTTTCAACATAATTAAATATTCTAATTAACATTACTTATAAACTAATACAAAATGTAATCGAGTAGCAGAAATAACCGAATCTGCTACAATACAATCGCCCAATCGGATTTCGGAGCACGAGCTTCGATACACGTTTGTAACATGTATGGTATTGTCGCAACCATGCGATTTACCATTTCTATGGTTGAACAGTATCCATGTTTGTGCCATTAGAAGTTCGCTGTAAACAGCGAATGTCCCTCCCTTAGCTGTGCCTCTCTAATTCGTCTCCTTTGATTTCTCCCAAATAATGAGTTATACTGTACGTACAGAGTAAATCACTCTGACGTCATAAAGTAACTTAATTTCCTTCCATACCTTGAATACTGAATCACGTGTTTAGTATGTGGATATCTTTTGTATTCAATGTATGGTAAATTCTTTAATAATAATAAAAACTTCACTCTCTATAAGTCATTATTTATATGTTGTGTCCTGTCTGGTGTTTGCAATATAAATATTATTCAACTATACTCATTATTCAACCATACTCATTCATACATCCATGTTCTTTCTTGACCGCTATCCTTTATTAATTTTATTACTTATTCATTCATCTACCTATTGTCTACTTATGCCCTATTAACTTATCAGTCTGTTTGCTCGTGTCTAGATTACGCACACAACTTATTGTGTGACGACTGTGTACACTACTTTGTGCAGTCGTACATGTCCCTTGACGATCATGATTACGTACATGTAAACACGTCCACGTGTATTCTTTATACTTTTTCTTTAATTATTTCGCCTCTCGCAAGGTACTCTACTCGTTAATGCTGACTGAGTGTTCGAATTCCGATGTCGTCGCCAAAACCAAGCATCTGAATTCGAAAATCTCCTCTCTTGCTTCTGCTACAAATTTATAACATTAAGATGTTATGTATATTATTATATTATACATATTGTCTGTATTATGTTATCGTTAATGTCCGTGTACTTCCAAATGAAAAGTACACCGTATTTTTCTCCGTTTTCATCATCGCTAGCTTTTAGGCTTTCAAATCATGATAACCAACCATTCCTCTAATAATATTAGACATAATTTGGCGTAATTATTGTTAACTATAAATATAGTATAACATTGTTGTTAATCCCCTAAATTATAGAACAACGGAGAACTCTCCATTATTTAAATTGTATTACCTATTCAGATTACTTTAGTATTAGATATGTCAATTAACAAATTGCTAAAATTGTAATTAACGGTAATTAATGTACTTATATAATGTAATTTATGTACTTAATGTACTCGGTACATGTCGGTCCCCCGACATTATGTCGCCACCCAAAAGTGTATACCTTACAAAAATTAATAATTTTTTGTTAATCTTTTTATCTTTCTAAATTTCGTTGTATGCTTAAATTATGCTTGACGTCAGAATTCTTCAGCTCTCCAGCTAAAGTGGGAGCTTAACCTTCAACTGCATTCCCCCAAAATTGAGGCTTATTTAGTTCTTGTATTATAAATTAATTCATTCCTGCCTGGCCTTTACCCGAGGAGGCCGAGCCACCCCTCGCTTAATTCCTGCCTGGTCCCTTGTTACCAGAGGTTGCACCTCCCTCATTTTAAATTCCTGCCTGAGGCTTAGACCAAGGAGGCCAAGCCTCCTCATTTTAAATTCCTGCCGTAACTCTTACTCGAGGAGGACAAGCCTCCTCGCTTTCAATTCCTACCTTAACTATTGTCAAACGGTCGAACCTCTACCCCTGTAAATTCCTGCTTGAGCTGTTGTTGTAAGAGGTAAAACCTCTCCCCTGTAAACTTCTGATTACACTAGGCAACAAATTTCAACTTTTTTTTGTTACAGACACGTGAACTACTGATTCCTACTAAAGCGCTGATGCTGATTTCAGATCTGATATCAAAATTTCTCTATCACGTCCAGATTTTGTGTAACCGAAAACCCTATTTTTCATTTTTTTTCTCACCCGCTTCTATTACGAAAGCCGTCTGAGCTACTTTTCCGTGCCACGTTTTATGTTAAGCATACTTAAATAATTAGTGAACAGGGATGTCTTTCCTCCTTTATTCTGGCTTAAGACAGACAGCGGAATTCCGCTGGCGGAGTTACCACCCCTGCGCCCAACCATCACCCAAAGCGCGTTAGTATTTTGTTGTTACTACTGAAAGGCAAATTCCTGTTCTTAAGTGAAACTTTGGTGTGTCCTCTTCCTTTGTCGCTTGTAGGATGACGAGCTCTCCTTCTGCAGGAACCAACAATAATCTCCCATCATATTTGGGTTGAAATTACCTTGGTATCTGTTTTCCATAACTGAGATCTGTTGGTGGAAGCGCTCACCATGCTCGTCACTTACAGCCCCAAGGTTGGCCGGGAAGAAGTCAAGATGAGAATGTAAAAAATGAATTTTCAAAGACATTCTGCATCCCATTATTTCATAAGATTTAAGCATGTTTTCTACGAGTTTACGGTGGTTTTCAGCTTTGTGGTTTCCAAGAAAATTTTTGACAACTTCAACGAAAGATGTCCATGCTCCTAGTTCATTCTCATTTAGGTTAGATGGAAACGATGAGTCTTGGATGACACTGCGGATCTGTGGTCCAGTGAAAACTCCAGCTTCTAGCTTAGCATCTGTCAATATTCCTTTGAATTTATCCTTTAAATATTGGAAACCACTACCTTGATGATCCATACCCTTCACGAAATTTTTCATAAGGCCAAGTTTAATGTGAAGTGGTGGAAGATGTACTTTCTGAGGGTCAATAAGTGCTGGGTGTTTCACATTGTATTTACCAACAACATGTTCAGTTCTAGATGGCCAATCATGTTTTTTGTAGTGGTTCTTGTCATCTCTGCTGTTCCATAGACACAAAAAGCACATATGCTTTGTGTAACCCAACTGTAACCCAAGAAGTAATGATACAACTTTAAGGTCGCCACAAATATTCCATGTGTGGTCCTTATATTTGATGAGTCTTAGCAGCAGTTTCATCGATTCATAAGTCTCATTAAGGCCAGTGGCATGTGCTACAGGTATTGAAGGTTTTTCATTGCCGTTGTGCAGTAATACAGCTTTAAGGCTAGCTTTACTAGAGTCAATGAACAGTCTCCATTCTTTTGGATCATAGCGACAGCCAATCCCTTGCATCAGACCACTGATATCGTGGCAGAAACAAACGTTTTCTTCCTGTAAGTAAAATGATGAAAACTGCAAATGGCGATGGCGGAAATGGGAAACTTTGGTGTTTGGTTGGAGAAGATTAAATTCTTGAAGTCTTGAACCAAGCAACTCTGCCTTTTCTTTTGGTAATTCCAAATCGCGCACTAAGTCATTTAACTCCGCTTGACTTAACAAATGTGGGGAAATATTTGCATCTGGAACATATATGCCATCTTTCCCTGTTTCTATATCACTAGCAGAATCTTCAGATGAACTGCTGTCTGTTATCGTTGCTGGTGGAACTGGTGTGGATTTGTTTCATCATATGGTACTGGTTTCATTGCTGATTCGCAGTTTGGGTACGTGATCTTTGATTTGTTTTTCTTTGTGAAACCAGCAATCTTTGTCAAACAAAAATAACAATCATTGAAGTGATTTTCGGCTCACGCCAAACCATGGGGACTGAGAACGGCATAGCTTTTCTTTTACCATTCATCCAAGCTATTAACATTGCATTGCACTGTGCACAGCAAATATGTGGTGCCCAGTCCCTCTGTTGGTCTCCTAACTTACAGTCAAAATAACACTTATAGGCAAGTTTAATCTTTGTTATGTTTCTACGTTGTGGCTTAGGTGTATATTGTCCACAGACAAAGCAGAAGTTGTCTGGGTGATTTACACAAGCACGTCTATTTGATGCCATTTTGAATTACCATACAATATCTGAAAAAACGTAGAAAGTAATTATTACGATGTGCAAAATAAAAAAAATACACACCGTAGTACAAAACAAATGCTATAAAAACACACAAGTCACCACAACCTGTCACTTGCTCATCAGCAGAGAGCTTCAACAACCGTTCTGCTTGACTGTCACGTAGCGACTGACCGTTGGGCCGTTGCCCGTTACTATGCTCTTGACTCAGTGTTGCCAACTCGGGATAAATTTTATTTATCAAAATTGTTCGAATTTGTATATAGTTGGCAAAAAAAATTGCTTTAACCTTGAAAAGCAAGTTTCATATTACTGGCATTAAGCCGATTAAAACCAAAATCTGGACGTGGTAGAAAATTTTACTAAAAGTGATTTGCATTTTACACAAAATCTAGACGTGATAGAAAAAATCTAATTATAGATTTGAAATCAGCATACCGAAATTAGCTAGGAGCACCTATTTGGTCTTCTGTAACAAAATCTTTGTTGCCTAGTGTTATCAGAGCCTCGTTCTGTATATACTGTGTGAATAAAAATTTATGAGTGAACTAAAACTCCAATTTTTGAAGTGAAGTGTTTCCATTCACCCCTTCGGGAAAAAAACCTGGTAGAAACTGTTCATTGGTACTCGGATGCTCTCGGCTAAGGCCGAGTTTACCCAACAAGGACCACCTTCGTTGGATTGTCCAAAGTGCATTAACCCTAAAAAGTCGCAAGCGGGCAGAGGCTCGCACAACCTATGCGCGACAGTATTGATATCAGGGCGTCATTCAGGGTTGCCAGGTTTGGCTAATTTTAGCCAATTTGGCTAATTCCATTCATGGCTGGCTAAAGATATTTCGAAAATGAAATGAAATGAAAATGAAAAAGTTTATTGGCAGACTATATTCCATATGACAAATATTATTAATACGATGACAGTTCATATACTAAGGATAGAAATATATACAATTCAGTGGCGGCTCGTGCCTAGGAGCTGCAGAGCTGCAGTCCCCCAGACACTCACTGCCAGGCGTATGATTCCTTCAGACACACACCAGAATAATACACTACTAACAAATATATCATAATGAAAAGTCATTATATGTTATATTCAGTACGTTACTAAGTGAATTTCCATTAAAACCAGACCAAAATTTAAGTTACTTTCATAGTTGCTGTACGATTCATGTCTGTTATTAATTGGCGCCACATCTGGAAACAATGAGCTGCAGTCGGTGCAGCTCAGTCTCGTGTTTACATTGCGTGTGTATGGTATGGTTAAGTCGTGCTTTCTTTAATTACCCTTTGACGATGGAAAATCGAGTGAAGTATTTGCAAAGCATCAACTTTTCCCAGCTGACATTAAATAAAAAGACTGAAATCAAAGCAAGAGAAGACCTACACCAGTATATATATATTATATATAATATATATATATAGAGAGAGAGAGAGAGAGAGAGAGAGAGAGAGAGAGAGAGAGAGAGAATCGGAAGTCTTTTATCAGCCCTCGTTTGGCTTCTTCATGCAACCTATGGTTTACAGTTGAGATTCTAACCCTATTCACTTCTTCTCTTTTCCATAGACCTCTCTACCTCCCTATACTTCTTCTTGTACATAATAAATAAATAAAAAGTTTCTTTCAAATAATTCATGGTGTAGATTATAGATTAGATTAAGGAGGTTAGTATTCATACTAGCCTTTATTTTCCGCTGTCTCCTGATGCATAATTGAGTAAAGGAGATAAGTGTACGTATGGTGTGAATGAACTCTGAAGCAATTCTCTTCATTATACTTTTTCCTACTTTCGTATAAATCTTCTTTCACCACTACTTTCTGTCAGCAGTGGCTGGCGGAGGAGGGGAAGAACCTTGTCTGTTCTATACTTTACTATCAGCCTACTACTATTCCTGTGTAAAAGCTTTACTCGTCTATAAGTGTAAGTATGGTATAAGTTTTCAGTATTATTTATTTTCATTTGCTATTTCTATTTTTTCTACTTCTTCTTGGGCTAACCTTAAGTGGATATTAGGGTCTTTGTTCACCTGGAACACCGTAATACCGCATTAATGGTCACTCACACCCACCAGGTAGACTATAGTGGTTAAGCTGTTTGTTAATTTCAAGGTTCTGGGATCGACTCTCGGCTCAGACTTCATGCAGTTTTCAATGATAAAGGTGCCTCTCTAGATCTTCACTGTGGGATAGCGGTTCGATCCCCATCTACAGTAAAGGCTGCGAGTTCGAACCTGGCGCCGGACTTTATTTCATTAAAGGCTCTGAGTCCTGTATAAGAGTATCTTCGGATCTTCCTCGATATAGGAGTGCTTTTCAACTTTGAAGAGAATTAAAACTTTTTTGCGCAGTACCATGGTGAATGACAGACTGTCTGCTTTAGCAATGATATCCATTGAAAATAAAATTATCACAGAAATGAAGGATTTTAATGAAAAAGTAATAAACCATTTGGTACATCGAAGAGCCGACGCACCGATTTTATTTTCAAGTAATACTACCATCACCACCTCAGCCATCCCTACCGCCACCACTACCACCCCCACCATCCCTTCTACCACCACCACTACTACCATGCCCTGGAAATCCGTGGACATCAACTCATACCTGAGGTAGGTCAAATTTGTGTACCCTACTGTTGTGTGAAGCTTGCAGTCCCTCCATTTTATTTTATCACGAGCCGCCACTGTATACAATTGATTAGAAATAATGCTGTAATGTCGAAGTTAAGTGGAGCTACAGACAGACGTTTTCACTTTTCACCACTTGGTGAAAGTACTGGCCAACAACTTTTAGGCTAATTTTGGCTAATTGGGCCTATAACCAGAAATCTGACTGAAATTTATATCTCATTTAATATTTCTTTATCTTTTTATTTTATATATCTTATATTTTAATTTATATATCTCATATATAATTTATATCTTCATAGACCCTACAGTTTACGTATATTCTCTCTAATACCGCACTACTACAAATTCATTCTTTATTAAAAATCGATTAATTCTCTTAATTGAAACAATTTTTTTTTGGCGTAATAGTATAAAATCCTGTAGATTTCTAAATATTTTTCATTTCGCCAAAATTACTGTAGATCTATAAAAATTTATATAGACTTGGCAATACTACATCCGAGCCTGGCTGTGTCACCATTCTTTTTTGGGCAAAAGTTAGAATCTATGAAAATGCTTTGGAAGTAAAATGTTTCAAAGAACTCGCCGAAGTTGTACTTCATGCCATTTATATTCCAGTAAGCAATGCCTTTGTGTAACGCGTATTTTCCTTTGTGACAAATATTAAAAGTGAGACGCGCAATAAAATAATATAAATAAATTTTAATCTATTTTATGAATACGATCTCATTTAACTGTTAATGATCAATGCTGCAAGAATTTTAAAGTTACAAACAAGATTCTAAGTCTAATCACCAGTGGCGGCTCGTCGGTAGGCACTGCAGAACTGCAGTACCCCTAAATTTTTTATTTACAATTGAAATAATCAAGAACAATATAAGGATGAGCTCACTGAATAACTTTTTCAATAACTTTTGAAACTTTTATTCATTGCTCAATGCTCATCCTTTTATTTCAGTAATTATTTCAACCCATTCTTAGAGACAGCACCCCTAGAATTTTTAGTCACGAGCCGCCACTGCTAATCACGCAATTCTTTACTACCCCAAGCGAGTCTTTCAATACGTCAGCAATAGAAATCCAGTAAAAAGTATCTTCGGGCCGTTGAAAAATGTTAACGGAGATCTAGTTTCTGAAAACAAGGAAATGGCTACCTTGCTGAACGAATTTTTTACGTCAGATTTTACTATAGAAGATGTAACGAATATCCCTACGGTCATAGACATAATACCTTTTGATAATGGTAATATTTTGGATAATATTGTGGTTAGTGAAGGGGAGATAATGCGCTATAGTGATAAAATGTAAACGCGTAAATCACCGGGGCCGGATTCCATATATCCCATACAACTAAAAGAATTAAAAGATAGCATTGTTCTGCCGCTAATAAAGATATTTAATGCGTCTATTTCTGAGGGGTGCGTACCAGATAATTTCAAGTTAGCAAACGTAACACCTATCTTTAAGAAAGGCGATAAAGGTGCGGCGGGAAATTATAGGCCAATCAGTTTAACGTCTGTTGTAGGTAAGCTACTGGAATCAATAATTAGGGATCGTATAGTCGAACACTTAGAATTGCATAACTTAGTTAGAAATACGCAGCACGGTTTTAGGCGAAACAAATCTTGCTTAACTAATCTTTTAGAATTTTTTTAAAGCGTGGTTGACGTTTACGATAGTCATCGGGCGGTTGATGTAGTGTATTTAGATTTTCAAAAAGCGTTTGACACCGTACCGCACAAAAGACTCATTGAAAAAACTAAGGCTCATGGAATCAGGGGTGTAGTAATAAATTGGAGAGAAGAGTGGTTGCGAGGTAGGAAACAGAGGGTGGTCGTTGATGGAGCGGAGTCGTGTTGGGCTAATGTAGCGAGTGGCGTTCCTCAGGGTTCTGTATTGGGCCCCTTGCTTTTTCTTATATATATTAACGATGTAGATGTCGGCCTAGTCAGTACAGTTTCAAAGTTTGCGGATGACACGAAGCTGGGTGGTAGGGCGATTAATGACGAAGATAGAGGTAAAATCCAGGAAGATCTGAATAAAATCGTTGATTGGTCAGTCACATGGCAAATGAGATTTAACATCGCTAAGTGCAAAATTTTACATATAGGTTTGCGTAACGGTAATTTTGCGTATAGTATGTCAGGGAAAGAGTTAACAAGCATAGAGCAGGAAAAAGATTTCGGAGTTATAGTCACTGGTGACTTAAAAGTACCGAAACAAAGTACAGCAGTGGTCAATAAAGCGAACAAAGTGTTAGGTTTTATAGCTTGGAATTTTGAGTACAAATCGCAGGATATTATAGTTCCTCTTTATAAATCATTAGTTAGACGCCATTTGGAGTACGCGATCCAATTTTGGAATCCGCATATGCGCAAAGATATACACGAAATCGAAAGAGTTCAAAGACGAGCAACTAAGATGATTTCGTTGCTTAAGTCAAAGTCGTACGAGGATAGGCTTAAGGAGTTAAAATTGACTACACTCGAGACTAGGAGGCTAAGGGGTGATCTAATCCAGGTTTTCAAAATTATGAATGGGTTCGATAACGTAGATAGAGATAGCTTTTTCGAAATATCTCAATATAATAGGACTAGAAATAACAGGTGTAAGTTGACAAGTAGAAGGTTCGAGACAGCAGTTGGCAAAAACTTTTTTACGCATAGAATAGTAAATAGCTGCAATAGTTTGCCGGTAGAAGTAATTAGTAGCACGTCTACTGTATAAACATGTTTAAAAATCGATTAGACGCATATGTTGATAGATTGGGTATAGTTTAACCCTTTGAGGACCAAGGGACATATTTGTTCCAACAGAAATAATAATATAAATTGTACAATGATGCAACGTTTCTACAAATACATCTACATGTTTATATAGGTATCGTTTAGTTGTCGGAAAATTTACCCAAAAATAGGTCATTTAAAGTGACTATAGTTGCTAACATATCTAATTGTAAATAACAAAAAATCTTACACTTTTAAGTTCAAAGAAACTTATACCGGTCGTCAAAGGGTTAAGGTAGTAAAATTAAGGCTTTGTAGTTCGGAACCCACGTAAAATTGTAGGTCCCCTCTGCCACCGCCACCACGGAGGGAGGACATGCACAATACACAATTACGAACACAGTTAGGTAGACCAGCCATGAGTGGATGATATTATATATATATATACACACACACACACACATATATATATATACAGAGATGGGCACGATCTTGATCTTGAAGATCAGATCGTGATCTTGAAGATCAAGATCGTGATCTGATCTTGATCTTGAAGATCACTTTTATTATGGTGATCTTGATCTTGATCTAAGATCACTTTATTTCTTGTGATCTTGATCTTGAAGATCATTTTAGACTTCAAGATCACTTTTAATTTCAGATTCTTAAATATGCCGCTATGCGAATGTCATTTGTTTTTTGTCCAAGCGACATCTGGTGGCAACTTTGTTCAACACCGACTGTTTATGTTTTCTGTTAGTTGGATGACTTGCGTCATGCGTGGGCTCATGGAAGGTGTAGTTGCTGTGGAATTTAGGCTCGTAAAAAGTGTAATTTACTGTGCAATTATGTTAAAAGTGTTCTATTAATATATTATTATATATAGGCATAAAATATAGCCTATAGGTCCGTATTCATAATAAATTAATTCTAAACATATTTTATTTACAGATTGAATTTTTTAATAATGAGTGCAATTTTACAACTTCAACAGGCTCCCAAGGGAACCAAATATTCTAGGTTGTCACCAGAACAGTATTCAATATATTTAGATAACAATGTTGGTAATAAGGATCAATCTGTGCTATTGAACGGAAAATATTTTCAAATTGTCGAAAAAACTGGAAACAGTATCAAAGTTATTTGTAGGCAGTGTACAAAGAAAACTACAATTCTGTCTGCTGGCCTCGACTCAACAAGCAATCTTCTGAGGCACCTCAGGGTTAGTACTACTTAGTAACTAAGTAGTAAGTAGCAACATTAACATAATGGTTCAAGTCATATTTTAAGTGACTGGTGCTGGTGCCATACAAGACTAATGCTACATTTACATAGACGTCCATTTGAATATATTGTGCACTTCAGATATTAATAGATTATGGACTAGTAACTACATTAAAAACTGCCGATATCCAACTATAATAAAACGCCAGGTGTATGTCTTTCTCTCTGTCTGATCCATGTCTGTAATTTCTCCTATTTAGTTACTGAAGGACGAAATTCGGCTTTCAATTTAACATAGGATAAAAATGCACTGATCATGGTGAAAATAATTTTAGTTAAAGATAACAAAATTTTAGAATCTTGTTAAGTATTAATTTCAACTAGAAGTTTGATACTCTGATAAATATTATACAGGGTGTTCAAGAAGTCTCTCCGCATGATAATAATTTATTTTCTTGTGCAGAAACTACATTCGGATCTTTTGGGTGAATATGAATCGGAGAAGAAATCTCGCAAGCGTCCAGCTAAAGAAGAAGATGCCAGCGGCAGCAATGCTGGCCCTGCCAAAATTGCCAAGCAGTCAACACTAAGCATGTTCCACATTTCCAAGCAAAAACCAGGACCACCAATATGCAAGGATATCCTTGAAAAGAAGATTCTCTCGCTTGTGGCTAATGGGCTCCTACCATTGAGCCTAGTTGAACTACATGAATTTAAGGATCTTCTTTCATGTTAGTATAACTCAAATATTTTGCTATTTTTTCCATAGCTAATATCTGATTAAAATAATTAATCATATTATTTGTATGAACATTAGACTATCGCTAGCCTAGCTAAATATTTTGATATTTTTTCCATAGCTAATCTATTGTATTTGTTTTAATTTTTAAATATTTTTTTCAGACGTCAACCCGGCTGTTCAGGTGCCACCTAGACGCACCCTGGCTAGATCTCTTGCAACAACAACCAGTACAATGAAGGAAGACATACAAGCAAAACTGGCAGCAGTTGACCATGTGTGTTACATGCGACATATGGTCAACTAATCACCGCAGTTTCATGGGAGTCACTGCGCATTGGGTATGCTATTGATTTAGTGTATTATTTTTATATAATTGATAAATTGACCATTGGTGATAGACTGATAGTCTGATAGACTTATAGTATAATCTTTTCAATTATTCGACATGTGTTCCTCATTCATTAATTTGGTGAGTCTTCATTTTGCTGTGATTCACAGTAATTTCACACTAATTCACTGATTCTGTCATCTGTCATTGTGTCTGATTCACAGCAAAATGTGGAAGAGTCCATATTCACAGGCTGTGAATATGGACTCTTCCACATTTTGCTCTTATGGGATGGGTCACTGATGTGGTGGTATGGTAGGCGACTCATCGCTGAATTGCCTCCTTTATATCACATAGTTCTCTTCAATATTTGGTGGCGCAGTTTAGCTGGTGCGTGTCTAACCAATATTATTAAATTAAGCTTAAAAAAATGTTCATACAAACATTGATTTTATATTCTTACATTACAGATCAATGATGACTTGTCGCGAGGATCAGCTGCACTGGCATGCCGAAGATTTCGTGGAACACATAGCTTTGATAAAATTGCTGGAATATTGGACAGGATCAACTCGGAGCATGGTTTATCTTATAGAAAAGTTGTATCTACAGTCACCGACAATGCATCGAACATGGTGAAATGCTTTAAAGAGTTCGGTGTTCGTGTTCAGAATCGTACTGACGACATTGATGAAGATGATGCAGATGAAGATGATGATGAAAAAGATTCAGATGAAGAGGTTATCATCAGCAACTTTCCTGAACATTCAGGAGAGCATGGAGAGGAGTCAGTGAAACTATCATCCCATATTCGATGTGCCTCCCACACATTGAACTTGGTAGCAACAACTGATGCAGATAAAGGACTGAATTCACCTGGACTAAAGAAGATAAAGCATTCTGCAATGGGAAAATGTTCGGCGCTGTGGAATGCTGCTGGTAAACCCAAGTCAGCAGAAAAAATACAGGAAATAACTGGCGTCCAATTTAGGTACCCATGCGTCACCCGATGGAACTCAATGTACGACTCATTAAGCCAAATATATAAACATAAGAACGACGTGAATGTAGCTCTTGAAGAACTGAATCTACCCATCCTCAAAGACAATGGATTGGAATTTATTTCAGAATATTTGTCTGTTCTAAAACCAATTGCAGCAGCCCTCAACAAATTACAGGCAGAGAAAGAATGCTACTACGGTTGTCTTCTTCCAACAGTCCTAGTGACTCAAGATGCCCTCGCAAGATTGGAGCCTATCCAACCAAACGACCTGCGCTTGAGACACTGCATGCCATTACTGGCAGCAGTCGTCTCTGGCTTCAATGCCAGATTTGGTCATTTTTTGTCGTTGAGCCCCGAGGTAACTGATGCCGTTTTGGCCTCAGTATCTCATCCGTATTTCAAACTTAGATGGATATCATTGTTGCAAGGGCCTAATTTCGGCGATCATGAAGCAATCAAGTCTCAAGTAAAAGACAAGCTGCAAATGGCTGTAAGAAATTGTAATTCTGACAGCAGTGGTAATAGTTCGGTGAACTCAGACTCATCATCTGAAGACGATTTCTTCAGAACTATGGACGGCTCATTCTCTGCTCCTAACAACAAGGAAGACTTGGAAGTCCTCAATTATTTGCAGGACACCAGTTAGGCACTCGACTCTTTAGATAGGTATCCTGCTATAAAGAAGATCTTCAAGAGGTATAACACCACGCTACCTTCCTCTGCACCAGTGGAACGGTTGTTTTCGTTTGCTGGCATGGTTCATAGCCCCAAACGAAGTCGTCTCTCGGATGGTAACTTTGAACAATTGGTTTTGCTGAAAGCAAATGTTTACAGCGGTTGAACATTAAATTAACACTCTTAACTTGCGGTTTTTACCCTTATATTGTCAGTAATTGCGTACTGCAGTAAAACTGTAAAATTAAATTCTATGTAAAAAATGTTTACTTATATATGCTGACCATTCATTGATATGGGTTATGGACCTGGTGAAATGAGAATTGAGAAAAATAGAACTAAAAACTATATGTAGGTCATTTAATAGTTTTTTCTTTGCTGATAAGTTATGATAATACTAAGTTTTAAGTTTACCACCTGAAAAACTGAAAGGGGAATCGTCAATCCCCGTGGTTTAGATCAGGTGACATGGGTAGGATGCGATGCTTGTATTGCCTCAGCCCTCAGGGGAGTATTAGGAGTGATACTTTTCAGGAGTGATTAACAAAATAATTTGTTTTTGTTTACTCTACAAGAGTACAACTTTTTTCAATTCATATAAAAGTGATCTTAAAAAGTGATCTTGAAAAGTGATCTTCAAGATCACGATCTTGATCTGGATCTTCAAGATCACATTTTTCTGGTGATCTGATCTTGATCTTCAAGATCACATTTTTCTGGTGATCTGATCTTGATCTTCAAGATCACCAAAGTTGGTGATCTTGCCCATCTCTGTATATATATATATATATATATATATATATATATATATATATATATATATGATGAATAAAACCACGAAGGAAAGGAAACACAAAAAGGTGCTCAAGCGCTTTCGTCTAATGACATCCTCAGGAACACTGAAGTACATAAAAGGTTACGGCCTATATATAGGTTACAGAAAAAAAAAAATAAATAAATAAATAAATAACATACACACATATATATATATATATATATATAATATATATATATATATATATATATATATACATACATATCTACACACACACACATATAAATATATATATATATATATATATATATATATATATATATATATATATGCAATAAACGGAGAAGTAAAAATACAAATTAAAAATTAAAAATTAGAGGATTAACAAAGAGGCAAACAGATTTGTAAGGAAAAATATCGATTTTTAGCACAAGATCAAATGAATTATAAAAATACAAATTTATACTGGAAATCTGGCCGGGTTTTAACACTTTGCTTTTTAGAGTCAAGTTTCGATATATATAAAAATAAAATGAAGATTAAAAAGTTAATAAAGTAGCGTACAAGTTTACCAAAGATTTAGCGTCCTACCCTTTTTATCTAAATTTGTTTTGAAGGAATTCAAAACAACAGGATCGAGTTGAAAAAGACCTTTGCTTATGTTGAAGTTATTTTAAAGTTGGATAATGGCAGACTCAAGAATATTTCTATTGACAATGTTGCTAGAATGAAATAAAACTGAAGCATTATTCCAATCAATACAGTGGGATAACTCTGACAAATGGACAAAAAGAGCACTGGACAACTGTCCTGTTCTAACGGAATATTGATGCTGTTTTATACGTGTGTGCAAATCCTTTCCCGTCTGACCTATGTAAAAGGAATCACAGTCCGGAATACATCGATGCCGAATTGGAAAAAATCAACGGTATTGGAAGTGATCTGTGTTACCCATCTGCGTTTATGGAATCTTGTCTCAACAAGGCAAAACGAACTTTCTATCGTGTCAATAATAACACTCGTATTTTGTCAAAAAATATTTTAGTACTTCCATTTTTCCCGGGCTTTTTAGGCATTGCTAATGTACTTAAACTTTTGGATATTAATGTAGTATTTTCATATAACAATATTGTGAAAAATATCATAGTGAAAAATAGCCTACCAATAATTCAGGCATTATCTATAAAATTGGGTGTAAACAATGTGATTCCTTTTACATAGGTCAGACGGGAAAGGATTTGCACACACGTATAAAACAGCATCAATATTCCGTTAGAACAGGACAGTTGTCCAGTGCTCTTTTTGTCCATTTGTCAGAGTTATCCCACTGTATTGATTGGAATAATGCTTCAGTTTTATTTCATTCTAGCAACATTGTCAATAGAAATATTCTTGAGTCTGCCATTATCCAACTTTCAAATAACTTCAACATAATCAAAGGTCTTTTTCAACTCGATCCTGTTGTTTTGAATTCCTTCAAAACAAATTTAGATAAAAAGGGTAGGACGCTAAATCTTTGGTAAACTTGTACGCTACTTTATTAACTTTTAATCTTCATTTTATTTTTATATATATCGAAACTTGACTCTAAAAGGCAAAGTGTTAAAACCCGGGCAGATTTCCAGTATAAATTTGTATTTTTATAATTCATTTGATCTTGTGCTAAAAATCGATATTTTTCCTTACAAATCTGTTGCCTCTTTGTTAATCCTATAATTTTTAATTTTTAATTTGTATTTTTACTTCTCCGTTTATTGCATATATATATATATATATATATGTGTGTGTAGATATGTATGTATATATATATGTATATATATATAGTTTGTGTGTATGTATGTTATTTATTTATTTATATATTTATTTATTTTTGTTTCTGTAACCTATATATAGGCCGTAACCTTTTATGTACTTCAGTGTTCCTGAGGATGTCATTAGACGAAAGCGCTTGAGCACCTTTTTGTGTTTCCTTTCCTTCGTGGTTTATTCATCATAAATATTTTTCACGTGTTACTTTCGTGAAATAATTTTCATATATATATATATATATATATATCGGTGGGAAGGATGAACATATCTTGGAGAATATCATTTCTACTGATTTTTAATTATTAACGTAAGTTTGTTTTCAGTTATTACTTTTGTGTTTGTATGTTTGTACATTTTAGTATACAATGTATATATTTATTTAGTTTAGTAAACAGGTTATATATAATATATATAATAAAATTTTCTGCTATCTGCTACTTTTTGGGCTACTTGTATTGTACGTCGTCATAAATTACGCGCAAGACAAGTTTCAAATTTGTCCTCTGCGGAGTATAAAAATTTGTGTGGCTGTGCGTAATTTGTATTTCAAGTATTTGTATTTTATTTTCATAATTCGATATTTTTTATTAATTTTACTGGTACTTTATAAAATAAGAGTTGGCAACACTGAGTGCTACTCACAATGTACTTTATAATCAAATTAATATAAACAAAAATGATTAAATGGTATCAGCTTGACTGGTTATCTACAGTTAATATCAAATTATTAAGTTAAGCAATAAATCATGGAATTTATATCACCTACATAGGCGTATGAGGCGGTCTGGGGGGGGGGCGCCCCGCCCCCCCAGACCGCCCCCCTCCATAAGAACATAAGAAATTTTTATAGTGGGCACACTAGGGGCCACTTCGGCCCATCGAGGTGGCTCCACTATGTAAAAACTGCCTGTACATTGGCAATAACCAATTTTTACAAAACTAATTAAGTATCAATTAAAACTAATTAATTATCAATTTAAAAACTAAAGATAGAATCTCTGGATCCAGAGGATCAAAGTCATAATAGGCTACTATCCACAAATATGTTACTATATCTATTTATAACTGACATGCAAATATATCAGATCCAAAGAATCCAGTCAATTTCATTATGGTACCCATCAATACCAGTACCATGCCAACCAAAAATAAGTCATGGCCATATCAATTGTGGACCAAGTCACAATTTACATTCATATACATTACAATATATACTTAAGAGGAAAAGTGTAGTGTGGCTGTAAAGACTGTACAGTAGTGTAGAAATGTGTGTGCACCCATTTTGGGTCTCCCATTTAAAGGTGTTTGTGGGGCAAGTGAAGATCATGAGTTTTTCAATACCTCACAGTACTATGGGGGCACCGCTTGGCAGAGGAATCTCTTTAAATAGGGTGTGTAAGGACAGAGAGTATCCCCTAACCCAAAATGCTGCCTCCCTATATCCCACAACACCTGTGTTGAGCTGTGGGATCTATCACCCAAATGCACATAACATATATGAAATAAACTAGTACCATTCATGCAATAAAAATGGGCTTAAACACCATCACCAGATGTCCCTTGCAGACATCAAACTATCCAACCTTCTTTTGAAAGAATCAAGCGTATCTGAAGTCACCACTTCTTCTGTCAGACTGTTCCAAAACTTAATTACTCTGTTTGTAAAACTATGTTTTCTTAAATTTGTTCTACATCTTGGCTTAAATAATTTCATACTATGACCTCTAGTCTGATTATTGTGATCTTTAATGAAGAGAGACTCAAAATCTATCTTATCCAACCCTTTTATCATTTTATACCTCTATCATATCACCCCTTAACCTCCTCCTTTTTAATGAGAACATGCTTAGATACGCCAGTCTTTCCTTATATGTCAATTGTCTTAGAGATGGGATCATTCTTGTTGCTCGTTTCTGTACTTTTTCCAGTTTTTCAATATCTTGTATCAAATAGGGACTATTAAATTGAATGTAGTATTCAAGGAGGGGTCTTACATATGAAATGTATAGTTGCTTTATAATATTGGGTGATTTGTATTCAATGTGTCTCTGCATGAGATTGAGTCCAACATTTGCTTTATTTCTGATTACCATACAGTGATTTGAGGGTTTAAGTTCATTTGTCACAGTGACACCTAAGTCTTTCTCTTTATCATCATTTTTAATCCAAATTCCATTCATATTGTATTCAAATTCTGGATTTTTTGGCCCAATATGCATAACCTTGCACTTATCAACATTAAATTTCATCTCCCACTTATCTGCCCAGGTTACTCTGTCTAAGTCTTTTTGTATTGTCATTGCTCCTGCTACTGACTTAACATTATTGCCTAATTTTGTATCATCAGCAAATTTTGAGGTTTTACATGATAGGCCCTTCTCTAGATCATTTATATAGACAACAAAAAGCAGAGGTCCCAGAACAGACCCTGTGGGACTCCGCTCAATATGGGTCTCCAAGTAGACTTATTTCCATTTAGATGAACTCTCTGTTTTCTATTTCTCAGCCATTCTTCTATCCAATCAGCTATATGACCTCTTATACCATGGGCTTTAACTTTTACCAACAATCTTGCATGAGGAACAGTATCAAATGCCTTTGCAAATCTAAGTATACTATATCTACTGGCTCTTTATTGTCCAAATGCAATAGGACTCCATCATAAAATTCAATCAAGTTGGTTAGACAGGACCTTCTATTTCGAAAGCCATGCTGGCTATCATTTATAAGGTTGCACTCTTCAAGGAACTCAGTAACTTTACCTCTAATGATACTTTCGAGCAATTTGCAAATAATGGAGGTGAGGCTGATGGGTCTGTAGTTTTTTGCTAAGTTTCTATTTCCTTTTTTAAAGATTGGAGCCACATTTGCTTTCTTCCAATCCTCTGGAATTTCAGTACATATCAATGATTTATTAAAAATAATTTCTAGTGCCTGTGCTATATTCTTTTTGGCAGCTTTTATGACTATTGGATGCATTTCATCTGGCCCTGGAGATTTTTCCATTTTTAATTTATCTATTGCTTTTAAGATATCTAGTTTTGTTACCCTTAATCATTTATTTCTCTATCTTGTCCTGGTAGTATAAGATCAGGAATATTATTTAAATTTTCATTTGTGAATACTGATGAGAAGTATTTGTTTAGTTCTTCAGTTATTTCAAGATCATCATCTATAGTTTTATCATCTATATGGAGGGGGGCCAATTTTCTTTTTCACTCTACTTTTCAAATTGAAGTGACTGAAAAAACTTCTTAGGATTGTTTTTTGAATTCTTGGCTAGGCTTTCTCCAGGTCCCGTTTGCTATATCTGATTACTTTCTTGCAAATGCTTCTTTTACTTTTATATATTTCGGAGTCTGTGCCATTTTTAGTTCTTTTGAATTTATGAAATGCTTTTGTTTTTTCTCTGATTGCTCTTTTTACATTGCAGTTTATCCAAGGTTGTTTTTTATTTTTTCCAGTTCTGATTTTACACTGTGGGATATGCTTCCTTTGTATGTTCATTATTATACTTTTAAATTTTTCCCACATACTAGTTACTGTCTGTTCAGGCTGTAGAATATCTGTCCAATTTATTAGACACAGATCATTTACTAGTCCATTTATATTTCCACCCTAGGATTGGGGAATTGAGCATTTTCAGGGCAAATACTGAATATTTTCTAGGCAAATTTAGAAATGTAACAAAATTTTACCTCATTTTTGTAAATTGTAATGTTTTTTATATCAAAAAGGCTTTAATATATGTTACTCATCCCTTGATCTTACCGTGAAGCGCTTCTGCCTCAAGGGTGCGCTGCTCCCACGAAGTCCGCTCAGCGCCTCCTGAGGCGGGGCCACGACGCGGTTGCCACCCTTCTTTTCTCTTGCTCCTACCATACGATTTGGTCCCCTATTAAATTTGTGGGGGCTGTTCTGACAGAGGAATACCCTGGCACTGTGGGTTGGTCGGGTATGTTGGCTAAAAATGTCCAAGTGTTTTTAAAAGTATATACTGCCTACTGGGACCACTTATATCTGTAAGGTACTGAGGCGGGGCCACGACGGGGTCACCACCCTTCTTTTCTCTTGCTCCTGCCATACGATTTGGTCCCCTATTAAATTTGTGGGGGCTGGTCTGACAGAGGAATACCCTGGCACTGTGGGTTGGTCGGGTATGTTGGCTAAAAACATCCAAGTGTTTTTTAAAAGTATATACTGGAACTGCACTTATATCTGTAAGGTACTGAGACAAGGAGTTAAACAGGCGAGAATCCTGCCTAGAGATACTACCAAATTATATTGAAGGGTTTGAATCCTTCTCAGACTGTTTGGTGGTAGGTGATATTTTTGACACATTCTGCCAGTTCTTGTTAAGGTGGGCACAATTGGTTTAGTATTGGGGGCAACTAAAAGCCCTTCTAGAATTTTCCAGGTGTAGATTAGGATGTATCTCTCAAACCTTCTCTCTATGGAATAAAGGTCAAGGTCTCTGAGCTTATCCCAGTAGTTTAATTTGTTTTTACTCACCTGTGGCCCATCAGGTTGTTTAATATACGAGGTAAAGGTTCTTTGTAGGCCCTCAATTTTTGCAATTCATTCTGTTTGTTGGGAAACCATAATTGAGAGCAGTAGTCAATGCGTGGAAGAACAAGTGGTTTCCACAGGGTAAGCATGGTCAAAGGTCATGCTGTCCCTAGTTCTGAATGTCCTCCATATATATCCTATTAGTTGTTTGCATGATGAGGTTACTTTGTCAATGTGCCTGTTGAATGTTGCATCTTCAGATAATATAATCCCTAGATCCCTTACATGATCAGTTTGTACAATATCTTTGGTAAATATTCGTTTTAGTGCTTTTTCTCCTTTCTGAACCAAAACACATTTTTCTGGTGTTTTTTGGTGTGATTTGTTCAAATCTGAACTTCGTTTCTTTGGGAAATGAGCCATTTTTGAGAAATTTTAAAATTGAAAATTTCTCAAAAATGGCTCATTTCCCAAAGAAACGAAGTTCAGATTTGAGCAAATCGTACCAAAAAACACCAGAAAAATGTGTTTTGGTTCAGACCTAACCTAACCTGACCTAACCTAACCTGACCTGACCTAACCTAACCCAACCCACGTTTTTTCGCGATTTCTTACCTTAAATAGCACCATTGGGGTTTATACAAATCCGCGGCGACCAACATGAATTTGTGGAGACGTTGTTGAGAGGGATATTCACGGTTAAACAAGTACCATGCAAGATACTTTGAATAGGATTGGGTTTAGTTGCCAGACTGTAATATCCAGCTCTTCACGTCTTTCCAACAACGTTCAATATTTTGAATGTGAACGGTGTCTTCCACGAACCGCTGTCAATGGTTGACTGTCCGGTGAATGTAGCCTAGATTTCCGAGTTGAGAATACGCACGCACTCGTCGGAATAGATTGTAGTCCCAGCCTAATATGTTGCTGGATCAATCTTGTGCAATAATATTGATCAGCAACTTCTCTATAATTACACTCAAGACCACACTGCGGACAAATAACACGACTAGGTAAAACACCGTGACTCGTAAAGAAAGCTTCAGCACCGGCTTCTTTCTTATAAATATCTTGTATTAATTGATAGTAATCCAAATCACAACCTCCGCAAACCATAATGAAAACCAGACTGAAAAAGCATTTTTGAAATTACGAGAGATTCAAAATGTATGTCTCTGATTGGTCGGATAAGGTCACGTGAAACAAAAACCAGATTTAATTGGCTGTTTTGACCTATGTTTCCTAATTTTGCCACGAGATGTCTCCCCATAAAACTGGAGAGGGCGAGGTTTGTTAAAATTTTAACAGCGTTAAGAGCTAAATACTCGGTCAATGGCCTATAATGGCTGCTTTTTACGTCTAAATTTTTTTTTTTTCCCATAAAAAATAATTATTACATTTCCTTGATTTTTATCAGTTTCCCTGAGGTTTCAAGGTCTCCTGAATACGAATTTATATGTTAAATTGTCATAGAATGTCTCCTATCAAAAATGAACAAAGCATTAAAACGAATATTAACCATATCTTTTCCTGTGGGTCCAGTGTAGTTGAATTGTTCTTTCAGGTATTTATTTGGTCCATACTTAATTAGTTCAAATTTGTCTTCACTGAAGGCCATATTGTTTGCATCTGCCCATGCATATATAGTTTGTAGATCTTTTTGTAGCTCTACACCAGGGGTGGGGAAACTTTTCAGTACCAAGGGCGAAAATTGATAACATAAACACCTCCGCGGGCGTCTGGCAAATTTTAAGCTTATATACAGCGTGTCCCAAAGAAATGTATACCCACTTTGTTCGATAATACCAGCTATGAGGATAATAAATATATTACTTTTTATATGTTTTTTAATAAAGAATTTTCTCCTGAATCTAAATATGTAAGTATGTTTATTAAAAATTGAAGAACAAAAAAGTTACAGATGTTTAAATTATAATAATTATTTTTGAGACTTCATGTGCGATATTTTCTAATATTTTAACTGACTGTTTTGAGATACTTATGTTTAGTGTTGATATTGAAGCATAAATGTTGTAATTATTAGTTAATTCAAAAAATTTACAAATTCCATGGTTAAATGACACTTTATCTAAGATGTTCGACGTCTTCCAGAACATTGTTTTTGTAAGTTTTGCACAGTGCCGTTGGTTTCAAACTTATCTCGTATACGTGCAAAAATATTAGAAAATATCGCACATGAAGTCTCGAAAATAATAATTATAATTTAAACATCTGTAACTTTTTTGTTTTTCAATTTTTAATAAAAATAATTACATATTTAGATTCAGGAGAAAATTCTTTATTAAAAACATATAAAAAGTAATATATTTATTATCCTCATAGCTGGTATTATCGAACAAAATGGGTATACATTTCTTTAGGACACGCTGTATATAAGATGTATTTTAAAAAGCTATTTGCTGGGCTGTAAATAAATAATTTTTAGTAAATAATAAATACCTAAGCGGGCAAATTGAAATTAGCTCATGGGCGAAATTTCGCCCATGGGCGAGGGTTTCCCCACCCCTGCTCTACACAGTCTTCTTTTTCTGTAATTGGTCTTAGTATTCTGGTATCATCTGCGAATGACAGGAGAGAGCTTCCTAGGTTACACTTTATATTGTTTAGCATTATAATGAATAGAATTGGTCCCAGTACTGTACCTTGTGGTACTCCACTAATCACTTCTTTTTCTATAGATCTTGCTCCATTTACAATTGTTATTTGTTTTCTGTCAGAGAGAAAGGCATGGATCCATTTCCCTATTTTTCCACAAATACCGAGTTCTTTTAGTTTATGGAATAATATACCATGGTCAACCTTGTCAAAAGCTTTTGCAAAGTCTAGATAGATGACATCAACATTGTGGTTTTCTCCCAAATATTGTAAGCCATGTTGAAAGTCTTCTAAGAGATGTTCATTTTCTATAAAATTGACAATGTAGCTTTTCAGGACTTTCTCAAATATTTTGATAATATGGGAAGTCAAGGATATGGGTCTATAGTTCTTGGCTTCCTTTCTTTTGCCTCCTTTGTAGATTGGGGTAATATTTGCTTATTTCATGATTGGTGGTATTCTACTGGTGTCTAGTGAGGATCTCCACAGGATTTTCAAAGGCAGAGATGAAATATATTTGCATTCAGGGTTGGTAAAAAAAATATTTTTTTGAAAAAACCAAAAACCATTGGTTTTTAATATACAGCCTGTAGGCTTATAAGTGGTTCCAAAAAACCTTAGCCCTCCCCCATTTGCAGCTTACATGTTTACTTATATTGAAATAGTTTTTAGTGATTATAAAAATATATAAAATTCTTTATTTATTGTAGGTATTAAAATTACTCTAGCTGATAAAGTGATAATATAATGGCTTCTCAATTAATTGGTGATTCGGAGAGGCAATGTGTGATATATCGCATATGAGCAATAACATTTTGGGAAGCTCGTGATGCTGGAGCCACCTTTATAACACGTTCATGGGTTGCCAAAAAGTTGCGAAGAAGTGAGGACTTCGTCAAAAGAAATTGGAATAAAACTTTGGATGAACGTGAAATGGATACAACCAAATCTGGGCACCCAAATTGCCGCTCTCTCGGGAAACAAAGGACATCATTGAAAGCAGTATGCGTAAGCGGAAAAACAACTGTGCTAAACTTTCTAGAGAGATCGAAGTGTTGAGAGGAGAGATCGTTAGTGGTGAGATCATTCGACTGTACCATCATAGACAAGGTTTAAAGCCTTGGCATGAACTTCCAAAGCCAAGAAAAACTCAACTTAACATCGATGACAGAATGTGGTTTGCCCATTATCTTGAAGATTGGGATGTGGATGATTTCATGCATTTAGCTGTCCCTGATGAATTTTTCGTTTACGTAACATGTCTGCCTAACTACCAAAATGATTGAGTGTGGGCCACAACACCAGATGAAATTGATGACAATGAACATTATTGTGAATTATTAAAATGTCCAGACTGTGTTGGTGTGTTTGTTTTGTTCACTGCAAAGAAGCTCATGTGGGTGCTGAAGCCAAATGGTCAGAGTTGGGATGGACAGTATTTTCGTGATATTATTCTATCCCAGCATGTCATTCCTTTTCTAAGAAACCCAAACAATGTTATAGATGTCGATCAGGTCACACTTCTGCACGATAAGGCCCCCTGCTTTAAGGCATTAGCCACTCAACAGTTGTTGTGGAACCATGAGATCGATTTCTTTGGAAATGAAGAATAGCCAGGAAATTCTCCTGACCTGAACATCTGTGAACACATTGGATCAGTTACAAGGGACAAGGTTGAATGTCTCTTGTTACAAGAACCTGCAGCAAATTGATTTTCAAAGGATACAATGACGCAACACATTGAAACTGTTTTAGCAAATTTGCGTAATGATCAAGATCTATTCATGTCACTTTTGGCAAGCTACCCAAAGCGAATTCAGGCTGTCTTGGAAGCCAATGGTGGGAACACCAAATTTTAATTGTTTCTCATTAAATGCAGGATTAAATTCTCTTTTGTAAGGTATGTTTAGTTTTACTGTACCTCTAATGATTTAGGCCATGGGCCGGGGGGCTGAGGTTTATTGGAGCCCTGTATATATATATATATATATATATATATATATATATATATATATATATACACATATACACAGTCGACTCCACTTAAAAAGGTCACCTAATTAGCAGGTCATATGGTTTAAGCAGGTCATCTTGCTAAATCCCAAATATTTTTATATGTCTGCCATTATAATTATATATTGATAAGAAGGTCACGTCTAGGATAGGTAAGCCGCTTAATGAGGTTAAAAATACAAGTATCAGTCAGAATATTTTTGCCACTTTCCACCAGAATCAGATTTATTACTGTAAGAAAATATTTACCGTGAGAAAATATTTACCATGAGAAAATAACCATTCCAAACAGATTATTGTCGGAAATTCCAGAACCTTCCTGGCTGAAAGCCAGCCCACAAGCCCCGCCTAGTTGGTCATTTTAAGGAAGCCGATTGGTTAACATTTTATGAGAGAACTGTAATTGTATTTCTCGAATTATTAGCAAAATTCATTTTCTTACCAGATATTGGCTTGCATTGCTGCATCTACTGTAACTCCTGAATTACTGTATGTGTATACTCCTGTGTGTATAACTCCTGAATTCAAAATTTTGCCTCCTTTATTTTGCATAAAAAAAATGGCGAACAACACATTAACATTTGAAGGAAAAGTTAAAATTTTAGAAGAATGGGACAAATCAACAGGAATATCTCAATGACAATTCGCCAAAATGAACAATATCACACTATCAGTTTTTCAATGGATAATAAAAAATAGTGCTTCTTTGAAAAAAAGTGTAGCATTACAAAGTTGTTCATCAACAAGAAAACGCAACAGACAATCTACCTACGAAGATATTGATCAAGCCTTGCTGAACTTTTTCACTGCTGCGCGAAATGCTAAAAGCACAATTTCCCGGCCGTTATTGAAAACTAAGGCCGAAAAATATGCTACTGACCTAGGCTTTAACAACTGGAAATGCAGTGATGGTTGGTTATCAAGATGGAAAAAATGGCACAACATTGCTCAGAAGATTATTCATGGTGAAAAACTTGATAACGATATTACTGCAGCTACAACATTTCAAACAGAAGTCTCGAGCAAATTGCTTGAAAATTATGAACCTAAGAATATCTACAATGCTGATGAGACGGGCATTTATTTCAGGGCGACACTGGATAGAACACTTGCTTTCAAGAATGAATCATTGAGTGGCTGTAAAAAATCAAAGGAACGCTTAACTGCATTAGTATGTTGTAACATGGATGGAACAGATAAGAGAAAGCTTTTTATTATAGGTAAATCTGCAAAACCACGTTGCTTCAAAAATGTCAAAACATTTCCAGTTTTATATAAAGCGAATAAAAGTGCGTGGATGACAGCTCAGCTTTTTATTGACTGGTTGTGGCAGTGGGAAAATGAACTCAAACGATCGAACAGAGAAATAGCTTTGTTGTTAGATAACTGCCCGGCTCATCCCCATGTTGAAAGTTTACAACAAATCCAACTAATTTTTTTGCCTGCAAATACGACAGCTATAATTCAACCCCTCGATCAAGGAATTATTAAGAACTTGAAAGGATTCTACAGGAAACAGCTGTGTGAAAAACTATTAATGCAAATGGAGAACATAAATGAGACAACAATTACAATTCCGATAGCAAAAGCTGCAAATAAGATAACAGTTTTAGATGCAATTTGCATGCTCGCATTAGCGTGGGAAAATGTGAAACAACAAACAATTTTGAACTGTTATGTGAGATGTGGCTTACGAAGAAGCGATGAAGATACAAATCTTGCAATTGACACCATTGAAGATATTGAGCTTCCGGAAGGAATTGAAAGAGAAGATTTTGATAGAATGGCAGAAATATCAGAAAATGAAGGCATTTTTGAAGGGACAACAGACGAAGAAATCATTGCAGGAATTAAACAAAAAGAAGACAGCGAAGATCAAGATAGCGACGATGATGAAAATGAAACATATACACCCTTTTCCCGTAAAGAAATTTCGACTCTTTCGAATTTATTAGATAGATATGGAAATATGCAAGGCAACCTTTCAACTTTAAAACATATTTCCGCTATACAAACAGAACTGAGTAAATTGTGCGCAAATAATTTAAACAAGCTACCATCAATGATTATTTTCATGAATAAATACTGTATGACGTATTTTAACCCTATTGATCCAAAGTTGTATATACAATTAATGTTTTTTAATAAATTAAATAAAGTACTGTAAGACTGTATTTTAATAAAAAAAACTTGAATGAGTTAGTGTTTAATATACTATACCTCTTTACTGTTATAATAAGGTAGAACAACAATAGAGCGTATAAAGAGTTAATGGAATGGTAATAATATATGTATCCTGCCTATAACACTAAGAAATGGATAAGCAGGTCAGCCGCATAAGAAGGTCAGAAACGTTTAGTCCCAAAGTGACCTTTTTATCCGGATTTGACTGTATATATATATATAAATTGAGGAAATTGAAAACTTTTAGTATTTCTCATATAATTTAATTGCTGACAATTGGAAAAAAGAAAGAAATGAATAGTTTAACCATAAACTAAATAAAATAAACATTTAACTTGACTTTGTGCATATAGCTAAACAAATATTAAAAAAATAAAAATCCTTTAATGTATGGTACAGTACTGAAGAGAAAAATAAACAAAAGAAAAATATATTGTTCTTTGGCCTTTAATTTATAGATATAGCCTCTAAATTTATTTCACATTAGCTATTTGTTAAAACATTTATAATAAATACAAGTTTGAAGCTTTATGAACTCCTATTTATTCCTAATTTGGACTGTACCAGTCCAAAAGCAGAGAAGATTCTTTCAACTGCAGCATGAGATGACAGTTATGAACACTGATGCATTGTTCTGCACATCTTCAGACAGTTCCCTGATATATCTCCATTATGCAAGTGGTGTTATGTTTAGATTAATGGAAATACATGTGTGCACAAAATATAAATGCAAGGTTGCCTGTATTCTTTTATTTCTTCATATACTTTTTTTTTTTTTTTTTTTTTTTTAATTATTTAAACCATGGTTTAAACCATTAGTTTAAACCATTATTTAAACCAAACAACCCTGTTTGCATTCCTTAACCTTTTAACGCCAAACTTTTTTGTAGGGTTAAGTCTAAATGCGTGTATTTGAAACTGTACGTATTTGACCCAGTTGGCATTAAAGGGTTAAGAATCTTGGCTCCAATTCCATCTGGACCAGGGGCTGAACTCCCCAGTAGCTCTGTTATTGCCTGTTGTATATCTCTAGTGGTTATTTGTATATCTTCCAATAATGGTCTGTCTTGGTCATTTTCTTTGCTATAAAAAAATGCTGTAGTTTTTATTTTCTTTGCTACTACAGGGGTACTCCAGCTTAAAGCATATTGAGATTGTAGAATGTTTGCCATTTCCTGTAGATTAGATGTGAGAGTTAGTCCATCTTTAGCAAGTACTGGGCCAATGCTTGTTTTGATAACTGCTTTGTGTTTAGCATAGCCAAAGAAGAATTTGCTATTTTCCTTTATAGTGCTAATAGCTTTGTGTTCATTATCAGTATTCTCTCTTATGGTTGACTCCTTTATTTTAAGTTCTAACATCAGTATCTGATTCTGGATGTTACTATGTCTTGTATCACTTAATTGCTTTGTCAGTTGTTTAGATAGCTTTGTTCTCTTTCTCATAAGTGTCCTTCTGTATCTCTGTTCTTTTGTCAGGTGCTTCTTTGCACTATCATTTTTCTTTGGTGTGTGCTTGTATAATGTTGATGATAGCAGGTATTGTATTCTACTCCAGCATTCTTGTGGTTCTAGGTTTTCTAATTCATCTTCCCAGTTTATTTCTCCCAGACAGTTATTTATTGATGTCCAGTCTGACTTGTGCAGGTTTAGGTCAGAGTATGGCAAGTCCATTTGGCATGGGTCTTGCTTACATTTGTGGAGAGACAAGTTTGTGAATATGTGCATGACATTGTGGTTGGAGTGTATAGTTGGTGTTATAACAATGTGGTCAATTGTAGTTGCATTATTTCTCAGCACTAAATCTAGGATATTTTTTTTTCTAGTTGGGCAGTGAACATGTACTAGTAGTAGTTTTAGTTAATATTTGGCTAGACACAGGGGCTAATGAGAAATGAGAGGTTGTGTTTCACTAGCACTATTTCTCATGCTCTTCACGATGGTACTAATCATTTTTTGTGGAAATGCAAGATTATAGAAAAAATTACAAGTTACATTTTTATAGTGAATATTTCCTGTTTTGGCTATAATGTACTTTTTTCCTAAAATATTTTTCCTGATTGGGCTATTTTTTTGCTACTGTGCGACTTAATTAGTTGGTTGGTTTCTGTTTTGTCTATTTTTTTTTCTAATTGGATTCAGTTTGGTCGTGTTTGTGATAGAATTATGATGTGCTGTTCGTGTGGTTTCTGACTTTGAGAACTTGATTCGTCATGTGCCCTAGATGAAGAGAGAGCATTGGATGTTTTTATCAATTATGGCATTATTCTCTCATCCTTAACTTGCCCGAAATGTGACAGTGAGTGCCTAATACGAAAAGATCAGAAGATATTTAGATGAAATAACCAATATTAACCTGTTAGGCCAACTGAATGCCTGGTTAGGTCATCTGTACACCCTTGATGATTGGTTACGTTAAGTAATGATATTTTTGTTAGTTTAAACGAAAATGAAAAAAATGAAAATGACATGGCCTGAAGTTGAAATAAAAAATATATTTTTCTAGTGTATTTTGGTGTGCTCTGTGGTTAGGTTAATTAATTTAGTTAGGTTAGCTAGTTTTTATCAGAATTACATTTTCCTGGTGTAGTTTTCTCTGCTTTGTTGGAATTTGACACAATCAAATTTTGAAAACATCACTATAAAAATATAATAATAATCCAGAGGTGCTCCATGCGACAGTGATGAGCCAATAAGCTCATCATGGTCCCAAAAATCCATTTTTTATGGTACCAGAAAGGTCTTCCATTGTCCATCATAATACATGGTCCTCATATGGTGGGCTTGTCTTTATTGCCTGGTAATTTTCCATTGTTTTAGAAGGGTGGTGGATCATGTTTGCAGGCTTTAAAACTTTAACATGCATTTTCTTGAAACTTAAATTTGGCATGCTTGTCAATGTTGCACAGAGTGCCTTGTATAAATGACCAAGATGATGTCATGAGACCACGGAACCTAAACTTCATAAATTATCCAATAACGATAATCCAATAATTTTACTACAAAGTTAATGGAAGTTAACGATAATCCGTTAACGATAACTATTTCTTTACTAACATTTAAAAAATTAAGGAAAAAGCTTTAAAACCCATATAAAATGTTTATTTATGCAAAATCCAACATAATAGGTATTTAACAGTAATTTTATCAAGTTTTGCAACTTGTTTGCTTAATAACTTTTTTTTTTATTTTTATAAAAATGTACTGATTACATGTTTTGAAACCCTTGTAACCACTAACCATTAACTAAATTTTAATTTACCAGAGAATTATTATGGCGGGAACTGAAGTTATGGCAGTTTGAATTCATTCGCGGAGCGGTGATCTTCCATGAATGACTCCTCGCAGTTAATGTGTTAACGGACTTTAACAGACTAAATATTGAGTTATCGGAAGTTAACTGGTCCGATAATGATAAATGGAAATTAACTTCTGTTAATAGTCCATTAAAAAAAGTTAACTTCGTTAATTAACTGTTATCGGATTAATGCTTTAGTGCCCAACACTGGGTAATAACAACATTAAACCACTCCACAGATACATCCAGGCTATACAAAACTATAAACGGCATTACCCACTCTAACAGCGGCATTCACACCTCACACGCGGCTATCTGTCGCAGCCAAAATAATATCCCAACATACACACAACAAGCTAACATTCTAGTTAATCACTACACAAAGATAAGTCACTTAAACAGAGACAACAACCAGAAACATGCAGACAGGCAAACAGCCAGACACAAGAAAACCTACAGACTCGACACGACCATTACACCCTTCAATACAGACTAGACCACCAAGATCATCAAAACCATTAAGAATTCGAAGGCTACTGGACCAGACAAAATATCTAACATACCTTAAACACTTGGGCCCACAAGGAATACTAGCTCTCACAAATATCAGCACATATTCATACCAACAGTGTATTATTCCTGACATATGGAAACAAGGTAAAATTATTACACTACTCAAACCAAACAAAAATCCAACAGAACCAGCTTCCTATAGACCCATTACTTTACTATGCACACCTTCCAAAGTAACAGAAAGACTAATCTTACAAATCACCAACCCACACATTCCACTATTGCCTACTCAACATGGATTCAGACCTCACCACTCAACCACGACATTACTCACTAACCTCACGCAGCACATCATGGATGGCATCAACTCCAGACGACCAGCTCAACTTACACTATTAGCAACAATAGACATTAGTAAGCATTTGATGCTATCCCATGCTTCCCTCTCATAAACAAATACTCAACACAAACATGCACAATAACACCAAAAGGTGGCTGAGCAACTATCTTTCAGGAAGATACTCACATGTCACATTTAATGGCAAGTCATCCAAAAACAATATTTTCTGAACGGGTCCCTCAAGGCTCTGTTCTCTCACCACACTTCACTTATACATGCATGACATTCCAACACCCATAGATAACAAGCTTACATTATCATCATATGCAGATGACATCACTCTAACATCCACCCACAACAACATCGACACCGCTACAAATAACCTACAAACATACATAACAGTATACAAGACTGGCTCACACACAATAGGCTCAAAGTAGTGCCCACAAATCAATCATCACCTTGCTTACAAGCAACACAAAAGAACACCAGGTAATTCCACAGCTTACAATAAACAACATCAACATTCCACACACTCACAGGACCAAAATACTTTGGGTCACATACAACACATCATTATCTTTTGCAAACCACATTCAGGATATTAAAAACAAATATACGTCAAGACTTAACACGCTTAGGGTACTAACAGGCACAAACTTTGGACACCAGCAGGAACAACATCACTCATATACAAACAATTATTCGCTCAGTTATGGACTATGCTAGCCCATGCTGGGCACCCATTATCTCAAACACACACATAAACACATTACAGACAATACAAAACAACGCACTTCGTATCATTACAGGATGCACTCAAACAACACCAATAGAACACCTACACACAAACAAAAATACTGAAAGTTAGGGAACATTTAGACATGAGGGGACACAATTCATGCAGCAGCGACAACTAACCCACACACCCTTGCCACTACATGTACAATCACACACCAACCTCGCACCATTAAGGTAACACAGAGAGGCATTATAACCAAATACTCCATTCCATACCACGCCCCACAGACATCACACAGTACAGAAAACACATACACACACACACCTAACCCACAAAGCACTGACATGACTCGGTTTTAATGCGGTCCTAGGTGCGAAGCCACCACCCATTAACAGGTCGGAGATCAGCCTGAGCAGATTGGATCGAGTTAACTTAGTACGATTCCGATGTGGACATCACCCCAGCTTACTAACATATAAACACAGACTAGACAACTCCATAAACGACACCTGCCACCTGTGCCACGACACACCACAAACAATTGAACACATTATGACAGACTGTATTGCTCTAGCACAACAACGAACACAACACAACATCACTAGTGCGCTGAACCTCTGGTCCACTCCGAAGAGGGCGATCGGTTACCTGCGTGCTGCCAGCTTGCTCGATCAGGGTGGGCTGATCGGCTAAACAACAACAACAACACTGGGTAATAGTAATAGACTGTTACAGGGTTTTTCAAGCAATAGTAATGGATCATAATTTTTTGGCTGTAATAGTAATGGAAGGCAAAGTAATAGATAATAGTCTATTACTTTTCTATTATAGTGGCACTTCATTAACTCTGGGTTGTCAAATATTTTCTCATGGTTGCTGCTGTTATTCAACCATTTTCTTTGACAAGGGAATAACAAAAACTACCCATATTATGCTTGTTTATTACACACCAAAAACCTAATAGGTATTGTGGAAAATGTTTCCTTCAATAAAGTAAAATTTATCAAGACCTACAGTCTCGTGAAATTGTAATGACTTGGTTGAAACAAATATTTGTTAACACACTGCTTCTAATTGCATTTAAAAAGACAAAGATCCTTTTCAAATGAGTGAAGTACCCACATACAAAAGTAATAGTAATAGATGACCAAGTAATAGTAATAGATGAAAAATAAAGTACAGTGGTCCCTTGTTCTACGAATCTAATTCATTCCAGAGGGTTGTTCGTAGAGCAAAAATTTGTAGAGCAAACCCTATAATTAATGGAAATAATCTAATCCGTTCCAAGCCCCCTAAAATAGGTCATTTTTACCAAAATGTATTAGAAATTTAGGAGTTTTTAAGCAGTAAACAGTGTGTAAATATGTACACAACATAGAAGAATAGCCAAATAACATCAACATTGAATACAAAAGGCTTATTTACTGTACCTTAGACTAGAATAGATGCTGCTCACAGATGATGTGGCAGTGGGTGGTGGAGTTGGTGTAGGGGGGTTACTGCTTGGAAGGTGAATCTTCTTCCATTATGATGTTAGGAGGACCTTCCAACTGTGGGGTTTGGAGTCTGGGTTGTTTACTAACAAAGGTGTCAAGAGTTGTTTGTCTTTTTCTCTGCATGTTTCGGAAATAACTGAGGATGGTGTCTTCAAACCTGTAGGTTAAAATTTCTGTTGATTCAATGTCTGGATATTTTTTAATAACATTTTTGATAACATTCCAGGCTTAAAAGATCTGTCAGTTCATGTGATGTTACAGCATGGGCATCATCATCAATTTCCTCTTCTCCATTGTCCTCCTCACTTGACCTCCCCAATTCTTGTAGCTCTTCTGTTGTTAGTTCTTTTCCATGGTCTGCAATCAACTCCTTGACATCCTGCACATCCAAATCCAGATCCAATGCTTCACCAAGGGTAGTATTTCTTGTTCAACAACACCTTCATCACCTTCAAACCCTTGAAAGTCATGGTAAACAGATGGCCACAGGTTTTTCCATGCTGAGTTCAAGCATCTAACAGTCACTTTATCCCATGAACTAACGATGATTCTGACACATTTCAAGATGTTAAATTCTTTTTTCCAAAAATCTTTGAGATAAGTCACCATCATCAGACACAGCCTCAAACATTTTAGAAAACATTTCCTTGGTGTGAAGTTTTTTGAAGTTTGAAATCACTTGTTGGTCCATTGGTTGTAAGAGGGAAGTTGTGTTGGGAGGAAGAAATTTGACTGACAAAATCAAATTGAGCTTCCAGGTGTTCAGCGAGTTCTGGGTCATGTCCAGGAGCATTGTCAAGGAGTAGAAGTGCCTTCAGAGGGAGTCTATTCTTTTGTAGATAAGCCTTGACTGATTGACAAAAGACCTCCTGAGCCCATTCAGTGAAAAGGTGTCTTGTCACCCAAGCCTTTTTGTTGGAGTGCCAGAACACCCCCAACTTTCCTTTCACAATTTTTTGCTGCTTAAAAACCCAGCGAGTTTCTGAATGGTAGACTAACATAGGCTTAAGTTTAAAATCATCAGATGCATTGGCGCCCAGCAGCAGAGTGACTCTGTCCTTCATAGGCTTGTGTCCTGGCATCTTTGACTCTTCCTTGGTTATGTAAGTTCTCTTCGGTAGCTTCTTCCAAGAGAGCCCTGTCTCGTCTGCATTGAAAACTTGTTGAGGGAGAAAACCCTCATCTTGAACGAATTTATCAAATTCAATTTTATAGACTTCAGCTGCTTCTCCATGTCTGACAATGCTTTTTATTTGAGTTTTCTTAAAATTTTCGAACCACCCTTTGCTTGCTTTGAACTCAGTAAAATGTGATTCACTGTCACTACCACTGGGTGTTTGAGCCTTAAGGTCCGCAAAAATTTGTTTGGCTCATTCACAAATGTAAGCACTGGGGAGTGTTTCACCTTTCATTTGTTTTTCAATAAACCACACTAATAGTAGAGCCTCCATTTCTGCAAGTAAATCTCTGCCTATGTACACTACAGCTGAATCACCAGCTGCCTTAACATTTTTAATACAATCTTTATTTTTTAAATTGTGGCTAGGGATGAGGCAGAGTAACCAAATTCAGTCACCAAATCTTTTAAATGTACCCCATCTTCAGATTTTTTTATATCCTTTTTAATTTTAATAGAAATAATATTATGGCCACATTTAGCTTTAGGACCCATAGTTAGCAATCAATTAACAAAGCAACAATAAATTAACACAATTCTGAAATAAAGAAAAAATACTTAAATAATAAATTAACAATTAACAATAAATTAACACAATTCTGAAATAAAGAAAAAACTTAAAAACGTAAGTGCCAAGGCACGCTGAGTGCACAGCAAGTTAAATTTCGTAGAGCAAACCATTTGCTCCTTATTTGGGTCATTTGTACAGCGAATTTTTCGTACAGCAAGGGACCATTGTAATACTAATAGAAGAAATCAAAAGTAACAGTACCGTAACAATAATAGAAATAGTAATAGAAACCCAGTAGTAGACCCCATGTCTGCTGTATATACAGAGGGAGAGGGAGGGGTGAGAGTGACACTTAGAAAATCTGAAATAAATTAAACATTTAATATGTATAAACATCATACTTAGGATTGGCATGACCCAACAAGGTCAACATTTATACATGCAGTTTGCGAAGAAAGTATGCAATGGTCATTACATTGTGCAACTGTAACAACCATTATGGTGATGTTGTAATAACTGTTACATACATTTTCTTTAAAAATGAGGGAGGTGGAGGTAAAAATTCATTACCATCCTGTCTCTCTTTGACAGCTTATTGATGATGTATATTGGTATGGGTCTGCCAAAAAAAAAAAAAATAATGTAACAGTCATTACCTACATAAAAGACCTGGTTCATTTCAATAAAACCTGGAAAAAAATGGTTGGCCAGTATGAACTGTAGTGAATACACAGATAGTATCCCAATGTACAACACATACATTTATCAGTGATCTGTGCATTCTGTAGGACAATACACCACTGTCAACTTTGCTATTTCTTGACACTGAAAAATTAATGATAGACCTACATTCACATTTTACTAACTTTTTTCTTTACATGATAGGGTCAATATCTCTTTAGAATATTAAAATAGACACATTTCTCAACAAAATGGTGTATTACAAGTGTGGTTTTGCAGGAAAAAATGTTTTGGCTTGGAAGTTGACATCTCCATGGAATGACCCTATTATTATTATTATTATTATTATTATTATTATTATTATTATTATTATTACACTGGTCAACAAAGTTTTTGTCACAGAGATATTTTTACTTGAACTATATGTAATTTTTTATGTTGACTACTGCTGGACATTGTCAAGGGGATGGCCCAGAGGCGAAATACAAGCATAAATCATCTAGCTACATTTTAGGCAAGTTCAATATATGCATTTTCTACTTTGATATTGCTATTATGTCTATAAATTAGTCAAAATTTCATTTTTTATTCACTCGGTTATTGGTGGGTGATAGAAAAATTTTGAGGTAATTTTTGATCTTGGCAGTAAAAAACCTAGAAGATCCACCCATTTTTGTTCATGTGACAAAAAAGTTTTTTGTTGACCAGTGTTATTATTATTATTATTATTATTATTATTATTATTATTATTATTATTATTATAAAATGACTTGGATAACCTTGATAGGCCCCAGTGGCTTCATGTTTTTCAAATGAAATGTAATGTAATATTTTTCAGTTTGTGAAATGTCACTTTAGCTTATTGATCATGCAGGATGACCATGAAGCTTGATGGTGATCTTAATAGCATTATTTCATCCCTTTGAATGCAGTTCCATACAATCTAAGTTTTAGTAGTAAGATTAAGAAACATTTACAATAGCTACATATTTAATTGAAACCCAGACAAAATATTTTCTATTTTGTGTTTGGATAGTAAAATTTTACCCATAGTTTTATTTTAATTTTCTTTAACAGAAGAAAAAGAAAATTAAAAATGTCCAGAAAAAGTAATTTTGGTTCAGAAAAGACAGACAGGCCTAGATCCGCCCAAGAAGTAGATGCAAACTCAAATTGCATGGAAGGTTCAAAGCTTCAAGAGTTTCAAGCTGCAAGTTTCTTTGATGGATGTTCAGTGAAGAATTTAGTTCACATTATGAAGTATGGTAAGAATGTTATCATTTAACTAGATGATTAGTTTTAAAAAATGATGTGGTGTATATATAAAGCTATTTCAAATTGTATAATGTGTAAACTTTAAATGGCTAACATGTCTACCTGCAGAGATAGCAGTGAAGGAATTTTTGAAATTGGTCTATTGGGTTGAACAAATAAGTAAATGAACTTTGATTTGTAAAGGATTTTCTAAAGGCTGCAGTTGTGTTTGCTAACTGATATTCAAATCAAACTGTGGTTTACTTTTATTATTTTATCTTACTGAGGTAGGGCCATGAGCCTAACCTCCATGATATGAGGAATCATGATGTCAAACCCATTACAGGGTGTATATATATATATTATATATATATATTATATATATATATATATATATATAATTATATATATATTATATCAATCAGTGGCGGCTCGTGGTAATTTTACTTACGCATGCAGTCACATGCATTACAGTGTAGTACATATTAGATAAGCTGTATTTTGTCTTTTATGGTATTCTTATGAGTTATGTAGTAACCGAGGATAGAACCAATATTATATTAATAATATTAATAATAATTTTAACTTTATTTTTTTAACTTAAATAATAATTTGAAATTCATTGAGTATTATTTACGCATGCAGTGCATGCCTTGCATTCATTAAGAACCGCCCCTGATATATATATATATATATATATATGCAAGCCTCCTTGGTAAGATTTATTGATCTGTTTATTTAAGTAAATGCCAAAATAAGTAATACATTTATATTTTTATGGTTAAGTAACCTTTGGTCATGCTTCTTGTAAATAATATAATACTCAGATTTAATAAATTTCAAATTAACTAAAGGATATACATAGAGTAAGGTTCCTTATCTTCAGTGTCATTGAGACTGCCTGACCACTGGAAAGTGGTACATGCTGGATACAAGGGATATCTAACCCCTCTGCCCCTAAATAGTAGAATCAAGGTCTTATAAAATTATTAGGATACCTTAATATTGATTTAAAATAGTATATAAATGTATTTAGTTCTGTGAAACATTAGAAATATTGTTATTAGTCAGGAAATAGTCATATATACTGCTAGCACACAATGAACAGTAGTCATGTGATGTGTTCCAGCAATCTAATTGATTAACAGCAGCACTGGATATATGTCATGCTCCAAATTTAGAAAATGGTAGGAACTAGGGCAGGGGTGGGGAACCTGTGGCCTTTTGGGGTACTAGTTGCGGCCTCAAGTTTGATTTAAAATTAGTAAATATGTAGATTGTAGACTAAAATATGACATTTTGTTGTACTGTATATGTTAAATACTCAGCATGCAGCCTAATAGGGTCTTGGTTAAATGAAATGCGGCCTTCCAATGAAAAAAGGTTCCCCACCCCTGGACTAGGGGGATTGCACTAAAAATTAGGATGGATGTCAGAGCCAACAGCTTTATGTGGGCTTTGAACCTTGAGTTGCTGCATTATCTGGACATGGAGAATAGCATCCCACCCAACTGTTACCCAGACCCAGTGTCATTTAACCCTTTAGATGCGATGTTCAACGATAGTAGAATGATTTTTTATTAGCATAAAACATGGTATTTGACTTTCTTTCCATGCCTGGGAAAAAAGTTCCCATTTACCCAGTGTTTGACACTTTAATGGAACAGCCCTTGGAAACTAAATCTGCATCTAAAGGGTTAACTTTGGTGATTGATAAGAAGCAGTGTTATGACACTAGCTACAGTGTAGTCTTGAAGTACCATATAAGAAGTCAGGGATAGGGAACCTTACTGTATATGATCAGTACTTTTGATATGGTAATAGATTAATTAATGAAAAGCCTTCATTTTTTTTATAAAGCACTGCTTCACCCATTCAAGGTATGAGCAGCTCATATCATCACTAAGTACATATAGGGTCAATGTAGTAATGAGGCTCCCATACATGGCTCATCATTACTGGAAACAACAATGCTTTGGGGTTACAATCCATACATACACACAAAGTGAACCAAAAGTCTGGCTCCCCTCCCCCATGTGGAATATTTATTAATTTAATAAGTGTTCAGACTAAAAGTGGAAATTTGAAAGGGGTATACCAGTCTCTCTTCTAGAATGTTACACAACATCTATAGTTATTTGTAAAAGACAATTGACATGCATCCATAGCTTCACAGCCTTCAGTTTGAATGTTTATGGAATTAATAAATATTCCATATGTGGCCAGACTTCTCTTTATTATTATATATATATATTTATATTTATATTTATATTTATATTTTACAGGGCTTGAAATTAACACCCACCCACCTGTCAATGGCGGGTAGATTTCAGGTTGGGCAGGTACAAATTCTATTATATGCCCAGTTGGTGGGTAGATTTTGAAAGACTGATTATTAAAAACTACAGTACACTATAAAAAATGAATGCATGTAATTATCATTTTTAATTAAGAATTTTGGGTATGTTTGGATTTTTTTCCGGGTTGGTAGATTTTACTGAGTACCCACGGGTGAGGAAAAATTTTATTTTGAGCACTAATATAGATATATATATACACACACACACAATAATATAATAATAATTAACTGTCAACCAGGGTATTTATTTTTATTAAAAATCTGGAGAATTCAACCCTCATATCCTCCTCCTCAATTTCCTTAAGGCAGTTTTCAGTATAGGCCTATCTGAGGTTGGGAGAGAGAGAGAGAATATGGCAGTGAGAAATTTAATAATATCTGTATTTTACTAAAACATTTGCTTCTAATTCTCACTGTTGATAATGTAATGCAGTACAGTAATTTATTATGTGGATTTGATCAGGGTTCTATTATAGTCCTTTTATTACAGTTTTGTAGTAGCTCTTCTTTATCCTTTTTGAGATTGAATAATACTCTTCCCATTTTGTTTGAGTTTTTATATTGCTGTGGTGGCTGCGTAGGGCATAGTCCCCAAGTATCTGTATCGTTGAACCACCCAGTACCTTTTTCACATGTCTGGGTTTGTGATAGTCAAGAGACTGGGCAAAGAGGTAGTCACCTCAGGTATCTAGGAATGCCTCTCTTGTCAGTGGTTTATTTCCAGGAGATTATTCAGGTCTGACTCGCATGTTAACTGCAAAGGACTTCCCCCAAGTTCAGGTGACTAAATCAGACTCCCCAATGAGTGGGAAAACCAATCACTTAGAGTCTGAGAAAGGGCTGGACTGTAAAGGTGAACCTAATGGAAGTAAACTACTCTTTTTTTCTTTCTTTTCTCTTTATTATATCTGAAATACACAATTATTCAGTATAAAAGTATAAACATACCTAACCAAAAGGGACTGGCAATGAATCACAATTAACAAAACCTCTGGAAAACAAATAACACTTAGTGAGATTCGGCAGAAAGGATAGAAAGCAAGTGGGAGACAAGCACCACAAATGACTTGCACAGAATGTGAACCCTTGTTCCAGCCTAGCTACCCTCCAAACTTGACAACCCCCTATGACCTGAGTTTTTTTTTCTTTATATGCATATACACTTTATACACTGGCTAGTTTAATTAGTAGGGTTAGAGTCACAGGCCTGATTCCAGGGCAGATCCCAGTGGCCAACAGTGGTTGACACAACCTCAATGGACTGCGTACCTCCCACTCGATTGGATCCACAATCAAAGCCTGAAGAATCTGTACCATGTGAGTTGAGTCCCAATGGGTTGCTTAGACAACACAAGATTATTAGTTACATGCACCAGGCACCATTAATCACAATAATAACAACAGACAATTAATCAACAAACATTTAACTGGAATCATGACTTCATAATTGATCACTGGAAAACATAATTTACTCATGAAATCAAAACACACAAATAATAAATAACCAAATAAAAAAATATAAACAAACATTGACAATTATGGCAAACCTATCTCTCAACTTATCAACCTATAATAAGTGCCAAACAAGAATGGGCAAAAACCTAACTCTGGAATAATGTGACTGGTGTCCTATAATAATGATAATTGGTTCTCTAGCTAGTTACATGATGGGATCACAGATGACTGGATTTGGCTAAAGGAAACTCCAGGACTCCCACATGCACTGCAAACCAGGCAATAAGTAAAGGTCTGATGTCTGATTCTAACCTGGCTGGATTTATTACACCTATCTATACTGTACTCAGTCACAGTTTCAACAACCTATATATATATATATATATATTAGGGTGCATTAAACGCCCCATGATTTTCAAAAAGTTGTTGGATTTTAATGTCTATTCCCTCAAATGTTACACTTGTTGGTAGAAGTATGTATGCAAAAAATAAATCAAATCGGAGGTGGTCCTGGGTGCCACCGGCCACTTTTATATATTTAGTAGTGATGCACCGAATATTTGGCAAATATTCGGTATTACTTATAATACTAATATACAAATATTCGGTATTACTACTACTTACATTGATTGAAAGTTGAAATGTATAAAACACAATGCCAATGTCACTACTCCAACTTTGCTCGTTTCCGCAAATTTGCCTCGCTTTGCGGTCACATTCAACCACTTGAAGAAGATTTTGGAAGTGGTCTTCTCCTCTTGCAGCCGAGACAAAATCAGTTGTGAGCTTTACTGCTCTCTCCGCAGGGTCATTCACAACATTTAACCCATCCACAATGGACTTGGCTGCCTTGAAGTGGTCATTGTTCTGCCAATTGTCAACATCCTCTGTTAGGAAGGTCATATCCAGGTGAAGAAGGTTCACTGTAAACCACGAGTCCTCGTTCACAAGATCAGCCAGGGTTGTCGCTTCTGTAATTTTTGGAAATGACGGTTTGCCATATCCCAGAACTGTAGCGGTGTTTTGGAGTGCTTGGCATTTCATCTGGTTGTATGGCCAGTAACACATCTGCAAGGGCACGACGCTCCTTTTGAGGTACTGCATTGCTGAACAGTGCCAAAACAACCAGTTCTGGGTTAAATACCACAAATGTCTATCAAGGCTTTCACAGCGCTGACTGAAATGATTGAGTTGACAGCTTTATAGTTGAGCAGAGTCTTGTATACACAAATCAACCATGGGGCATTTGAAGCAGACTGACATATGAGCCACCAATCACAATAAATATAAACAACAAAAACAACAAACTCCTTCAGTTTTTCCTGTTGATGTTGTGTTGTTACAGTTCCTCGAGGTATACAGAAATTTGCTCTTCAGTAGGCATATTTTGATGGAATAAAGAATCTTTGACATCCACCTTGCTTTATGCATGGCCCCAGGTCTGTGGAGTGTTTCCTTGTTTTGTGACATCATCATCGAGACTACCTGGCAGAGTTGTTGCCATTTCCTTGTAGTCTTCCCTACAGTATGAAGCGCTTGTGCGGATTGTGCTTAAAACCTTGTTTTTGCAGGATAAAAGCAGTTGTTGTGCATCGTCATTGTACATTGAAATGTCAATTTTGGTTAACTTTCATCCTTTGCATGCGATATGCGTTCCCAATTCTTCTGGAATCTTTGGAACAAAGATGCTTCTGGAGACTTTGATGTCTCAATTTTGAGAGTGTCAAACACATGATCCAGGATTACCTCTCCAACATGATGGCGACATGCACACCACAGAAGAGCACGGTCCAGTTTTGATTGAATGGTAACAGGCAGCTGTAACGTGTCCAGTGTTTGATGCTGTTGTGTCAAAACATAAGTTGACAACTGACTGTTTGCACTTCCATGAATGTAGAAACGTGTAAGTGTGCTCGGCAATGATGTCACCTGATGACATATCACTTCCACGAGGATATCTAGCCACTCCCGTAGCTTTACATCAGTGGCATTCCCAACCAACACTGGCAATCTTTCTTCCTTGCCATTCTTGTTTGTGAGCGTATGCATCTGCTTGCCATCCCAGTGAAGTGTTGCAGCTGTTGGGGCGATCCAATTTTTCTCGAATATCTTTGGCGATAGCAGTTGAATACGACTTGGCCACACGACGTGGATCACCTCCTGCCTCTTGAATTACAGCTTCGGTGAGCACAGCCTGTTGAACAGGAGTTATGTTTAGTCAAGTAGCAACAGACATGACTGAAGGCCTTTTCAGATATCATGAGGAATAAAGGCGACGTACCTGCATATGTTGATCTGTGGTGACTACGCTTCCTTTGAAGCTCTGGAATCGCCTCTTCTTCAGTTTCTTCCAAGCTATCTGCAGAGGCCTATCATCAGAGCATACAGAACTTTTCATCTCTTGTACACTGGATGATTCATGACGTTCTCGTCTTGAAGCTTCCGCTAAGATGCATTTTTCTTTTCTACGATCTTTATCAGCTTTCTTCTTGTCAACACTACCAAATGAGGCTACTCTGTCAGATTTCATTGACTCTAAAAATGCTCTATCTTCCTTCTTAATGTTTGTCATTGCATCTTTTGTCCATACACCAAAGTCTTATCAAGACGTTCATTCATGGATTGCAACTTAGCCAAAGTGTTTGGAGATTCTCTGCGAGAAACAGGTATTTGACGCAATTTGTTATTGTCATTAAGAAGGTCATATTAGTTTGCAGCATTGATGGTCTGAAAGCATAGGAATATTTGCTTTAGTGTAGAATGTTTTCAGCTGGATAGGACTATGCTGGCAGATTTCCATTTGAGTGGCTGTGTTTGTTTGCCTTCACATATTTCTTTCTGTGTGCCACATCACGCATCGAAGAACCTGCCGGCAAGTTGGGAGGCGGACTCCTGTCAATGTACCATCTCCTTCTGTAAGAGCATTGCCAAGACCAAAAATGGCACTTGCTAATCTGGTCATCTTTAGCTTCCATTGTTACAGCTTCCATTGTTTCTGAAAGACAATAAAGGATATTATTAGACTATAATGAAGTTTCGTTTATGGTACATGTTTTATGTAAATCACCCCTTTAGGGTGCATCAAACGCCTTAGGTTCTTGGATTTTAATGTCTATTCTCTCAAATGTTATGTAAATCACCCCTTAGCAACTCTATATTAAAAGAAACAATGTAAGTGTCAACTGGTTGGTAAATAAAAAAAATAGATATTTTACATAGCGCGGCCCCCAAATTTGCCGCGAAAATATAAAAGTGACCGGTGGCCACCCAGGACCACCTCCGATTTAATTAATTTTTGGCAGACACACTTCTAGCAACAAGTGTAACATTTGAGAGAATAGACATTAAAATCCAAGAACCTAAGGGCATTTGATGCACCCTAATATATATATATGTCTACTTTTTAATAATAATAATTAATACTAATAATGATGGTGAAATAGAAATGACAACACCACAATAACTAGAATAAGGATTATGAGCAAGTCTTTATTCTATTGTAAACTGGCGAAGGATTACAAGCTAGAGCACTTAACATCATACCTTTAAAGGCTTTCCAAACTCCCTTGCCTTCCAAAAGGACATGTCTGTATTAATCTCAGCCTGTCTATCTGGCAATCTATTTGGGTTTCATAACCTTTTAATAGGTTTCCAAGATCAAATACAGGCTAGCCATTACAGTATTTTTTACAGTTAACAGGCTTACTAACTAGACTCCTGTGGGAGAGAAAAACTTGTGAGAAGAACCAGATATGACTTGAAAATTAGGGTGGAGGTTTTGTGAAAAACTCCACAACCCCACCAGGGTGATTTGAAAATTAGGGTGGGGTTGTGAGAAACTTCACAACCCCCACAATATATTATTTTTTTTTAAATTGATTGGGTTTTTATTTAGCAAAAGAACAGTCAAAAACTACTGTGAGTATTGATATTGAAATTTTGAGAATTCATCACCATCCAAAGGAGCTGATTGAAGTTGAATTTAATCTTACGTAAGTAGATTTCACTAACTTTCAAGTACATACAAGATTCATGCATCGACAGTGACAGTACAGTACAGTACTTAGGTATCCTTTACTTTGTAAATACACAGTCACTGATAGTCCCAAAATTTGTATATACAAGATTTTTAAGTTTAAAAATTAAGCATTATTCAATTTTCTTGTTATTCTGTTAATAGTTTTTTATTTATTTCATTATGCTTGTTTGTGTGTGCATATTTATTGTTTTGATAAGGAAACTCTTGAAAAATTAACATAATTAAATTGACATACCAGTAAGTCTAATTTTAATTTATATTACTGGGAATTTTCATTTTTTAATGTATTTTTTTTGTCAGTTTTAATTGAAAGTTTATTATTAATTTTATTACAGGCTGGTTGATTTGAGCTGAATTTCATGCATATGCTTATTTCTTAATACAGTCGCCCCTTGCCATTTGTGGGTATTTTGTTCCATAGAGATCATGAAATAATCTGTGAATCTGAGCCTGCTAATCCGTGGATATGCAAAATTTGCACCCACAAACTGCAAAAAGGGTCACAAATGGTCAACTGCTGATAAGCGAAATCCATGAAGCACGAACCCGCAAATGGGGAGGGGTGACTGTACTTATTTTGATAATATAGGAATGGAACTCTTAACAAAATTTGCAAATGTGGTATGAAAGGTTATGCAAGTCACATTGCATAGTTTGTTTGCACTATGCATTTTGGTAAAGGGTAGTTAAATTAATTGGGTAGCTTCATCTTCATCTTTTATATTTATTATAAATCACTAAATTGAATTGAGTTGTTGCAGGTGTTAGAAAATAATAGAAAAATGATAGAAAAATTTTGATAGACATTTTTGATAATTTGAAAGGTCATTGAAGGTGAAAGCTAAAGATGTTGGTGGATCAGATCACCTCTTCAGTGTGTCACATTTAGCTCATGAAATTGTTGCAGAGAAATCCAAGTTTGTAATTAAAAAAGGTGATATATATATATATATTTTTATTGCTATTATTAATTGATATATTTCATAAATTTTTATCTTTTTAAAATTTTATGCAAGACAGTGATGGAAAAATTTGTCTTGTTTCAGATAAAATTGTGCTGATTTTGTACAAGGCAAAACCTCAGCATTGGGACTCTATCTACTTCAATCCTCCCTCTGTTCTATCGAGTGTTAAGAAAAAATTTGTAGATTTTTATAAAACATTGCCTAAACGTTGGGACATTGAATATGTAAGTAATCTAATTTATAGGAGCTTAATTATTGAACACTATTATGAATAATTAAAGTATTATAATGTAGAGTTTAGTACTTTTTTATTTTTGTTTCAATGTAGCATGTATTCAGTATGTATGATAATTAGATTTGTTGTTGAAATGGTTCATGACCTATCATGGTGCATTTCTGTGTTTGACCCAAAATTACAGGTCCCCCCCCCCCCCCCTTTCCAGTTTGTTGTAGGTGATCTATTTTTGAAATGACAGAAACTACCAGTTAGTGTAAAAGCATCACTTAATTCCTAGAAATGATTGCTCTCATTTAATGGAGATTGAATTTGTTTAGATATAAGGGGTTAATTTTCTCTTTGTGATAACTGTATGTGAACCTTATGTTGTTTCGTGCGTTGGTCTCTCTTCACACGGAGGTCAAGCTGGTGGCCCCGCCTCTATCTGGCTTGGTGGAGGAGTGAGTTTTTTATATTTAAGGATACTTTGTTGGCATTAATCCGTATATATTTTTTGGAATTCATTGTTGGTAATTGTTTGCAGTAGTAGTAATTCCCTGTTTGAAGTAATGATCATTGTCTCATCTGCATACTGGTAACAAGCTGAATTAGTCATTGATCAGTGGGAGTCATTTATGTAAAAGAAGAGTCTCTGTGTGAGAATACTCACTTGGGGCACTACATGGGAAATAAATCTTCTCTGATGTATGGCAATTGTGTGTTATAAATTGGGTTCTGTTACTTAAATATGAGCAGAACCATCTTGAGGGTAATCCCCTGAAAGCTATGATGTTTTTTTAAGAGTATGTCATGAGGTACTGTGTCAAAGGTTTTAGTCAGGTCAAATAGGATGATTATTAATTGTTTTCCCATTCAGATTGCTATAAAGCTATAATATAGTGGTTATTGCATCATTGGTTATGTGTTTCTGTAGAAAGCTGTGTTGTTGTTTGTGTACAGTATATTCTGTTCAATATAAATTTTTTATTTGATTGTATATTACTTTCTCATAGTTTACTGTTGGCTGGAAGGAGAGAGACGAGTCTGTAGCTTGAGGGGGAAGATTTATCAGCTGATTGTTAATTCAAACTGTAACTTTAGCTACTTCAAATAATGTCAATAAATTTTAAGATTAAAGTTTTTAACGGGGTTTCTTTATGGCAGTTTGTGAATTACATCAGTAGTTTACTGGAGGATTGAGGCACTGTAGCTATAGGCTACTTGGATGTGTAGGAATGGCTAGAAACATCTTTCAACTTTAAGATTTGAAAATGAGTTAAATAGAGATGTACCGACTGCAAGTTATGTCTGATTGCTGACTAGTTGCCTTTCAAAAGTTCGCCTACAATAAGAACTCCTCCTTTCTTAGGTTTGTAGGCGAAATTATTTTAATTTCATGGCTGCTACACATTTAATAATTTCTATTTAAATATATCTGTAATGCATATGCAATTTAGAGTTCTTGGTTTATGTTTCATATGAATTTAATACATTCCTGAATGGGGACACGAGTCATTTCACCATAATAGTGTTAATGATAAAATGCATTGTGTTCACTCTTTGTTGAAAGATGGATCTAGCAATAAGGAATCAGTCAGATATAAAGGAAAAGGAACCTTAAATAAAGTGGGTTATGTTTTGTACTTGTTTTTTAATGCAGGAAGGAGGGGCTAAGGGTGAATGCCTGCAAAAGCACCCCTTTATAAAAGAAAGCCAAAATCAAGGTCTAGGGTTTTTGAGATGACTGGACACACTGCATTTTAAAGATGAAAGGTCATGGACAGGAGGAAAAATGGATTGAGGAAGATTATTCCAAAGTTGGCTGGTTGAGTAGATGAAAGACTGAAAATACCAATTTACCCTTGTGTTAGAGTTGGACAGGAAAGGAATGAGAAAATATAGAAAATCTGGTGCTGCGTGCTCTCCTTAAAGGAGGAGGCATGCAGTTAGAGAGTTCAGAAGAGCAATGTCCATTATAATAGTGATAGTAAAGAGAAAGTGAGGCAACATTGTGGTGAAGAGAGAGATTGAAGACTGAGTAAGAGGTGGGGAATTGATGAGACAAAAACCTTTGATTCCATCCAGTCAAGTAGAGCTGTGTGGATTGAGCCACCCCACACATGAGAAGAGTATTCCATACAGGGGTTGACAAGACCCCTGTACAGAGACAGCAACTGAATGGGGTTGAAGAAACTGCGGAGGTGGTACAGCACACCTAACCTCTTAAAGGCAGTTTTGGAAAAAGAGTATGTGATCTTTCCAGGAAAGATCATGAGAAAAGGAAATACCAAGAATATTAAGAGAAGAGGAAGGATTGAGTTGTGTGTTGTTGAAAGTAAGGGAATAAATGCCTTGAAAAATTAAATTTTATTATTAATTGTTTTCTTCATGTTTACATAGAATATGCTTGAAGTCTGTTTTGCTGAAATAATGATATTTTATTTTTTGCAGGCTATAGATGATGATGGATGTACAAGAGCGTGTGATGGTAGTAACACTATGTATCCAAGAGAAGTGCAAAGAAATTACAGAAAAATTTGAAAGATGATTTTGCAAACAAGGACCTACAGACAAAGCAATTCGCAAGCTGGTCAATGAATTTAAAAGAACAGGGTATGTCATGATAAGGCAAAATGTGGATGTCCAGGTACCTCAAGAAAATGTTGAATTGGTTAGAGATACCTTTGAAACAAACCCTAGAATGTCAACTTGTACAGCATCACATAGACTAAGCATACTGAAAACAACTGTTCTAAGGATTTTAAAATCAACATTAAAAAAGAAAATTTACCATATTCAAGTTCTACATGAGTTACACAAAGAGGATTATATTATCCAAGATGAGCCACCATGTGCACAGAATTGATTGAAAAATTTCATACTGAAAACTTATTAAACCACATTCTCTTCAGCGATGAGGTGACATTCCATACATGTAGAAAGATTAATTGACATATAGTAAAAAACCAACTGAGTTCCATGAATAGGGGAGAGATTCTCCTAAAGTTAACGTCTGGTTAGGTATGACAAGATCAAAGATTTATGGACCTTTTTTTTCTTTGCAGAAGCTACAGTAACAGGTCCAATTTATGTTCACATGCTTCAGCAGTTTCTTGAACTCCAGCTTTGTTCAGATGGCATTCTCACCACTGTTGTCTTTCAACAAGATGGAATTCCATGTCACTATGCAAACATTGTTCAGGTGTACTTTGATGAGTTCTTATCAAATCACTGGATTGTGGTGGAAACAGGCCATGGACAGCATGATCTCCGGATTTAGCACAATTAGATTTCTTTGTGTGGGACTTTATAAAGTTTGAGGTTTACAAAACATGAGTTACAGACCTGCAGGATCTTTAAACCTGCATTGTCACAGCAGTCACTAAAATAACCCCCTGAGATAATTGAGAATGTGTTCACAATGCAGTGGACAGATTTGCAGAGACACTGATGGTGCTCATGTTGAATCTTAGACCTAAGTTTGATAAATAAATATACATTTAATTATGTTACTACATTTTTATCCTAAAATACTATTAATTCAGCAAAATAGATAGGGACTTGGACCACCCTGAATTTGGGTTGGATTATGAATTACTGAACTTATTTGAAGGCTAAAAACCTCGCTCTTAAGGGTTTTAGATTAGGCTGTCATGTCATAATCTCAGAGCTTTGATTGATTGATCCTCTGTCCAGACCAAGCATACTGATTTCAATTGAAGACCTTCAACAAATAGACATAATTTCAAGGTATTTCTCAAAGCAATATTAAGTCTAGATCCTACTTCTGCTTACTCATGTAGCTCCTACCCATCTTGTAGTTTTATCAACACATACTTGGATATGGAAATTAATTGCCATAGTACAGATGATAAAAACTAAATAAAAATTAGTTATTGATTTTAAGTGGAGTACAGACTGTTGTTTCAATTATTGATGTACTGATGTATCGGGATCAGTATTGGCCTGTTTTGCTGATGTATCAGTATTGGTGAAATTGTGGCCAGTACTACTGACACTATGAAAAAACTATATATGGTTATGGGTTGATTGCTAAATTTCTGCCAGATTTAATGCCCACAGGTGATGGCAAAGACTACATTTTTTTCATTAAAAAGTTGTTTGTGGAGGTCTTCAAAAGACCTTGTTAAGTAGTTTTGGTAATTATTCATTTTACCCCTGCCAGTCAGTTTTGATATGAGAATAGGTTTTACTGGTGTATTTTGGTGTGCTTTATTCAAATCTGACCTTCATTTCTTGTGCAAATGAGCAAATTTTGAACCAAAATACATAAGAAAAACTATTCTCATAATATAACCAACCTAACCAAAACCTAACCTAACCTAATTAGTACGCACCTGGGGCATTCCAGGACAAATCACCCAAAAAATAAAAAATTTGTCACCACTCTAACCCGGATTTTGATGAAAATTGACATATGGGGTTCTTCCAGGTGCTGATTTCACTGGTTCAAATAAAAAAGTTCTATGACTCATAGTTTTTGAGATATGGGCCCCACTTTACCACCTAACTTTAATGGGCAATAACTCCCAAACATCTTGTTGTAGACCTATAAAACTATACATTTTTAGAATCAGCATGAAGAGATCTATTAAATGATACCACATTCAAATGTGTAGAAGAATAATGAAAATCCCCCCTTTTTATTTTTATTTTTGACCCCCACCCCTCCTAGACAGTGAAATAAAAAAAAAAATTTTTTTTTTTCATATATTAAACTTCCATTAATTGTTAAAAGATACAAACAATAAAAAATGTGGGTATCAAGTTGCAAGATATTTTAAAAATTATTGAAAAAATATGTACATTGTGAAATTTCGACATTTTTATGCAGACTAAAATAGAGAACTACAAATGATATATTTACATCCTATGTATAACTCATATTCACGCAGTCTCTCTCTCAAATATTTGTTAATTATGCTTATTTTTATTACAGATGTGCTTATTTTGAGTCAAATCATCTTATTTTTGAGATTTACAATTGTGTATTTTTAGTAATGAAAAATGGTTAGATACTGTGATGATCCTTTACAAAAACATAAGAAAAAGATACACAAGGATATAAGAACCATCAGCCAATCACTTTATGATCAATGTAAATGGAAACTATGAAGAAATACCGTACTATGTAGCAACTGTAGAAAATTATTGACCCAGAGACCAGAGTTGCTATCAACATCACAAAGTGAAGAGTCTGATCAGTCTTCTGAGAATGTTATTTCAGAAAGCAATGAATATGATCCAAGTATATCAAGTAATACCAAAGAAGAGGTTTCTCAAGTTCTAGAAAGTCTTGCTGTGACTCCAGTGAAGAAGTGTAAGTATTTAATGATAGGTACTTTTTATATTTATAATTTTTTATTTATATTATTTATTTATAATGCATTTACTTTCAAGACAGTTTTTCCGCAACATATTAATTATTATTGTCCATATATATTGAATGGAGTCAAATATTTATTAATTAAAAAATTTCAGATGGTTTGGGTTCCTCAAGAAAAGAAGCAAAAGCTCCTCAAACAATAGAAAAAGCATGTCATTCTTTAAAACAAAAGCTAGAAACAAGTTTAGAAATTGAGATCCCAACCCCATCAAAAGCTACAAAGTTGGATCATGAAACTCAAAGGTATGAATTTTAAAATGATATGCTATTATTAAGTAGGAATATACCTAAACTAAAACTGAAGCATAAAAACAGAATACTCATTTTGTTACACTTGAAATCGATATTATAATCCAAAAAATTTAATATGCACATGTAATATTTTGTTTATAGCTATTATACATTCATGAATTTGTTTCAGGTCAATGATTCATCTCATGAGCTTTCCATTCTACTGACAGTTATGAGAGGAAACTCAACATATTGACATTATCTCCATTTACCATATCAAAAACTATAAATCTATTTCAGACAACTGAATATTTAGTTAAGAAAAGCAGAAATATAAAACAAAGACGGAATTATTCCTGAAATTGAACCCATGTCAAAAGGAAAAGTAATAACTAAAGGTACAAAAGATTTTGTTCAGAAATTTTTTGAATCAGATGAAATTAGTCATTTGTACCCAGGTACAAAAGACTGCCTGAGTATCAGAAATAAAAGTGGGTATAAAGAATCTGTGCAGAAAAGACTGGTGTTAATGAATCTGAAAGAAGCTTTTATAGTCTCTATAAAAATAATCCAGATAGTCCCCAAATTGGCTTCTCTAGTTTTGCCAGCCTTTGCCCCAGACATTGTGTTTTAGCTGGAGCTGCTGATACCCATTCTGTGTGTGTATGTATGTACATACCACCAGAATGCCAAAATACAATTCTCAGCTTTGGGTATCAAAGGGTTGGAATACACAACTCTTATGGAGAAAGCAGTGTATGATGTCAACAACAGGAATTGCATGATGCAAATATGTAATCTCTGTCCAAAAGAACAAGGTATTAAGAATTTTTTGCTCACTTTTCAAAGTGTTAACGATCCTGAATGTGAGGAAATAAAATATAAACAATGGGTTACTACAGATCGATGCAATATGGTTGAAAAAACAGAATCTGTAGATGATTTTATAAATTCATTAAGCACAAAAATTGTCAAATTGACATGTCATCACTTTATAGCAAAGAATCAGAGTGCATTTCAAAAAAACTTGAAGAATAAGGGTCATTCCAGCTCAATTGGTACAGGGGTGGTCGGGTGACCATCTCCGATTTTCTTCAAATTTTCAGGGTTGATTCATACACCATTCAATAGCTTAAATCTAAAATTTTAGCTTCCTCAGTTAAAAACTTTTAATTTTATGGTCGCTTAAATGGCCCCCACCTTCGACAAAAAATGCCCATGTTGGGCTTGATCGGCCAACGCCTTCATTTTGAGAGGCCTTGAAAAGTGTCTTCTAATAGGAGTAGAAGCTTCAAATTTGTCATGCTAATACAACTTCTGTGGGCTTTTCAAGTTTGCAAGCAAAAAGGCTGTGGAACAAATAGTTTCTAAGTTACAAGGGCTTAAATATGGCTCCATTTTGAAGCTTGCATCAATTCCTCCCACTTTTATGACTCTACCATTTTCAAAAGTTTTAGTTCTACATCAATCACAGCTGTTTTAATACTCCTAATAGTCTCTATGGGTTGTAAATTTATGAGTGAAATAAAAACATAACCAAAAAAGGATTTATTTCTATTTTTAAAAATTTCCAAAAGTTGATATTTTCACAAAATTTGCAAAATTAACATCAACTTTGGGGCTTAATATAAAGGTGTCCGAAATTAGTCAGGGAGTTGATACTTCTAGTAAAGAAAGATACATATGTGTAAAAAAACATATTAAGGAATAGATCTCAACTCAACTCCTTCATATAGTTTTGGTGATTCAAAGAAAAGTACTTTTTGTGAAAAATCTCAAATTTTTGCAAAATTTGTAAATTTTTAAATTTCTATCTATGACATTGAATTGTAATTTTACTTCCATTTTATTACTTATTAAGTTGATTTACAATTGTAATAATATGTAAATAAGTCTAAAACATACAAGAAATTTAATATGTCTGTCAAAACAACCAGCGACTCGAAGGGTTCTGGGTAGCTCATTTCGTTTTGTATATTCTTATAAATGTAAAACATGATGGTTACTCATTAATGTCCAGGCCTATTTTATAGATCATGATCTTTTATTTTCAGAAAATTTAACTAGAGCAATTAACTTAATTTACTGCCTGTAATAATGGCTTATTCTAATCAAGAATCAAAGTGTAGCTTTGGTATGTACTTGGATGATCCATGTCATGAATACAGACTCACCAGCAAGGTGGGTATGTATACCTTACATGAGCTGACAGATGAAACAAAGAAACTGCTATTGTGGAGAACAAAAGCAACTGTAATCAACCCAAATAGTGCTACTGTATGCTACCACCATGAAAAAATGTTTGGAATGCATTACCAACAAATGCAACGTAGCTGCCAAGATCCATGGAGAAATCATCAAAAGAAGATAAGAAGATAAGTAAGTAAGTACAGTGGAACCTCAATATACGAACTTAATCCGTTCCTGAGGGTTGTTCTGATATCGAATTGGTCGTATATTGAATCAATTTTTCCCATAAGAAATAATGTAAATTGGATTAATCCGTTCCAGACCCCCAAAAGTTCCCCTTACGAAACATTTTTAAGTCAAAATATTGGTTAATTAAACCTGTAAAATAAGACTTACATGCATAAAATCATACATGAAACCTGTAACAACAATAAATAATGCAATATTATACAAATAAATGAAAATTTAACCTGAACTTTACCTTTGCTGAGGAGTGATGATGGCCTAAGTGGAAGCTGGAGAGGAAGGTGGGTGTGAGGAGGGAGATTATTGTTTGGAAGGGGAGTCACCTTCCATAAAAACATCAGGTAACTCCCCTTCTGGTGTTCTGTCTCTGGCTGGAGAGAAACTGACCAGCTTCTTTCGGTTCGGATATGAGGGAATGGTTCGTATACAAGGACAATTTTTTCTTGAAAAAGTTGTTCGTATACCAATTTGTTCGAATAGGGATGCATTTGTATATTGAGGTTCCACTGTATAGGTACTAATATATTTATATTTCATGAAGAAGTTTATATTGTAAATTGTAACCTAAATTAGCTATTTAATTTTAATAGGGTAGGCTATATACTGTGCTACTGAATGCATATGTTTTGAATATTTTATACGAATAGCCTATACCAAATGTTGAGGTTTTAAAATTATTTTCCAATGTGTTTAGAGTTTACATTACCCTACTTTATTTGCAGAATCACTACAAATTATTGACAAAGACATAGCAACTAGACTGAATCTGATACCAGGACAGAAACTTTGCTCAACATGCTTCTCTAGAGCAAGACAATTGAAGATGAAAAAGACTCAGGTAGTGATGAATATGTTCCAGAAGAAATAGTTAAGGAGACATTTGACGAAACGTTAGGTTCACTAGAATGCTCACCCATTAAGTATGTAAGAGCAAGAGATCAAAAGTTTTACGTGAAAAGGAAACTAAAGCAAATCGAAACATCAACAAAATCAAAGCTGTCAAAAGTACTTCATATGAAGCCTAGCATTTTGGATGAGGAAGCAGAGAAACCTATAGAGAGTGAGGAAGAAAAGTGTTATCAGCATATGATAGAGGAACTGAAAGAAAAGTGTAAAACTAGTACCAGACAAGGAAAGATACAAATTCTAACACTCCTTCCAATTGGTAAAACCTGGTCCAGAGAAAGAATTATGAAAGAATTTGAAGTGTCAGCCAGAATGGTTAACCCATCACAGATTACACTAGGCAACAAAGATTTTGTTACAGAAGACCAAATAGGTGCTCCTGGCTAATTTCGGTATGCTGATTTCAAATCTATAATTAGATTTTTTCTATCACGTCTAGATTTTGTGTAAAATGCAAATCACTTTTAGTAAAATTTTCTACCACGTCCAGATTTTGGTTTTAATCGGCTTAATGCCAGTAATATGAAACTTGCTTTTCAAGGTTAAAGCAATTTTTTTTGCCAACTATATACAAATTCGAACAATTTTGATAAATAAAATTTATCCCGAGTTGGCAACACTGAGTCAAGAGCATAGTAACGGGCAACGGCCCAATGGTCAGTCAAGCAGAACGGTTGTTGAAGCTCTCTGCTGATGAGCAAGTGACAGGTTGTGGTGACTTGTGTGTTTTTATAGCATTTGTTTGTACTACGGTGTGTATTTTTTTATTTTGCACATCGTAATAATTACTTTCTACGTTTTTTCAGATATTGTATGGTAATTCAAAATGGCATCAAATAGACGTGCTTGTGTAAATCACCCAGACAACTTCTGCTTTGTCTGTGGACAATATACATCTAAGCCACAACGTAGAAACATAACAACAAAGATTAAACTTGCCTACAAGTGTTATTTTGACTGTAAGTTAGGAGACCAACAGAGGGACTGGGCACCACATATTTGCTGTGCACAGTGCAATGCAATGTTAATAGCTTGGATGAATGGTAAAAGAAAAGCTGTGCCGTTCTCAGTCCCCATGGTTTGGCGTGAGCCGAAAAATCACTTCAATGATTGTTATTTTTGTTTGACAAAGATTGCTGGTTTCACAAAGAAAAACAAATCAAAGATCACGTACCCAAACTGCGAATCAGCAATGAAATCAGTACCACATGATGAAACAAATCCACCACCAGTTCCACCAGCAACGATAACAGACAGCAGTTCATCTGAAGATTCTGCTAGTGATATAGAAACAGGGAAAGATGGCATATATGTTCCAGATGCAAATATTTCCCCACATTTGTTAAGTCAAGCGGAGTTAAATGACTTAGTGCACGATTTGGAATTACCAAAAGAAAAGGCAGAGTTGCTTGGTTCAAGACTTCAAGAATTTAATCTTCTCCAACCAAACACCAAAGTTTCCCATTTCCGCCATCGCCATTTGCAGTTTTCATCATTTTACTTACAGGAAGAAAACGTTTGTTTCTGCCACGATATCAGTGGTCTGATGCAAGGGATTGGCTGTTGCTATGATCCAAAAGAATGGAGACTGTTCATTGACTCTAGTAAAGCTAGCCTTAAAGCTGTATTACTGCACAACGGCAATGAAAAACCTTCAATACCTGTAGCACATGCCACTGGCCTTAATGAGACTTATGAATCGATGAAACTGCTGCTAAGACTCATCAAATATAAGGACCACACATGGAATATTTGTGGCGACCTTAAAGTTGTATCATTACTTCTTGGGTTACAGTTGGGCTACACAAAGCATATGTGCTTTTTGTGTCTATGGAACAGCAGAGATGACAAGAACCACTACAAAAACATGATTGGCCATCTAGAACTGAACATGTTGTTGGTAAATACAATGTGAAACACCCAGCACTTATTGACCCTCAGAAAGTATATCTTCCACCACTTCACATTAAACTTGGCCTTATGAAAAATTTCGTGAAGGGTATGGATCATCAAGGTAGTGGTTTCCAATATTTAAAGGATAAATTCAAAGGAATATTGACAGATGCTAAGCTAGAAGCTGGAGTTTTCACTGGACCACAGATCCGCAGTGTCATCCACGACTCATCGTTTCCATCTAACCTAAATGAGAATGAACTAGGAGCATGGACATCTTTCGTTGAAGTTGTCAAAAATTTTCTTGGAAACCACAAAGCTGAAAACCACCGTAAACTCGTAGAAAACATGCTTAAATCTTATGAAATAATGGGATGCAGAATGTCTTTGAAAATTCATTTTTTACATTCTCATCTTTACTTCTTCCCGGCCAACCTTGGGGCTGTAAGTGACGAGCATGGTGAGCGCTTCCACCAACAGATCTCAGTTATGGAAAACAGATACCAAGGTAATTTCAACCCAAATATGATGGGAGATTATTGTTGGTTCCTGCAGAAGGAGAGCTCATCATCCTACAAGCGACAAAGGAAGAGGACACACCAAAGTTTCACTTAAGAACAGGAATTTGCCTTTCAGTAACAACAAAATACTAATGCGCTTTGGGTGGATGGTTGGGCGCAGGGGTGGTAACTCCGCCAGCGGAATTCCGCTGTCTGTCTTAAGCCAGAATAAAGGAGGAAAGACATCCCTGTTCACTAATTATTTAAGTATGCTTAACATAAAACGTGGCACGGAAAAGTAGCTTAGACGGCTTTCGTAATAGAAGCGGGTGAGAAAAAAAATGAAAAATAGGGGTTTTTGGTTACACAAAATCTGGACGTGATAGAGAAATTTTGATATCAGATCTGAAATCAGCATCAGCGCTTTAGTAGGAATCAGTAGTTCACGTGTCTGTAACAAAAAAAAAGTTGAAATTTGTTGCCTAGTGTTATTCAAACGATGCATAAATGTTCCTGGAAATTCCTGGAATTGCATACCTTTCCAGTTTTTTTTTTTGCAATGATCGGATTGTTCTTGCTAGATATATATTATTATGCATCATTTTAATGAGAAAGAAATGTACTTTAATATTATGTTTATTAAATTCTCCTAAAATAATTATATAAGACCAAAGTAATGGTCTGACGTTGGAAGAAAAAAAAGTAGAGAGAAATTTAGTCTTGGAGGCCTCTTAGCAAGGCAAGTTTCCCATCAAAATTAGTTTTCTTTACTCATTTAGCTCCAAATTTTATGGGTAACTTGCATATCTGAAAAGAAAATGAGTTTCACTGTCTCAATAAATATAAAGTAATGTTTTTTGAAAGCGCTATTGCTATTGGCCTATCCTAAAGTATTGATACCTACACCCCGATACACTTGAATCATTACACACGATGTCAGTATCACTTTCACTTCAAGACATTATTGTATAGAAATAAGGTAACACAAGTACTACAAAAAATAAATAAAAAGTACCCACAAACAAATCTGTAGTGAAACAAAAAAAAAAGGCAAAACAGACCGCGTGACCCTGAACCAATTAGCGGCCATTTTTATTATACTCTCTGGATTTCACGACCCTAAACCAATTGGGAGTCAGTTTTCTTAGATTCTACTTGTTTCAGCTGATTAATTCTTACTTACAATTGGTCAGAAATGGTGGAAGACACGCCTACATTTTCAAAATTAACCAATTATGGCATAATTTGTGAATTACGTGTTAATGAAGTTACGCGTCTCTTACAGCGATACGAAGATCTATGGAACGAACGAAGCGTCGTTTTCCGCGATGCGAAGATTTGATGAGTTAATGCTGTGAGGGCCTTAGAGAGAAAAGAAGGTATCCTTCCTATAATGAGAAATAAAAAGAGTAGCAAGGGTATAAGTGATGAAATAAAGGAAAGAGTGATAGAATTTTTCCAAAACAATGAATATACTAGAGAATGCCCTGGTAAAAAAGACTACAAATCAATAAAAACACCACAAGGGAAGGTTCACAAGCAGAAAATACTGTTGTTGACAAATATCAGAGAATTATATATGCTTTACAAAAATAAATACCCAAATGACAAAATCTCCAAATCAAAGTTTTTTGAACTGAGACCAAAATGGTGTATGGGTGTGGGGAGTAAAGGATCACACAATGTATGCATTTGTGAAATACACCAGAACTTTAAACTTTTATGTGAATCACTCCCCGTCAAAGTAGAATTAAGAGAGTTACTAGGGAAAATAGTCTGCAACACTGAAACCAGAAACTGCATGATTAATAACTGCAAAACATGTCCTGGTTTAAATGAATTACGGGATTGGCTTCTTACCATTTTTGAAAACAATGAGTATGACATGGATGATGAGGTTTCCTTTAAGCAGTGGCTTCATACAGACCATACCAACTGGTCACAATGACAAAAAGTGTTTCTAATGTAGTAGAAGACATATGTGAAAGTGCAAAAAAGTTGAAAGTACACCATTTCATAGCAAAAGCCCAATCAAAATATTTGTCCGACTGTAAAGAAAACCTCAATGATTCTGCAGCATTAGTGCTTATTGACTTCTCTGAAAACTATAGCTTTATAATTCAGGATGCTGTACAAGGGCATCACTGGGACAATACCCAGGCTACCTTGCATCCGGTAGTCTGCTATGAAAAAGTTGATGGTGAACTAAAAGTTACAAATTTTTGTGTAATATCAGATTCACTTACACACAACACAACTGCAGTTCATTCTTTTTTATGTGAAGCCTTGAAATTACTTAAAAGTCAGAATCCTAAACTAAAACATATTTGTTACTTTAGCAATGGCGCAGCAAGTCAATATAAAAACTATAAAAACATCATTAATTCAGTGTTACATAAAAAAGATTTCCAACTAACATGTGAATGGAACTTTTTTGCCACCTCTCACGGAAAGAGCCCCTGTGATGGTGTTGGTGGCACCATCAAAAGGTTAGTTGCCCGGGCAAGTCTACAAGCAACAAGTAAAGGTCACATCACCAATCCAAAAGAGATGTTCGATTGGTGCAAATCTAATATTAATGGTATACAATTTCTGTACATTGATTCAGCTAAAATTGAGGAAAATGCTAATTTATTTGAGTTAGAAAAAAGGTATTCCTTAATTAAGACAATCCCAGGAACCCGTTCATATCACTGCTTTAGACCTTCATCAACAGGCATTAAACTGTACAAAATATCTAGTGATGAAAATTTCTTTAACATACAACTTTCCTTCCTCAATGGTACTCAAGAAAATGTGGCTTACCAATATAAACCTGGTACATATGTGGCCTGTTTCTATGAAAGTGACTGGTTTGTTGGAAACATAGTTGAAGTGTGTGATACTGAGAAGATTCTATTAGTAAATTTCATTAAAAAGAATCCTTTTAAATGGCCTGAACAAAAGGACATTTGCTGGATTCCATTCCAACATGTTTTGTGTTCAATTGAACCACCTACAGTTGCTGGGAAAATGGGGAGACAGTACAAGTTATCAAATGATTGTTTATCTAAAATTGAGGAGTATTTTAAAAAAAGCCTAAGTAACTACAGACCTGTATCAAGCTGAATAATAAGTTGCCAATTTATGGCTATGAGGCCATGGAGTGTTGAAGACAATCAGACTTAAAGCCTGAGTACAATAATAAATTCCTGAGTCAGTATCTAAACATAAGAGTTATTAGCTATATATAAGTTTACATACGAATTTACATAAAACAACACATATTAAAAAAAGAATATGAACTTATAGCCATTAATTCACATGCTTAAAAACTCAGGAATTCATTATTGTATATAGCTAAGTACTGTACACTTGTATTAAGGGAAGTAATACAACAAAGCTACTTAAATTTAAGGTTTTGTACTGAAAATGGTGGTTACTGCTAGTTTATCTGTACTAACTGCATAATTTAAATTACTAGGAAGTGCTTAAAGAGCAGTAGAACACAGTTCTACATGATTTACTTAGATAGATCCAAGTATTGAGCCTACAAGCTGGTCCATCTGTTGTGTTAACTGCAAATGTAGTAATAATCTAGGTATATATTATGTCTTTTTTATGAGTAAAACTTATTTAGATAATTTAACATTTGTGAATTAACTTACCAAGTAATAAAATGGAAGTAAAATTACAATTCAATATTGTAAAAAGAAATTTAAACATTTCAAAATTTTGAAAAAATTTAGAATTTTTCACAAAAAGTACTTTTCTTTGAATAGCCAAAACTATATGAAGGAGTTGAGTTGAGATCTATTCCTTAATATATGTTTTTGTACACATATGTATCTTTCTTTACTAGAAGTATCAACTCCCTGACTGATTTCGGACACCTTTATATTAAGCCCCAAAGTTGATGTTAATTTTGCAAATTGTGAAAATATCAACTTTTGGAAATTTTTAAAAATAAAAATAAATCCTTTTTTGGTTATTTTTTTATTTCACTCATAAATTTACAACCCATAGAGACTATTAGGAGTATTAAAACAGCTGTGATTGATGTAGAACTAAAAGTTTTGAAAATGGTAGAGTTGTAAAAGTGGGAGGAATTGATGCAAGCTTCAAAATGGAGCCATGTTTAATCCCTTGTAACTCAGAAACTATTTGTTCCAGAGCCTTTTAGCTTGCAAAATTGAAAAGCCCACCAGAAGTTGTATTGGCATGACAAATTTGAAGCTTCTACTCCTATTAGAAGACACTTTTCAAGGCCTCTCAAAATGAAGGCGTTTTGGGGGCATTTTTTGTCGAAGGTGGGGGCCATTTAAGCGACCATAAAATTAAAAATTTTTGACTGAGGAAGCTAAAATTTTAGATTTAAGGTATTGAATGGTGTATGAATCAACCCTGAAAATTTGAAGAAAATCGGAGATGGTCACCCGACCAACTTTCTGAAATCTGTACCAGTTGAGCTGGAATGACTCATAATTTAAATAGCTATACAGCTGTAGTTCTTGGTGACTTTTCAGAAAACTACTCATTTGTAGTACAGGATGCAGCCCAAGGTTTTCATTGGGAAAATACCCAATGCACAGTGCATCCCTTTGTGTTATATTATAAGGAACCAGAAAGTAATGAAACAAAATATTCAAGTTATTGTTTTTTATCTCCAAATACAAAACATAACACTACAATGGTTTACACTTTTTTAAATACACTCATACCTATTATTTATTAGAAAATCCCACCTTCATATCAAAAAATTACATTATTTTACTGATGGATGTGCAGGACAATATAAAAATCATTTCAACTTTGTTAACATTTGTAAGCATGAAGAAGATTTTGGGCTGGAATGTGAGTGGCATTTCTTTGCCACAAACCATGGTAAGAGTGCTTGTGATGGGATTGGGGGTACAGTGAAAAGATCTGTAGCCAGAGTGAGTATGCAGAGAATATTAGCAAATCAAATATTAACACCAGAAGACATGTTTGAATTTTGTTCAAACAATATAAGTGACAGCATAAATTTTTTTTAATAAATTCTGAAGAAATTGAAGCTATGGAAAAATTTTAAATGACAGATATGAAAAAGTATGCGGCTAACAGGAACATAATTTAAATTCCACAGATTTGTACCTATTAATGCAAATAACATAAAAGCATTTGAATTTTCTTCTGATGAAGTTTGTGAAGTGAGGATTATAAGCAAAACTTTTCTGGGTGAAGCTAATGTTGAAGTTAATCCGAAAATAGGAGAGTACATAGTTTGTACTTACAATGATCAGAAATGGTTAGGATACATTCCTATAATGAGAAATTTGATGACTTTGAGGTTAGCTTTTTGCACCCATCAGGATATAGTGTTTACTATTACTTTCCACAAATCAGAGAGACATGCCACATATCATGAGATAAAATTTTAGGTTTATTAAGCACACCAACTTTAAAGCCAGGAACAATGTGTATTCAATATGTTTTCCCAGAAAATTAGTTGAAAAAACTCGTGTAATTATGAATCAACTTGATGTAATGTGTATGTTCATTTTGTATTTTTGCTGTTTATTTTCATTCATGTGAATATATCATTTGTAGTTCTCTATTTTAGTCTGCAGGCGTAAAAATGTCAAAATTTCACAATGTACATATTTTTTCAATAATTTTTAAAATATCTTGCAACTTGATACCCAGGGTTTTTATTGTTTGTATCTTTTAACAATTAATGGAAGTTTAATAAATGAAATTTTTTTTTTTTGGATTTCACTGTCTTGTGGGGGTCAAAAATAAAAATAAAAAAAAGGGGAGGGAAATTTTTCATTATTGTTCTACATATTTGAATGTGGTATCATTTAATAGATCTCTTCATGCTGATTCTAAAAATGTATAGTTTTATAGGTCTATGACAAGATGTTTGGGAGTTATTGCCCATTAAAGTTAGGTGGTAAATTGGGACACCCCAAGATTTTGGGGGCTCCTATCTCAAAAACTACGGGTCATAGAACTGCTTTATTTGAACCAGTGAAATCAGCACCTGGAAGAACCCCATATGTCAATTTTCATCAAAATCTGAGTCAGAGTGGTGACATGCATTGGGTGATCTCTCCTGGAATACCCCACCTGGTGAATTATGTCAAAATACAATAACTCGCAACTAGAGCATATACTGGGTTCCATTTCATATTTGTCACTGGTTGGCATGGTAGAAATTTGAAATCAACACATGTGCGAAATAGTTCCTATCATCTGTGCATGTGCTGAACATGTAATGTCATGGCAGACACATGACATCAGAGATTTCCACATGCACCAGTACTGGTGAACATATCACACAATTGAAAGTAGTGTTACCTTTGAGAGTAAATAACTGAAAAACTAAGAATTTGCACAAGAAATGGCTGTTATATTTGGAATCAGTATAAAGAACTGATTATTTATGATATACAAATAGTTGAAGGCTCCCACAGGGATAAATTGAATATTAACCAGTTTTTTTTTGGTTAAATTATTAAGTTTATTTGCCTTTGGTATTTAGCACTGCCTAATGGTAAAAAAGAAAATTACCATACCTTCTCATTTCATTGAATCTTGCTTCTGGTTGTAGGTCACGCAGTTGCCTATGTGCTTCTCTCTCGATGTAGGTGATAGGTTTATGCAAGGAGTTTATTCCGTCTAATTAATACAGGCAATTCACTATTCCTAAATACATGGAGGGATAGGCCTATCCTTTAGTGTTAGTTTTATTTTAGTGTTTCACTCAGAACTTGTAGGATGATTAATCACTATCTTCCTTGCTTGCTTAGTTTTTTGAACCCTGTAGATAATACAGGTGTAATGCTGATGGTTTGGATTTCATACTTATCATACCAAATAATGTGGAAAATTTGGGAGTACCGAAATGGAAGACCCACCTAATCTTGGATAAGCCATATTGACATTAAGAAAAAAAATAATAACAATAAAAAATAACTCAGAAGGAGAACATGAACTCTTGCTGAGAAAAATTAAAAAGACACCAACGAAGAAACAAATATGGGATGAAAAGAAAAAAAGATCCCATAGCCAGAAATGGCAACACGGTTTTGGGAAGAAGAAAAAGATCGGGATAAGCTGAATAAGCATTAGCTGAATAAGCATAATAACAGGAGCAATAAAGGGCGAGACGAAAGAAGCCGGAATAAAAATGTTTATTATTGGTATCAAGAAATAAAAAACATATTATAAAAACTTCAAGATAAGAAGTTCATAAATTTCCCTTCGGTTATTAAATTTAGGTTAAATAAGCTGACATTTCAGCTGTAATTGTTTAACAAAAGAGTATGGAAGTCCTGTTTATGGACAAATAGTTAGGCTGGTTCATCTTTGGCCTAGGTCTTCCATCTCCAACGTAGCCTAGGTTGTGTTTAAGCTACTCTGGTTGGAGCAGGACCCATTTTTTCCATAATAATTAAGAGGATTTTGAGTTTCCAATAGTAGGCTGGGCTGAAACTATAATTTTTGTTTGATTTTAATTTATCAGAGTGACTAACAGTTGGCTTTTGATATAAAAATAAGATTCCTGAAAAAAATAATTGGTGGCCACCAACGTGTGTCTGGCCACCTGTTTTTGTAAAAACATCTAATGCCGCACTAGCAAAATCAGGAAAATGGCAATATCTCTTCTTCTGAACATGCTAGAGAGATGGTTTGCATACCAAAAGATGCAGAATTTGATTTAGAACAAATTATTAAGAGTGGTATTTTTTCATAAAACCTTTAGTTTTTGAGTTATTTTAGAAAAACTAATTTTTTGGGCCCATAGACCCCCTTTCAACTGAATGTCAATACAATAAAACATTCTCAAGCTGCAAATTGACATGTATTAGTGGTTTTCAATCAGCAATCAAAATCAGCCATTTTAAATTCATTGAAAATGCTTTTTGACATTCCAAAACACCAAACATTAAATTATACAATTAACAAATTGTCATTTTGTCATATTTTAGCATGATAAATAATAATCTAGAACTTAAAATATTTTTTAGACACAAAATCTTTCATTAATTTACGTGATCTAATTTTGTTTCTTATAAGACCATCTCTACGCTCATGACCTACAACAGCCAAGGATGCTTCAGTGACAAGCTTGATGTGCCTTTCAACATTCTGACTGTGGCACTCGTGATCCAGTTTCAACACGGTATTAATGATATCACGCAGTTCATCATTACTGAATTCTTTTAATACAGGTGGAACAGTTTCCCATTGGGACATAGCAGACAGCTTGTGGTATGCAGAAGCTTTGAAATTGATGATTGGCTTTCTAAAGACCCTAATATTCTCATCTATATCAGGATATTCATCAGTACCACCTTCATGATCCTCTTCATTCTCATCATCACTCAATTATTCCACCTGCAAAATCATTGCTACTACCAGATTCATCATCAAAATCCTCTATAACTCCCCTCAGACACAGAACTTTATTGACAGCACACCTCCTCACCTCTTCATCTTCATCAGCCAGCATTCCAACTAAAATATTTTCACCATGAGCAAAATAGCTGTTATTGTTTAATACGTCATAACAAATTTCTCTAATTTTCCTGTCAGGGAATTTATTTACTCTTTGGATCATATTGAATAGGTTTCTTGACCCATCACTTAGCCTCTTATTAGCCTTGATATTGAACCAACTGTGAAAGTATACTTTGATGATGAATTCTACTATGATTTTGAGGTTCTTACTGGTCTTTTTTGTGAAACATAAAAGCGAAGAATTCTACAGGCTAAAGTGAGCCATCGAGAGTGATTTAGCAGGCCAACTTCTAAGAGTGCAAGGTCTTCATCCACTTCACCAGTAATAATTGCCCAGCAGATGCAGTATCCATAGTATTGGTCTGTTGATAAATTATTGACCACCTCATTTGGTAGAAGCACAAATGCAGGATAAGGTATAGATTTGAAGTCCACAACATTCCATTCTGACACATCCCCATTGAGCTGAGAACCAATAGGGCCAGAAAATTTGTCTGGACTTTTTGTTGTCCCATCTAAAGTTATGATGATGTGTCTAAGTGGCAATTCATTTAGATGCAGAAGACAAATATCCCACTGAAGAGGTTGCCCTAAAAACATTTCCAAATATCTGATTGACCCATGCATATGTCCTGTGTTAGTATTTGTCCCATCTGCTTTAACTAAGTTTAATTTGGCCTCAAGTTCTGTCCCTTTAATGATCTTATAAATGCCATGAGCAATGTCAATGCCTTTGCCACTCTCCGGGGTAAAATGGTCGAGGTAGAAATCATCTGAAAATAAATGTAATTAATTTTACAATTAAAAAAAATGAAAAAGGAAGGAATAAAGTTAACTGGACAGTTGTCACTTAAAAGAAAATTTTTTAAGTAATTGAAATATTACTTTATAGTACAGTAATATAACAGCATAACGCCTATAACTGTATGACAATCATTTCCATTTACCTGGCTCTCCAGTAATGACATAATGTTCCTCTAGGATTGTGGATGTATAATACTTTTCATTTACTTTGTTAACAGCAAGTGTAGCATCCTTTCTACCGTCAAAGCCAATGCCAGTCACTTTTTCAAATATCACTTCTTCTTCCTTCTTCCTTTCAGCTCTCAATTTAGCTCTCTCCCTTCTCAACTTGTTTCTGAAAAGTATTTCAAAAATATTGGCCATGCATTACTGCATTAGCATTATACAAATATACAAAATACAAATGTCAGTGTCCTGTTTGAAACTAATTAATATAAATACAAAATAGAAATTTTGATGCTAATTAAAAATAATAGTAAATCTGGTGATTTAGAACTTATTTTTTCTTGTTGTAGACCTCTGAAACAAGATCAGTAGGTCCCAAATTTTATTTGTGCCATCTAAGCAAAAATAGCTTTCAACAGGGTTGGATACAATCAATAATTATAATTGTATTTTTAATTAATTGATCCTAATTTCCATTAATTGTAATTGATTCAAAATAAAATAAAAATAAAGGTAATTGTAATTGATTTTTGAGCTATAACTGATGTAATTGATCAATTAATGTCAATTGTTAAAAATTATACCCCTAGATCATACATCATCCAATGAAAATAAACCTTTGATAATTTATTTAGTTATACTTAGATATAGATATATATTTTTATAGATATGTATTTATTTCAGATATATATTTAGATATACAGGGGTTGGACAAAATAATATGAACACCTTGATAAATGGCGGTTTTTATTCTTAATATGGAGTTGGTCCTCCTTTAGCGGCAATAACAGCTGCACTGGGTCGGGGAATTGATTCATACAGCTGTTGGACAGTGGCTAGAGGAATCCTGAGCCATTCTTCGAGCAAACCCTGCTCCAGTTCCTCCAAAGACGCTGGCGGTGGGAATCGGCTTCCGACCTGCTGCTCCAACTGACACCACAGATGCTTGATAATGTTAAGATCCGGGGATTGTGGAGGCCAATCCAAGCATTCTACTTCACTAACATGCTCCTCAAACCAGTTTTTAACGACCCCAGCAGTGTGGATTGGTGCATTATCATCCTGGAAGATGGCGCCGCCATTGGGAAACAGCGTTTGGACCATGGGATGGACCTGGTGAGCCAATATTGACAGATAGACCTGGATGTTAACCCTACCATGCAGTACTACAGCTGGGCCAAGAGTATTCCACGATATTGCTGCCCAAACCATCACAGATCCGCCTCCATGCTTAACGGTTGGGGTCAGGCAGTCGGGGTCATAAGTATCTTTAGGCTGTCTCCAGACGTAAACTCGACTGGAACATGGAAATAGCGTAAAGGAGGATTCGTTGGAGTAGACTACATTCTTCCACCGGTCCATTGACCAATTCTTATGGTCATTACACCATTTTCTGCGCTGCTCAATGTTGATGTGCGAAGGGAAGGGTTTGGCAATTGCAGCCCTCCCATGGTATCCAGCTCCATGGAGCTCGCGACGTACAGTTCTGGTCGATACCGGGCTTGCAAGATGCTGGTTAAGCTCTGCAGTCACTTTTGGAGCTGTGGTCTTATGGTTCTTTGTCACAATGCGCTTTAGCACCCGGCGGTCTCGATCACACAGCTTCTTCTTGCGGCCACTATTGCATTTGTCGGTGCTTGTCTTTCCATGGTTTTGGTATGCAGACATGACCAGAGAGACGGTTCCTCTGGATACATTGAACATCTGAGCGGTTTTCGTCACTGATGCACCAGCCATCCGCGCTCCGACAATTTGCCCTCTTTGGAAGTCTGACAGGTCTTTCATAACTGCTAATTCATAATTCACTCAGATCTGTAAAAACAACGTGAGGGTTATAACATGACGTATACATTCTCTGTTACGCATTTAAATAGGTTTGCCAGTCATTTGACCGTTTACTTTGTGTCTGAGCAGTCCGTAAAGATAACTGGTGAAATCGGCGGGTGTTCATATTATTTTGTCTAACCCCTGTATATTTGTAATATATCTGTAATTGATTCAGACAAAATTAATTGTAATTGCAATTGATCTTGAAATTGTGAAGTACAATACTAACTATAATTAATTTGAAGAAAAATAAAAAAAAATTGTAATTTTTTTCATTTTGTGTAATTGAACCCAATCCTGGCTTTTAAGCTACATATGTTTTTTTTTCTTTTTTGATAAACATGGATTTCAGCAGTTTGAATATGGGCAGGTTCTGTTGTGACCCATTTGAAAAACATACAGGAAAAGTGAAAAAAGGCATTCGTGCATTGACTAAAAATTTGACTGATCAAAATCCTGAATTGAAACTAACAAATAATCATAAAGCATGTGCAACCTGTCAAAATATACTAGCAAATCGTCCATCCCCAATGCCTGAATGTGAACCACTTGAAAAATCACCATCCACCTCATCAAGTGCCCCATCTGAGCTAGAAACTGTTGGAGATGTAGTTGAAATGCAGTATGAGCTTAGTAAATTCAATGCTTCACTGGCCACACTTGATGAGACCCCAATAAAACCAAGTAAACTCTCTGACAGCGCTGGTTATGCAGAGAGAAAGTTGAGGAAAGTAGTAGTAGTAGTTGTGAAAAGAAAGCTTGAACTTGAAACTAAACAACCAGTTTCATGCAGTGACTCAGATTATACAGAACTGGAGATTCTTCAACAACTAAAAGAGAAATTTAATCAAATGACAAGTTGAAGTGAAAAACTGACAAGTCTTACTATCCTACCAAAAAGATGGACACAAGTAAAGATCAAAGAAGAATTTAAGTGCTCAGATTACATGGCTAGGCAAGCAAAGAGTTTGGTGAGGGAGAAGGGAGTGCTTTCAACTCCTAATCCATGTTTGGGGAAACGCCTGAATAGTGAAACTGCTGCCAAAGTAATTGACTTCTATCATTCACCAGATGTGAGTAGACAAATGCCAGGGTTGAAAGACTGTTTCTGTAGAAGGAGCTGATGGTAGGTGGGAAAGAAAACAAAAATAAAATATATTGTAAATACCAAAAAACTACCTTTTTAAAATATAAAGTTATGTTGATGCCTCTTTTTTCATGGTTTCACCCAGCTGGACAAGAATTGGTTCTTATAACTCAATTGGTAAAAATAAAGTAATAGGTTATTTTAATATACATATTAAAAGGCAAATTGTCTTAAAAATAGCAGACATTATAGATCTCAATGAGACAAATCTAATGGTACTTTTCTCAACGCTCTAGCTCAAACAGTTCCAAAGAAACAGTGCTCCAAAGTTTGGTGGAGAAAGGTACTTGGTCAAAATGGAGGTAGGTATGGTCCACTGAAATGGCTGTAGTGTCTATACTAACTTAATCAACACTAAAAATCTTGTTCTAGGTTAAGGTAGACATGTGTACCCAAAATTGGGTGAAAGGAGAAAAAAATTGGTTGTGACATCAAATGACCTACACAAGGTCAAAAGTCAAAAATAAGATCAACTTTTTTTTTACCACTGAGGTAAAATATGAATAGAAACAAAGTTGTAGATCTGCTTAAAAGATTTAAAATAGTGTTTAATGGTCTCTGTAAGTGCAATAGGAGCTGAGATATTTCATATTGAAATAGGGTATGACCTTGGAAATTGACATTTTTTTACAAAATTCAAATGGCCGTATCTCCAGAACCATATGACCTAGAGTGTTGAAACAATTGCCATTCTGTTTTTCTCACTGAGATCTATAAGTTCCCAATTTTCCAAAAAAATTGGTGATGGTCATATTTTTTTGACCCAAAATTCCATTGAACTGACATAGAATGACCCATAACAGACTTTGATTTGACCTCAGAAAATGTAGCGAGAGCTATAGGACAAATGAAATCACATTCAGCTGCAGGTCCAGACAAATGGAATGCACTATTAATTAAAATCTGTAAAAATGAAATAGCTACACCCTTATACTGGATCTGGAGAAGATCCCTAAGACACTGGGGAAATACCGAGCATCTTGAAAAGAGCAAACATTGTCCTGATATATAAAGGCAGGGATAGATCTCAAGCAAAGAACTATAGACCAGTGTCCCTGATGTCCCACCTCACCAAAATATTTGAAAGAATAGTCAGAGAGAAAATCTATGACTTCTTGGAGACATTGGAAAGATTCAACAAAAATTGACACAGATTCCAATCAGGAAGATCATGCCTATCACAACTTATAGAGCATTATAACAATATCATAGATGGACTTGAAGGCATTGAAAACTATGATGTCATATACATGAATTTTGCTAAAGCTTTTGACATGCAATCATGGTATAATAGCACATAAAATGAAACATATGGGAATAATGGGCAAAGTGGGAGAATGGGTCTACAACTTCCTCAGAAAATGATTACAGGTGGTCAAAATTCAAGGTGTATCATCATCAGAAGTACTCAGCTCAGTACCACAAGGTACAGTGCTGGCCCCACTCCTGTTCATTATCATGCTAACAGACATAGACAGTGGAGTAAAGAGCAACAGTATAGTAACATCATTTGCGGATTTAGAAGACTAGATGCCTGGCTCAGGACAGTACCAGATGAGCTGGGTGTACCTGGCTATGTATGGTGGAGAGTGCAAGAGAGCAACTCACTCCTCCACCAAGCCATATGGGAATAACAGGCAAAGTGGGAGAATGGGTCTACAACTTCCTCAGAAAATGATTACAGGTGGTCAAAATTCAAGGTGTATCATCATCAGACTAGAGGCCTGGCTCAGGACAGTACCAGATGAGCTGGGTGTACCTGGCTATGTATGGTGGAGAGTGCAAGAGAGCAACTCACTCCTCCACCAGGCCATATGGGAATAACAGGCAAAGTAGTGGGAGAATGGGTCTACAACTTCCTCAGAAAATGATTACAGGTGGTCAAAATTCAAGGTGTATCATCATCAGAAGCAGAAGTACGCAGCTCAGTACCACAAGGTACAGTGCTGGCCCCACTCCTGTTCATTATCATCTAGAAGACTAGATGCCTGGCTCAGGACAGTACCAGATGAGCTGGGTGTACCTGGCTATGTACGGTGGAGAGTGCAAGAGAGCAACTCACTCCTCCACCAAGCCAGGACTAGAGGCAGAGCCACCAGCTTGACCTTCGTGTGAAGAAAGACCAATGCATGGAACCCTAACAAGGTTAACAAGGTACTCTTTATTATGATTATGAATGATCCTTTCAAATATGGCTAATCCATTTACAGTATTCAGGACCTGTTAAAGTATTGATTACTTTTTTTTTTAATTTTGAATTTAATAACCTTTATTATTAATAAGATATATACAGTACTTTTACAATTTACAATGACATAAATAATTGTGAAGTTGGACTATTTATTTTAATTTGGCCCTTAAGGTTTAGGCTTTACTGGGCTCTTACTTGTTGCTATTAGAAGGATGCTTAGCTATAATGTCATAGCACTGAGACATGATAATCTAAATGTTATAGTTACATTCTTTACTCTTATTTGACATAATTATTATCTGATATCTTTTGTTTATCAATATTTTATATTTTTCCTTGTCTTAAAGCTTTGGATTTTAAGTTGCTCTTTTTAACCCTTTTCAATACAATCTTCAATTACAAATAAAATTAGTATTTGTGCATTTAAATGGCAAGTTATTAATAGCTATTGAAATCATCCATGGTTGAGTATTTATGTCCTCAAAGGATTGAACGTAATGTAAATTCAGGTGAATATTCTAGATTTTAGGACAAGAAAGTACTTTTTAGGGTAATTTTGATGTGTTATGCACAAATTTGACTTCTGTTTTCTGTGCAAATGTATATATAGTGTTTGAGATACAAGCAAATGAAGTCGTCTAAAAAATATACATTTGCACAGAAACCAGAAGTCAAATTTGTGCATATCAAATCAAAATTACCTTAAAAGGACTTCATTATAATAAAAAAAACCTAACCTAACCTAACAATCTTACATTATTGGTAATATTCTGATCTTCCCTGAAAGTACTGTACAGTCACTATTGCACTTTGGACATGTTAAGGATGTAGGAATTACACCATGATCAGAAAAAAGTTTCAAAGCTTTGCTATCGTTTAAGCCACAGTGTCTGATGACTTCTTCAAAATCTAAGCTACACGAATCACACATCCTTATAGGAGGAAACGCACTTAATATAAAAGGCCTTTGTTCATGGTTATCCATTTATAAAGGGCTTGATGACATCATAACTATGGCATCACTGGCTGGTCCTAGATGGCATAAGAATGACGTTATTTTCATTAATTTTGTACTTTTTTTATTTGATTTGTACAAAAAATGGTCATTTTCCTGTTATTTTTAATGAGGATTCAGAATATATTAATATTTTTTAATGGTTTGGAGTGGTGTTAAAATGAATATTATCCTAAATTCATAATGTCATTTGTCCTTGCCAAGAAGTTGCTTTTCAATTTTCCTTCCTGATAATTGTCTTTGGAATGAGCCCATGCACATTGCTAAATTTCAACAGTTTGAGTATCTGAATTGAAGTTTCTCCCATATATTGGTTTAGTTTTATCCTGATATTAATTTCAAATTCTAATTTTAGTTTCATAATGTGTTAACTATGGCCTTAAGCAAAAAATCTCACTAGTCCTGTATAAAATTTTAAAATAACCACATTTAATTTAATGTTTAAGATCAGGAATGTATGTATAATATTTATTAGTTTGTTAGTCTGCTATATAGACAAAGTGAATAGATTTAATGATGCACTGTGTAGTCTACTTTTTCTTATAAAACAGATTAGTGTGATGAAATAAGGCTCGCATTAATAATAATAAATTTTCCTTTTTTTTCCAGACATTTCAAGATTCCAGGTAAGAATTTGCTTTTTGTTTTTGAAATGAGTATTCCTTCCCTTGCCACTCATAACATATACTATACTTGATTAAGTAAATGCTGTTGGATCCTCAGACATACTTTAGTTTAAGTTCATACAAATTTAATTTTTATCTTGGGCTTAGTTGAAAATTCACCTTTCAAATTGGATTGTGTAGCATGGCACTTAAGTTCCTGTTCAAGAAAAGCAAACAAAGTTTATTGGGAAAAAAGTGGTTGGGCTATTAGTCTAATTGAGATCCTTTAGTATTCCTTTAATTTTAACAACTTAATATTTTAACTTAAGATGCCTTAAAACTTTCATATAAATATAATATATATAGAGTTAGTGAGAGAGAGAGAGAGAGAGAGAGAGAGAGAGAGAGAGAGAGAGAGAGAGAGAGAGAGAGAGAGAGAGAGAGAGAGAGAGAGAGAGAGAGAGAGAGAGAGAGAGAGAGAGAGAGAGAGAGAGAGAGAGAGAGAGAGAGAGAGAGAGAGAGAGAGAGAGAGAGAGAGAGAGAGAGAGAGAGAGAGAGAGAGAGAGAGAGAGGAGTTACACGGGTTCCAAGGAAAAGAAGTACCTCAAAAGGCCTTGCGGCCCATACCGAGGAGGTACCAATGGCAACGGGTGCCAGGGAAAAATTTTGTCTTTCAACTATGCTAGCAGTAGTAGAAACGGATAGAAAAGTATATAAATAGCTCTATATTTACCTGCTCACAGAGACACCGTGCAAGCGAACTCCTGCAGAGTTTTCTTATGTTTTAATCTTAAACTATCAACGTGTTAAAGTAATTCCCACATATACTAGCCTAAATCGTTTCAAATCCAACTTCTAACCATTGTTGCGAGTTGGGTTATCATTTGAACTAAACATGCTTCTAAAATCGACATCTTTGAACCGCGTCACGTAAGCGTCGATTGTAGCCCATATGCCTAACGAAAGGGATTAACTTGTGGCATTTTTCGCCAGTTTCCAATCCACCTACCTACTTCCCCACCAATACCCAGCGCGGCACTCGGCCATTAGCCGGCGGTGAGGTACCTTATCAAAGGCCTTCTAATCAATCGCCCTACTCTTATCATACTCACTCAACAGACGTAGAGAAAAACTCGAGCATGATGGTGAGACACGACCTATGCCATCTAAACCCATGTGGAGTCCCCAAGTAGCTTCGTAAGAATCCCAAATGGTCAACAATCCTACTCGCTATTATCCCCTCTAAATATTTACCTACACTGAAGTTAAATGGTGTTATTTATAGAGGTTCCAAGCCTCTCTTCCCACGCATGAGATAGCAGTAGCGTCCTAATCGTAACAGTAGAGAAAAAGACAATACTAAAAAGTTTTTCTTTTTTTCTGCAGTCAGAGGAGAACATCCCTAACCTAAGCTAAAAGGACAGAGTGGGATGGGAAGGGGTCCTAGTAACCCACGGGACAGGTTTGTACAACAGACTTCACCCGCCCTCCCAAAAGAGAGGGAGAGAGAGAGAGAGAGAGAGAGGAGGAGAGAGAGAGGAGAGAGAGAGAGAGAAAGAGAGAGAGAGAGAGAGAGAGGAGAGAGAGAGAGAGAGGAGAGAGAGAGAGAGAGAGAGAGAGAGAAGAGAGGAGGAGGGAGAGAGAGAGAGAGAGAGAGAGAGAGAGAGAGACGAGGAGAGAGAGAGAGGAGAGAGAAGAGAGAGAGAGAGAGAGAGTTACAAGGAAAAGAAGTACCTCAAAAGGCCTTGCGGCCCATACCGAGGAGGTACCAATGGCAACGGGTGCCAGGGAAAATTTTGTCTTTCAAAACTATGCTAGCAGTAGTAGAAAACTGGATAGAAAAGTAGAAGGCTCTCTCCCCACCCTCCGCTCCCTCCCTGCCAGAGGCAGGTACGGAAAAAGGTTGAAGAAAATACCTTGACCCTGGAAAAGTAGCCAAGGAAATTTTACAGGAAAGTGGAGAATATATAAATAGCTCTATATTTAGCTTGCTCACAGAGACACTGAGCAAGCGAACTCCTGCAGAGTTTTCTGAGGTTTTAATCTTAAACTATGAGTGTGTTCTGTACTTTGTCTAGCCTATTTTTAAACAGATTTACACTTTGACTGGAAACATCCTCTGAGGGAAGTTGGTTTCCAGATATCAACTATTTTACAGGAAAAGAAATTTCCGCAGACTGAGGTCCTAAATGTCTTACACACTCAAATAGTGTGCAAGATTTCGTCTAACCTTTTCTTGAACTGATCCACAGAGGAACTGTTCACAACTTCCGAAGGTAACCTGTTCCATGTGTCACAGATCTTATACGTAACGTAATTCCCACACACACTAGTCCTAAACCGTTTCAAATCCAACTTCCAACCATTGTTGCGAGTTGGGTTATCATTTAAACTAAACATACTTCTAAAATCGACATCGTTGAACCCTCGTAAGAGCTTGAAAACCTCGATCAGTTGACTGCGCAGCCTCCGAGTTTCAAGCGAAAACAAGTTCAGGGCGCGTAACCGTCGATTGTAGCCCATATGCCTAACGGAAGGGATCAACTTTGTGGCCCTCGCCTGCACTCGCTCCAGCCTCTCAATATCTTTCTGAGGGTGGGCGACCAGAACTGCACAGCATACTCCAGGTATGGCCGACAAGGGAATTGTACAGTGAGAGCACAATCTCCTTGTTCCGAAACTGAAATTGCCTCCTGATATAACCCAATAGTTTCTGGGCTTTCTTTTCCATCTCTACACACTGTTTCGTAAACTTAAGGTCGCTGCTAATTAGCACACCAAGTCTTTTCTAAATCAGTCACCTCGATATTACTGCCCAACATCGAGTAGTCCGACTTGGGATTGGCGTAGCCAATGTGCATCACTTTGCATTTACCCAAGTTAAACGGCATTTGCCATTTTCGGACCACTCTCCTATCCTACCTAGGTCCGCACGCAGTTCCTCGATCGCTTCGGGCGTCCCAACATTGGCCCCAAGCTTGGTGTCATCAGCGAATTTGGCGATCCGACTGACGATGCCACCGTCGATATCATTTATGTAAATGGTAAACAACAGTGGCCCCAAAACGGAACCCTGAGGAACCCCACTAGTGACGAGGCCCAACCCGAACTAGCCCCTTTAATTACCACCCTCTGCCGCCTATTCCTTAGCCAGTTTTCAATCCACCTACCTATTTCCCACCGATACCCAGCGCGCGCACTTTCGCCATTAGCCGGCGGTGAGGTACTTATCAAAGGCTTTCTGAAAGTCGAGATAAAGTATATCAATCGCCCTACTCTTATCGTACTCACTCAACATGACGTGGAAAAACTCGAGCAAGTTGGTGAGACACGACCTATGCCGTCTAAAACCCATGTTGGGAGTCCCCAAGCAGCTTGTAGGAATCCAAATGGTCAACGATTCTATCAGCTATTATCCTTTCTAATAATTTACCTACAACTGAAGTGAGACTAATAGGACGATAGTTCCCTGGACTTTTCGTGATCCCCTTTCTTAAAGATAGGGGTCACGTTGGCCTCTCTCCAGTCACCAGGCACCTGGCCCATCTCCAATGATTTGTGAAGACTGTAGCCAGGGGGGAGCCACCTGGTCGCGCACTTCTCGCAAAACACTGGGGAGAAACGGTCTGGCCCAGGAGCCTTTAAACGCGCTCAGTTTGTCATTCTATGAGCAACGACTGTCGCGGTACATCTAACACTATCCAGGTCAGCACCTTCGTGCCTCACAGCTGGCTCGGGGATGACGCGGGTATCCCCTGGTGAACACTCCCGCAAAGTACTCATTAAGCACATTAGCGATGTCCGCGTCGGAGGTCCGCCAGAACGCCGCTTCCGTCCTTTAAAGGACCTATCATGTTCTAATAGGCTTTCTACTATTAACATAAACTGAAGAACTCCTTAGGGTTCTCTTGCAGAGGCTTGCCACCCGTAGTTCTTCGTTACGTTTCGCTAGCCTAACCTTCGCCTTCACTTCCCTACACAGGCGGACATACGCTTCAGTGTTCTCGTGGGAACGATTGGCCTTCGCCCTCCTATACACTACTTTCCTATTCGGATAGCCGAAGCGATGCCACGATTGAACCACTTAGGCTGCGTTGAAGCAGGGGTGACCAGTTTTGAGGGTATGGCAGCAGACTGCAGCACCATAAACTCATCCCGGAATGCACTCCACACTCCCTCAACATCGCCGCCAACCTCTAACCCCATCTCTGCTACGCTATCCCTGAGGCTAACAAAGTTCGCCCGCCGGAGATCGAGCTTACTGCCTCTCGAGTTACTACGCTTCACCCGAGGGACGCACACACGGAACCTAATAATACCGTGATCACTCCCGCCCAACGATTCGTCAATGGGAGGCCAGTGACGAGGTTGTCTTCGGTCGTGAATACTAAGTCTAGAACGCTTTCGCCTCGTGTAGGCTCGTTGACCCACTGAGTGAGGAGTTCTCATCAGCAAAGTCAACTAGCCTCCTCCCTTCAGCATCGGCAGTCCTGTTTTCCCACTTTATGCCGCGACAGTTGAAGTATCCTAAAACTACACACACCCTATCCCCTAGCAGGCTACTGAGTTCGGTGTACAGGGCTGTATCCTCCTCGAGGAGGAGATGCGGAGGTCTGTACACCAAGATTAACCTATAGTTCGTCCCTCCCACGTTCAGATCGACGCCAAGCAGCTCCCGTTCCGACCGGAACTGGCAGTCAACCGGACTCAACGTGTCTCTGACGTATATTAGTACCCCACCCCCCTCCCCACGGGTGCGGTCTTTGCGAAACATTCTATACCCGGGAATTTCGAACTCCCCAACGTAGTCCTACGATCAGTATGAATCCAGGACTCGGTGATAGCAACGATATCCTGGAGAGAGAGGAGAGAGAGAGAGAGAGGAGAGGAATGAGATGAGAGAGAGAGAGAGACGAGAGGAGAGAGAGATGAGAGAAGAGAGGAGAGAGAGAGGAGAGAGAGAGAGAGAGAGTTTCTAAAATTTCTGAAAGTTTTAGTGGTTTCAGTTAGGTTAACCAGACAAAACTTTCTTCTAACTTTGCACAGGTATTCTTTAAATTGTTTAAGTGAGGTATTTGTTTCCTTTTAAAAATTAATTTGGGTTTTAAGGCTTTTGTTTTATGTGACAAATGCTTTGTTGACAGGATTTTTTTTAATACAGTATACATATAAACACTATAATAAAAATGACAACTGTTATGAAACACAACTGTGCTGCTTAGGATGATCATAGCTCTCCACTATACATTTGACTGGAAACTTGTACCTTATAAGTTTCCAGGGCTAGGTCAATACCATGTTGCAACACCATTTCCAGTAGATCAGCAAAGTTAAGCAATATTGGCTCTGATTAGTAGTAGTGCGATGGTTGACTGTACTCTGCATCTAGATGATGTAGCAACCCATGTTTTGGATCCCACATAAAGCTGTAGGTTCCCTCCATCACATGACCCTTGCCACTAAGAAGAAAGTTAAAGACCCAAAACATCACCACCTTATAATAAATTCTTTTCACTGTCAATATGGCTTTATACTGCCTTGTTTCAGTGTAATTTCTGAAATAAAAGTATCTAATGATAGGATCATTTAACCTCCTTTACAATATCTAAGATCATATGATAACTTTGCTGATTGACAGGAAGTAGTATTACAACACTGGCCATGATGTTGCCCTCTTAAATAAAAATTAGTAAGCATATAATGTATTAAGTTAGGTTTCTCAGATTATTATATCCTAATTAGATTGTAATTGAATTTATTAGAGAATTTTATATACAGTAGTTGTATGTTAATTTGGTTATATACACATTGGGTGTATGTGTACATGGGACTACAGTTCAAGTGTTTCATTGGTAGTCAGAAATTTCCTTATAACTAAACCCCTATCCATGTTACAACTTTATAACATGAGGTTTTAGTCTCATTTGCCACTAAGGCCTTTTAGTTTAATGGGGGAGATCTATGACCCTTGTGAGCATAAATTGAATGCTTTATTACATTAAGTCTTGTTGCCTTTGGTAGAGAAGTTTAATCTTGTATAGAGAGGTTACTTTAACGTACCCTTAGCTTGTGAAGACCATTAAGGAAAGAAAAATTATGAAATAAAATTAATATAAATGTGTAATAAAATACATATAAAATGTACAAGTGGAACTGTACAAGTACTAAAAATTGTTGATTTGCTTAAATTTTCTCAAATTATATTAGTTAACCCTCTCTATATTACCATTTTAAATATACAGTAATTATAATCTTTGTAAATATTTTACAAATTTTATAAGTGTAAAACTGTAATAATAAATAACGCATGACAAAATTACAAGCTTTTTCTGTCCTTTAAATGAAATTAAATAATTTTTATAAATTTGGATGCACTGAGTTTAAATCTGATGTCAGAATACCTATAAGTATAACACCCACCATTTTGAAGGGATGTGTAATAAAAGTTATATACAGATTAGAATATATTGAATAGGCTTACCTCAACATAATTATTACAAGATTTACAAGATCAGAACAACAATTAAAATCTTTTTGCTGATGTTTTTTGTTTGTACATACTCTCAGGAGTTTCCCTAATGAGAAACCAGCAATATTCAGCCAACATACTGGAATTCTACCCTCCCTGGAACTGCTTTTCCATAATGGCTATCTCCTGATGGAATCTTTCACCATGCTTGTTGCTAATGGTGCCCAAATTGGTTGGAAAGGAATCTAAATGAGAGTCAAGGAAATGCACCTTCAAGGACATATTACAACTCATAGATTTATAGCACCTTAACATCTCTTTCACCACAGTAACATAATTGTCAGACTTGACTTTACCAAGGAAGTTTTAACAAACCAATTTGAAGGCCACTCATGCTGCTTTTTCTACCGCATTTAATTTGCTGTCAAAATTGGTATCCTTCATAACTTTCCTTATTTGTGGGCCAACAAAAATTCCTTCTCTGATTTTAGCTTCGCTTAACCTTGGAAATATATTCCTCAAATAAATAAATGCCTCACTGTTCTTCATCAAGCCTAGTTTGATGTGAAGTGGTGGCAATAACACTTTTTTTGGATCGACTAAAGGCTTATTGGAAATATTTGTCTGTCCTGGAACAAAACTCATCCTGGCAGGCTAATCTTTATAGACAAAATCAGGGTTGCCAATTCAGCTAATTTCTAGCTAGATGTAGCTAATTTTGCTGTAATCTAGCTAAAGCAAATGTTCACCTAGCTAATAGCTATAATTCTAGCTTATTTCGAAGTTAATCTAGCTAGTTCTAGCTAATTTAGTGCCAAATTTGAACTCTACTAATTAAAATTAAATAAAATTATAATTCGGAATTGTCTGTTCAAAATTCACCATGCGGACCGGAATTTTCCGTTATCGACACACTATACTTATGTACACTTTGATGGAAAATACGTTTGGGATCGTAGAAAATATGTTTGGGATCGTATTTTTTACACTGAATATTTTTGGAGTGAAGTAAATCACTATAAAGATGCTTCAGGCTGTAACTCCTTTAAAGAACTGTCAGAAATTGCAATATCAATGTTGATACTGCCACACTCAAATGCAGATATTGAGAGAATTTTTAGTGGTATGAACAATGCTAAATCAAAATTGAGAAATAGAATGGAATCAAAGCTTGTCAATGCTATTTTACCTGTGAAGTTTGGTTTAATAAGGCACCAAAAATGTTGCTCTAATTACGAGCTCCCAAATAAAACTGTGGAGAAAATAGGAACAATGTTGGCTTATAGTAGTAATAAAGAAAAAGAAACTTTAACTTCCAATATTTGTCAACCAGGGCTTTCTACTTCCTTTTTTGACACAGAATAATTTGATAAGGTAAGATTGATTACTTTTGTTTTTCTTTAATTAAAGTAATTTATGGTGATTATTTTTAATAATATATTATTACTATTTCCAACAAATTTATTTTAGCTATACTTTTAGCTAATTGACTAAAAAAATCTAGCTAATTCTAGCTATACACTATAGCTTTTCTAGCTATAAACCCAAAGTTTCATTTGGCAACCCTGGACAAAATGGTGGTCTCTAGCATGACTGTCCCACTCACATAAAAAGCAGCAATATTTTGTGTACCCTTGCTGCATTCCAAGGAGAAGGCCTATAACTTTTAAATCACTGCAAATATTCCACTTATATTTATTATAGTTAATGGATCTAAGTAAAATACGCATATTCTTGTATGTTTCTTTTATGGACTACATATGCAATTGGGACAGAAAGATAAGTATTTCCATTGTGTAGAAGCACTACCTTCAAACTTAATTTGGAGGAATCAATGAAGAGATGCCATTCCTCTGGCTTGTGTTGATGCTCCAAAGACTCCATTAAATTGTCTACATTACAAAACACAATACCATCACTTGTAGAACAAAAGGTAATGAAATCCTTCTGATGCTTTCTACATGAAGTTATGTTGGTACCCTTTTCTAAAAGATTCCACTCTTGCAGCCTAGATTCTAGAAGTTCAGCCTGATTTTTTGAAAGATTCAAATCTCAGAAGATCATTTAGTTCTGCCTGTGTAATAAGGTGAGGTGACAATGATGTGGATGGTAGAAATTCTGGATCTGCAAGCTCACTGGCTGCTTATGGTTCAATTTCAATGTGGCAATATTCCTCATCCAAAGTCTAATCTTTTGGTGGCTTAGGAACTGGCAGGGTTTCATTGTGAGGAACTAGTCACATAGCTGATGGCAAGTGTTTGGGTATCATATTGAATGTTTGGATTTTGAAGAGAAACCTTGGATATTTGTTAAACAAAAGTAGCAGTCACTAGCATGAGCTTTTGGCTCTCTCCAGACCGTAGGGACAGCAAATGGCATTGATGGATGTGAACCTTGTAACCACACTCTTAAGCTCCTTGCACACAAATTGCAACATGTGTGGGGAGCCTAGCTTCTGTCCTAATCACCCACTTTGTATCCAAAATATAATTCATATGCCTTTTTAACCAGAGGGGTAATTGTTTGTTTTTTTGGATTTCAATGTTAGTTCACCACACACACAACAGAATAAATTGGCACTGTTTGCACATTTTCTAGACATTGAAGTTAAAACATGAAAGCAATGAATGTTTTCAACAAAAGAAGTTAATAAACACTAGATCCAGCAGAGAAGTACCTTAACACCAAACACCAAACATCAACAGAGCACCTGAAACAATGAAAGAAAATAGCAATTTTCCACTTGGCAGCCACTGTGAAATCAACTGACCACCTTTAGACCAATCACAGAACACAACACAACACCACAACACAACACTTCGAATAACCAATCAGTGAGAAACACATATCACAATAATGACCAATAGCCATAGAGCTGTTCCTTTGCTTAGCAGGCATTTGATATAATTTGGATAATTTTTGTGAAACATTAACATAGTTTTTCTGGAAAAAGTGGGTATTAGAGAAAAAATAATAACATTCATAATCAGCATATCAAAATACATATAAATCTGCAGAATTTGTGCAAAGGACACAAATTGTGTAGTGCAGTATAATTGTAATATTTGCTTTCAACTATATAGGCCTATGATTGAGTGCTTTCAACTATATAGGCCTATGATTGAGTGCTTTCAACTATATAGGCCATGATTGAGTGCTTTCAACTATATAGGCCTATGATTGAGTGCTTTCAACTAAATTGAACGATTTCAAACTTGTTGCGGTTATATATAGGCCCCCTAATCAAACAGCTGATACGGATGAAGCATTATATCGTGAACTAAAGAGAATAATAGGTAGTGAGCAGGCTTTAGTTATGGGTGACTTTAATTGCGCCAACGTGAATTACGATACAATGCAGGGAGACGCGGAGGGTAATCGTTTAGTTAATTTTCTCGAGGATAGCTTTCTTATTCAAAGGGTTGGGGAACCTACGAGGTTGGACAGTATTTTAGATTTAGTAATAACTATGGATGATAGGCTAATCACGGATCTTCAAGTAATAGAACTGTTAAGCAATAGCGATCACAATATGGTAGAGTTTGTCCTCTCAGTAAGTCACTTGAAACCAGCTAACTCTACTAAAATTCCTAACTTCCAGCATGCAGACTTTTGTAAATTTTGAAATAAATTGTCACACATCAATTGGGAAAACGTAATGGGGAACTCCAACGCAAAACTAATGTGGGAATCATTTGAAACTATTTAGGACTATAAATGAGGAATGTGTACCGTACAAAACTAAGCGTGCGAAAGTAAATAACAAGCCCTTGTGGTTTACTTATAGAGTAGGAGACATTATAAAGAGTAGAGATAGGGCTTATAGGCTACATAAGTGTGATAAAGACAATTTGTGGTTACGAAACAACTACATTCTCTAAGGCGTGAAGCGAAAAGTGTGATAAAAAAGTCCAAGCGCAAATTTGAAATCTCCATAGCTCGTGATGGTAAAAAAAAACCCCAAGCGATTCTTTCAATACGTCAACAATAGAAATCCAGTAAAAAGTATCTTGGGGCCATTGAAAAATGTTAATGGAGATCTAGTTTCTGAAAACAAGGAAATGGCTACCTTGCTAAATTAATTCTTTACATCAGTTTTTACTACAGAAGATGTAACGAATATCCCTATGGTCATAGACATAATACCCTTTGATGATGGTAATATTGTGGTTAGTGAAGGGGAGGTAATGCGCGATATTGATAAAATGAAAATGTGTAAATCACCAGGGCTGGATTCCATATATCCCATACAACTAAAAGAATTAAAAGATAGCATTGTTGTGCTGCTAACAAAGATTTTTAATGCGTATATTTCTGAGGGGAGCGTACCAGATAATTTCAAGTTAGCAAACCTAACACCTATCTTTAAGAAAGGCAATAAAGGTGCGGCGGGAAATTGTAGGCCAATCAGTTTAACGTCTATTGTAAGCTACTGGAATCAATAATTAGGGATCGTATAGTCGAACACTTAGAATTGCATAACTTGGTTAGAAATACGTAGCACGGCTTTAGGTGAAACAAATCTTGCTTAAGAGTCATTCCAGCTCAACTGGTACAGATTTCAGAAAGTTGGTCCGGTGACCATCTCCGATTTTCTTCAAATTTTCAGGGTTGATTCATACACCATTCAATAGCTTAAATCTAAAATTTTAGCTTCCCAGTCAAAAACTTTTAATTTTATGGTCGCTTAAATGGCCCCCACCTTCGACAAAAAATGCCCATGTTGGGCTTGATCGGCCAATGCCTTCATTTTGAGAGGCCTTGAAAAGTGTCTTCTAATAGGAGTAGAAGCTTCAAATTTGTCATGCCAATACAATTCTGGTGGGCTTTTCAATTTTGCCAAGCTAAAAGGCTGTAGAGCAAATAGTTTCTGAGTTACAAGGGCTTAAACATGGCTCCATTTGAAGCTTGCATCAATTCCTCCCACTTTACGACTACCATTTTCAAAAGTTTTAGTTCTACATCAATCACAGCTGTTTTAATACTCTTAATAGTCTCTATGGGTTGTAAATTTATGAGTGAAATAAAAAACTAACCAAAAAAGGATCTAATATACTATTTCAGAAATGAAGCCTTATGTATATATATGTAACAGTTTTTTTGCACACACTTACAGGTCGCTACAATTGGTGTAGAACAATGCGGTTTCACCATTCGATGTGTCTTTTTATTGCGCAGTGCCCATGCTAAAAAAAAATTCCCTAACATAAATCTGCCCCCCCCCCTTTTAGGGGTACAGTTCTTCCCATTTCTTCATTTTTAATCAATTTTGGCACAAAATGGGGGAGGGGTGGGGTAATGGGGGAGGGGGTGGAGTTAATGGGGAAACTCAGAAAAATAGATGCGATATATATATATGTAACCAAAAAAATTAAAGTAAATCCTTTGCAAGTGCCAGCCCCCTTCCCCCTTGGGGGTAATGGGGGAAGGGTGGGGGTAAATGCGGGAGAGGGGTGGGGTTAATGGGGAAACTCAGAAAAAAAAAATGATAACCAACATCGATTCCATTCAGGAAGATCATGCTTATCACAACTAATGGAACACTATAACAATACTGGCTAAAGTGGGCCCTACGGGCCCATTTAGCTATGCCGTGGTGCTGGGGCCTTTGGCCTCATTAATTGGGGAGCCGTAAAAAATATTAGTCTGTAATGGTTGCAGCACCAGTATTGAAAGTGCATAAAAAGAACTCGTTTGGTAAATTTTTGAACTTAGCCGCAGATTAAATTTGTGGGGGCATTCAGTTGACCTTAGTAATGGGGGAGGGGTGGGGTAATGGGGAGGGGTGGGGTAAGGGGGAGGGGTGGGGGTGATGGGGAGGGGTTTAGTCTGTAATGGTTGCAGCATCAGTATGAAAGTGCATAAAAAGAACTCTTTTGGTAAATTGTTGAACTTAGCCGCAGAATAAATTTTGGCTCAAAGCTGAATGCAAAAGCAAATATTTTTTACACTTTTTAAAATTATAATTAAAAGTAGAATTCATTATGCCTTTTTCTAATGCATTAAAATACAAATATCGCCCATATATATATATCAAGAATCTTCTTCTCTTTTCGAGCGTCACAGACAGACTGACATTTCTGGGTGTTTATAGTATTAATTATTGATGCACTCGAAACAATGAAAACTATGATTTGGCGGGCCGCAGGGCCCCCAATTACTGTCGGTTCAGTTATTTGGTCAATAAAACTATAGAATGAACGCAGTCATGAAAATCTTAGGCTTCAAATCGAGCTCATTGTATTAAGATTGTGAAGCTTTAGATTTTCATGGCTGCATTCTTTTCTGTAGTTTTATTGAATGAATAATTGGTTTGCCAGTAACTGGAAGGCCGCAGGCACCCCAATTACTGAGGCCAAGTGGAGGAATAGGAATGATATCCAGATAAAGGGCTACTGATGTTCAAAATAAAATACGCCGTAGGCCCACAATTCAGCCAAAGCACTGCAGATCTAGCAAAATCAGCACGTAGCACCGACCTTTTGCTAGTTTATTTCTATTTTTAAAAATTTCCAAAAGTTGATATTTTCACAAAATTTGCAAAATTAACATCAACTTTGGGGCTTAATATAAAGGTGTCCGAAATTAGTCAGGGAGTTGATACTTCTAGTAAAGAAAGATACATATGTGTACAAAAACATATATTAAGGAATAGATCTCAACTCAACTCCTTCATATAGTTTTGGCTATTCAAAGAAAAGTACTTTTTGTGAAAATTCTGAATTTTTTCAAAATTTTGAAATGTTTAAATTTCTTTTTACAACATTGAATTGTAATTTTACTTCCATTTTATTACTTGGTAAGTTAATTCACAAATGTTAAATTATCTAAATAAGTTTTACTCATAAAAAGACAATATATACCATTATTACTACATTTGCAGTTAACACAACAGATGGACCAGCTTGTAGGCTCAATACTTGGATCTACCTAAGTAAATCATGTAGAACCGTGTTCTACTGCTCTTTAAGCACTTCCTAGTAATTTAAATTATGCAGTTAGTACAGATAAACTAGCAGTAACCACCATTTTCAGTACAAAACCTTAAATTTAAGTAGCTTTGTTGTATTACTTCCCTTAATACAAGTGTACAGTACTTAGCTATATACAATAATGAATTCCTGAGTTTTTAAGCATGTGAATTATTGGCTATAAGTTCATATTCTTTTTTTAATGTGTTGTTTTATGTAAATTGTATGTAAACTTATATATAGCTAATAACTCTTATGTTTAGACACTGACTCAGGAATTTATTATTGTACTCAGGCTTTAAGTCTGATTGTCTTCAACACTCCATGGCCTCACAGCCATAAATTGGCAATTTATTATTCAGCTTGATACAGGTCTGTAGTTACTTAGGCTTTTTTTAAAATACTCCTCAATTTTAGATAAACAATCATTTGATAACTTGTACTGTCTCCCCATTTTCCCAGCAACTGTAGGTGGTTCAATTGAACACAAAACATGTTGGAATGGAATCCAGCAAATGTCCTCTTGTTCAGGCCATTTAAAAGGATTCTTTTTCATGAAATTTACTAATAGATCCTTCTCAGTATCACACACTTCAACTATGTTTCCAACAAACCAGTCACCTTCATAGAAACAGGCCACATATGTACCAGGTTTATATTGGTAAGCCACATTTTCTTGTGTAGCATTGAGGAAGGAAAGTTGTACGTTAAAGAAATTTTCATCACTAGAAATTTTGTACAGTTTAATGCCTGTTGATGAAGGTCTAAAGCAGTGATATGAATGGGTTCCTGGGATTGTCTTAATTAAGGAATACCTTTTTTCTAACTCAAATAAATTAGCATTTTCCTCAATTTTAGCTGAATCAATGTACAGAAATTGTATACCATTAATATTAGATTTGCACCAATCGAACATCTCTTTTGGATTGGTGATGTGACCTTTACTTGTTGCTTGTAGACTTGCCCGGGCAACTAACCTTTTGATGGTGCCACCAACACCATCACAGGGGCTCTTTCCGTGAGAGGTGGCAAAAAAGTTCCATTCACATGTTAGTTGGAAATCTTTTTCATGTAACACTGAATTAATGATGTTTTTATAGTTTTTATATTGACTTGCTGCGCCATCGCTAAAGTAAACAAATATGTTTTAGTTTAGGATTCTGACTTTTAAGTAATTTCAAGGCTTCACATAAAAAAGAATGAACTGCAGTTGTGTTGTGTGTAAGTGAATCTGATATTACACAAAAATTTGTAACTTTTAGTTCACCATCAACTTTTTGATAGCAGACTACCGGATGCAAGGTAGCCTGGGTATTGTCCCAGTGATGCCCTTGTACGGCATCCTGAATTATAAAACTATAGTTTTCAGAGAAGTCAACAAGCACTAATGCTGTAGAATCATTGAGGTTTTCTTTACAGTCGGACAAATATTTTGATTGGGCTTTTGCTATGAAATGGTGTACTTTCAACTTTTTTGCACTTTCACATATGTCTTCTACTACATTCGAAACACTTTTTGTCATTGTGACCAGTTGGGTATGGTCTGTATGAAGCCACTGCTTAAAGGAAACCTCATCATCCATGTCATAATCATTGTTTTCAAAAATGGTAAGAAGCCAATCCCGTAATTCATTTAAACCAGGACATGTTTTGCAGTTATTAATCATGCAGTTTCTGGTTTCAGTGTTGCAGACTATTTTCCCTAGAACACTCTCTTAATTCTACTTTGACGGGGAGTGATTCACATAAAAGTTTAAAGTTCTGGTGTATTTCACAAATGCATACATTGTGTGATCCTTTACTCCCCACACCCATACACCATTTTGGTCTCAGTTAAAAAACTTTGATTTAAATTTTTTTTTTTTTTCATTTGGATATTTATTTTTGTAAAGCGTATATAATTCTCTGATATTTGTCAACAACAGTATTTTCTGCTTGTGAACCTTCCCTTGTGGTGTTTTTATTGATTTGTAGTCTTTTTTACCAGGGCATTCTCTAGTATATTCATTGTTTTGGAAAAATTCTATCACTCTTTCCTTTATTTCATCGCTTATACCCTTGCTACTCTTTTTATTTCTCATTATAGGAAGGATACCTTCTTTTCTCTTTAAGGCCCTCACAGCATTAACCATTCTGGCTGACACTTCAAATTCTTTCATAATTCTTTCTCTGGACCAGGTTTTACCAATTGGAAGGAGTGTTAGAATTTGTATCTTTTCTTGTCTGGTACTAGTTTTACACTTTTCTTTCAGTTCCTCTATCATATGCTGATAACACTTTTCTTCCTCACTCTCTATAGGTTTCTCCGCTTCCTCATCCAAAATGCTAGGCTTCATATGAAGTACTTTTGACAGCTTTGATTTTGTTGATGTTTCAATTTGCTTTAGTTTCCTTTTCGCGTAAAACTTTGATCTCTTGCTCTTACATACTTAATGGGTGAGCATTCTAGTGAACCTAACGTTTCGTCAAATGTCTCCTTAACTATTTCTTCTGGAACATATTCATCACTACCTGAGTCTTTTTCATCTTCAATCGTCTTGGCTCTAGAGAAGCATGTTGAGCAAAGTTTCTGTCCTGGTATCAGATTCAGTCTAGTTGCTATGTCTTTGTCAATAATTTGTAGTGATTCTGCAAATAAAGTAGGGTAATGTAAACTCTAAACACATTGGAAAATAATTTTAAAACCTCAACATTTGGTTATAGGCTATTCGTATAAAATATTCAAAACATATGCATTCAGTAGCACAGTATATAGCCTACCCTATTAAAATTAAATAGCTAATTTAGGTTACAATTTACAATATAAACTTCTTTATGAAATATAAATATATTAGTACCAATATTTACTTACTTGTTATCTTCTTTCGATGATTTCGACATGGATCTTGGCAGCTACTTTGCATTTGTTGGTAATGCATTCCAAACATTTTTTCATGGTGGTAGCATACAGTAGCACTATTTCGGTTGATTACAGTTGCTTTTGTTCTCCATAATAGCAGTTTCCTTGTTTCATCTGTCAGCTCATGTAAGGTATACATACCCACCTTCCTGGTGAGTGTGTTCATGACATGGATCATCCAAGTACATACCAAAGCTGCACTTTGATTCTTGATTAGAATAAGCCATTATTGCAGGCAGTAAAATTAAGTTAATTGCTCTAGTTAAATTTTCTGAAAATAAAAGATCATGATCTATAAAATAGGCCTGGACATTAATGATTAACCATCATGTTTTACATAAGAATATACAAAGCGAAATGAGCTACCCAGAGCCCTTCGAGTCGCTGATTGTTTTGACAGACATATTAAATTTCTTGTATGTTTTAGACTTATTTACATATTATTACAATTGTAAATCAACTTAATAAGTAATAAAATGGAAGTAAAATTACAATTCAATGTCATAAATAGAAATTTAAAAATTTAAAAATTTTGCAAAAATTTGAGATTTTTCACAAAAAGCACTTTTCTTTGAATCACCAAAACTATATGAAAGAGTTGAGTTGAGATCTATTCCTTAATATATGTTTTTTTACACATATGTATCTTTCTTTACTAGAAGTATCAACTCCCTGACTAATTTCAGACACCTTTATATTAAGCCCCAAAGTTGATGTTAATTTTGCAAATTTTGTGAAAATATCAACTTTTGGAAATTTTTAAAAATAGAAATAAATCCTTTTTGGTTATTTTTTTATTTCACTCATAAATTTACAACCCATAGAGACTATTAGGAGTATTAAAACAGCTGTGATTGATGTAGAACTAAAACTTTTGAAAATGGTAGAGTCGTAAAAGTGGGAGGAATTGATGCAAGCTTTAAAATGGAGCCATATTTAAGCCCTTGTAACTTAGAAACTATTTGTTCCACAGCCTTTTTGCTTGCAAAATTGAAAAGCCCACCAGAAGTTGTATTGGCATGACAAATTTGAAGCTTCTACTCCTATTAGAAGACACTTTTCAAGGCCTCTTAAAATGAAGGCATTGGCCAATCAAGCCCAACATGGGCATTTTTTGTTGAAGGTGGGGGCCATTTAAGCGACCATAAAATTAAAAGTTTTTGACTGAGGAAGCTAAAATTTTAGATTTAAGCTATTGAATGGTGTATGAATCAACCCTGAAAACCCGACCACCCCTGTACCAATTGAGCTGGAATGACCCTTTAAAACTAATCTTTTACAATTTTTTCAGTGTGGTTGACGTTTACAATAGTCATTGGGTGGTTGATGTAGTGTATTTAGATTTTCAAAAAGCATTTGACACCGTACTGCACAAAAGACTCATTGAGAAAACTAAGGCTCATGGAATCAGGGGTGTAGTAATAAATTGGATAGAAGAGTGGTTGCGAGGTAGGAAACAGAGGGTGGTCATTGATGGAGCTGAGTCGTGTTGGGCTAATGTAGTGAGTAGCATTCCTCAAGGTTCTGTATTGGGCCCCTTGCCTTTTCTTATATATATTAACAATTTAGATGTCTGCCTAGTCAGTACAGTTTCAAAGTTTGTGGATGACACGAAGCTGGGTGGTAGGGCGATTAATGACGAAGATAGAGGTAATATCCAGAATGATCTGAATAAAATCGTTGATTGGTCCATCACATGGCAAATGAGATTTAACGTTGATAAGTGCAAAATTTTACATATAGGTTCGTGTAATGGTAATTTTGCGTATAGTATGTCAGGGAAGGAGTTAACAAGCATAGAGCAGGAAAAAGATTTAGGAGTTATAGTCACTGGTGATTTAAAAGTAGCAAACCAAAGTACAGCAGCGGTCGATAAAGCGAACAAAGTGTTAGGTTTTATAGCTCAGAATTTTGAGTACAAATCGCGTGATATTATAGTTCCTCTTTATAAATCATTAGTTAGACCCCATTTGGAGTATGTGATCTAATTTTGGAATCTGCATATGCGCAAAGATATAGACAAACTCGAAAGAGTTCAAAGATGAACAACTAAGATGATTCCGTCGCTTAGGTCAAAGTCATACGAGGATAGGCTTAAAGAGTTAAAATTAACAACACTCGAGACTAGGAGGCTAAGGGGTGATCTAATCCAGGTTTTCAAAATTATGAATGGGTTTGATAACGTAGATAGAGATAGCTTTTTCAAAATATCTCAATATAATAGGACTAGAAATAACTGGTCCAAGTTGACAAGTAGAAGGTTCAAGATAGCAGTTGCCAAAAACTTTTTTACGCATAGAATAGTAAATAGCTGGAATAGTTTGCTGATAGAAGTAATTAATAGCACGTCTATAAATATGCTTAGAAATCGATTAGACGCATATGTTGATAGATTGGGTATAGTTTAAGGTAGTAAAATTAAGGGTTGGATAAGATAGATTTTGATTCTCTTTTCATTAAAGATCACAATAACCAGACTAGAGGTCATGGTATGAAATTATTTAAGCCAAGATGTAGAACAAATTTAAGAAAACATAGTTTTACAAGTGTTGTGGGATATAGGGAGGCAGCATCTTGGGTTAGGGGATACCTTCTGTCCTTACACACCCCATTTAAAGAGATTCCTCTGCCAAACAGTGCCCCCCATAGTACTGTGAGGTATTGAAAAACTCATGATCTTCACTTGCCCCACAAACACCTTTAAATGGAAGACCCATAATGGGTGCACACACATTTCTACATTACTGTAGTCTTCACAGCCACACCTACACTTTTCCTCCTAAGTATATATATTGTAATGTATATGGTTGTAAATTGTGACTTGGTCTGCAATTGATATGGACTGTGACTTATTTTTGGTTGGTAAGGTACTGGTATTGATGGATACTGTAATGAAATTGACTAGATTCTTTGGATCTGATATATTTGCATGTTGATTATAAATAGATACCGTATAGAGTGTAACATATTTGTGGATAGTAGTCTATTATGACTTGATCCTCTGGATCCAGAGATTCTATCTTTAGTTTTAAATTGATAATTATTTAGTTTTGTAAAAATTGGTTGTTGCCAATGTACAGGCAGTTTTTACATAGTGGAGCCACCTCGATGGGCCAAAGTGGCCCCTAGTGTGCCCGCTATAAAAATTTCATATGTTCTATGTTCTTTGTGGTTCGGAACCCACGTAAAATTGTAGGACCCTCCGCCACCACGGAGGACATGCACAATACACAATTATGAACACAGTTAGGTAGACCAGCCATGAGTGGATCCTAGGGTCTTTGTTGGTCTGAAACATTATAAAATATATAGGCCTATGATTGAGTGCTTTCAACTATATATAGGCCTATGATTGAGTGCTTTCAACTACAGGAATACCTCAAAATTTGGCCTGAATTTGCGTTGGTAAACAGTTGAATTTTGTCAATTTCAATTGTTGTTTTTCACATTTAAAAAAAAAATGACGAATCTGCAGATATGGATGATGGATTGCGAAACTATGGGTAGTAAAAGATTGATGATGAATCTGCAAAATGATGAATTTTGAGGTATTACTGTATATAGGCTTATGATTGATTGCTTTCACCTTTCATAGGTGATCTGATGGAAATTTCCAGCAGATTTAATGCCTACAGTCAATGACAAAAAGCCTATGGTTTTTGTTAAAAGTTGTGTATGTGGAAGTCTTCAAAAGACCTTGTTAAGTTGTTTTTTAGTTAAATTATTAAATTTATTTGCCTTTGTTATTCAGCACAGCCCAATGATAAAAAGGAAACCACCATACTTTTGTGGGTGTATAGGTCACAGTTGCCTACATGCACATATTTATAAATGGGCCATGGCCCAGTAGGGCATATCATACTCTGGGTTCAGGGTTGAAATTTTGGAAAACCAAAGTGGCTAATATGTATTCCTATGTAAAAATTAATTCTAAGATGGGTTGATTATTTGCAACTTTTCCAAAAAATCTCATTTTCATGGTCAAAATCCTGATTTTCTGATTTGAAGGCTGCCTAACGCAGCCTCAGGGCACCCAAACCAAAGCGCACAGCTGTTCTGCATATGATTTAGTCTAAAAGCTGCTTTTCTGACATCCTTGCTTTCTTGTGTGTTTCAACACCTCTGGGTACTGAAAAAATATTTAGATTTCACGTAAAACTTAAGAATTTTAAGTTTTTCTTCAAAGAATAGGCGTGGCTCACCAGCTCTACTCTCATCAAGTGGACTTGCCACCTCCACATGTAGGTTTACACGCCTGTTCTTCCTGGATCCCTGAAAAGTGTGGCCTCATAAGATCTTATATTATGATCTTATGAGGACTTTCAGCTCTTATGAGCATTAATGATGGCTTCAGCCTCTTTATCAGCCACTCGAACCTGAAAAGCTCTTAAGTATGTCCTGCTTCGATCTGAACACTGGGAGCATTCTCGATGGTCTATCCTGGCTCTCACCCACCCACACCCATCTCTCCTCTCATGACTGTACACAGCTTGGGAAGCAGTTGAGACTTCCTGTACAGCTCTCTCACAGGACTGAGTATGAACAGAGAAAGTGTCCACTTTGAGTGAAATTTTCCTGAGATCCTTGAGCTCAGTCACGGTCATCTTGCAGGTGAAAATAGGCTCGTAAATATTCTCTGATTCCCAGTTGATGAGATCATCAGGTGAAGTGGCTTGCAGATTGACTTTGGGATTTTTATGGGGCCTCACTGTCATATCACCAAAGTCTCTTCCTTCTCTGATCTTCTCTATCTGGCTCACAGCAAAAGCTCTCTGATGCTCATCCTCACTGCACAGGAATGAAGCCAGGATGTTCTCAGGATGTGCGTGGTAAGCTCCTCTTATCACTGCAGCAGAGATGATGATCCTGACCTCGGTAGTCTGGTTCCTCAGCAGCCTTGGGCCTGAAAAAACGTGTGCAGGACCAAATTTGAGGTGGTGCTTCACTCTGATGTCGTAGTACATTTTGAAGTAGAAGTTAAGGCAGAACTTCACAAGGACCTTGAGCCTCCTCAACACCTCCCCCTTCAGTTCATGCTCCCTCATCCACAACAGCAAGATGGCCTGTGCAGTAGTGAGCCACCTGGATTGGCTCAGAGGTCCGCACTTGAGACCAACCAACTGTGGACTGAGACTTCCAGACTTGATGGCTTTGATCAGAAGATAACAGTTGTGCTGGTCTGTGGAGAGAGATTTGACTATCTCTACTGGCAGCTCTATGATATCTTCAGTAAATTCCACTGGTTTGAAGTTGAAGTTGACCTCAAGTTCATTCACTTTCTCAAGAAGTTTTCCAATAGGCCCACTGAAGCCTGACCAGGGAGTTGGGCCATCCAGCTTGATGATTAAGTGCCTCAGGGGGAGCTCATTCACATGGAGTTGACAGATCATCCAGTGGCACTTGCGACCCAGCATCTTCTCCAATAGGGCTATGGCGCCTCCAGATCATCCAGTGGCACTTGCGACCCAGCATCTTCTCCAATAGGGCTATGGTGCCTCCAGATCATCCTGTGTTAGTGTTGGTAGAGTCTCCTCCAATCATTACAAGACTCTCATCAGCTCCGTGATCCAGCCACTCATGCAGGCCCTGAGTGATCTTATGAGCAGGCTTTTCCCCTTCCTCAGGTTCCTTGGCAGTGAAATGGAAGAGGTACTCTCCTTGAGGCTCCCATGTGATAGTGTAATGCTCCTTGATCACTTTGCCAGGATGAAATCTCCCTGTCACTTCGTCATATTTCAACACCTTTGTGTTCCTATTCTGCTTGCCATCAAAGAATATCCCAGAGATCCTTCTCCTCCTCTGACCTCTGCGTGAGAGCTTCAGCTGATGAGGCCATTACTTCCTCCTTGGCCCTCCAGACTTTCATGCCATCTATGGCCAAGTAAGCCTTGTCTTTGGAAAGATAACCAGCATTGATGAGGTCGTTCAGGAAGCCAGTGGCAACTGCAGCTGCTGGAACATTTGCCACCCTGTACCTCAAAGCTGCTGAAGCTGTCCCTTGGATCTTTATGTAGTTTCGTGTAGCAGAAGTTGGAGTTTTGGCAGGTACTTCAGTGGGAATGTCCATAGGAGCTTCAGTAGCCTCAGCATTGCCAGAGGCTTCTTTTGCAGCTTCTTCCAAGTTTGGCTCTTCATCCTCCTCAAAGTCTTTCATGAGAGAATGTTGAATTTTGCCTTCTGTGTCCAAATAGTTACAAAGATTCAAATGGAATAGATTTTTTTTTCTTATGTATGTATGTATGTATGTATGTATTAAACCTGTGTAAGAGTTAAGCAGAGTTAATGTGTCTAAATGGCAACAAATTATGACAAAGGGTTAAAAATATGAGGTGGTGTTCAATTGAATATTTGGTATTTCAATATAGAACAGAAAACTGCAATTTTGAACATGATAATATGATTTTTGGGAAAAGTTGCAGAAAAGAAATCCCTCTTAGAATTAAATTTTACATAAAAATACATATTAGCCAGAGTGAAATTCGGACTCAGAAAAGTATGATATGCCCTAATGGCCCAGGGTGGCAAATTTTAGGGGGTGGCAAAATTTTGAGGGCAGTAAAATTCTGGAGGAAAAGTCGTAACAAAAAAGGTAACACAAAAGCACTTTTTAGGTAGGGAAAAAATCCAAAATTTCTGGTATTTTTTTTTTTTAGCTAAAAGAACAGAGAAAAGTTAGTACCACTTAAAAAAAAATCTCATGTTTGAACAAAGTCGATTTCAAAGTTGGTCCTTGGCCTTAATATATTTTATTAATTTTAATAATATCTTTATTTTAAAGCTAATTATTTTTATTTTATTTCAAATTTATTGTTTACACTTTACAGAGTATGAAGCCAAAAATTAGCAATTATTTTGTTTAAGATTTTCTCCATAAAATTGAATTTATATTTTTTCTGTTTTGCGACTTTGAACTTTGAAACTGGACAACATTTAAAATTTAAAGACAAGATCATTGACAAAACTGCAAAAATTGATACTTTCTTCAAAAAATATGATATAAATCTTGAGCAAAAATGTTGAAACAAATCTGAATGTTCTTTTAAAAGAATTAGAATGTACTGAGATTAGGTAGGAGTTTTGAAGAAGATCAGAATGTTAATGAAGGTCCTAGTAATTTTAAATTATCTGGTAGAGAAGTTCAAAAATCCTGCCTACCCTATACTAAGTCTTGTGATGTAGGTAGCATCACAACTACCTCCAGCAATACTTCCATTGGACAAGATCCAGCATTATGGGAAGTTAATGATGCTACACATTATTATGTGTCAGAGCATGGCATAAATCAGGACCTGGAAAACATGAACTTTTCTTAATCAGAGACATTTTGGTGAACAGTCAGATATTTTTGTAAAACCTTATTTGAAACACAGCTTGTCAATGGAGAGAAGGTGAAGAGAACACATTTAATGTATTTGGAGAGCATAGGCTCAATTTTCTGCGTTCCATGTCAGTTATTTGGTGGAACTACTAAAATTGGTAAGGAAGGATTTGATGACTGGAAGCATGGCAGTGAAGCATCAACAAGCCATGAAAATTCCTCTGAACATAAGTCATGTGTGTGTTAGCTATGAAAATGAGAAGTTCAACTCTCAGAAGAATTGACAGACAACTTTTCTATCAAATTGATGAGGAGAAATAGTATTGGAGGAATGTTTTACAATGAGTTGTTGCAGTGGTTCGGTCACTGGCATCTCATGGTTTACCTTTAAGGGGCCACATTGAAAAATTTGGTTCTGTCCACAGTGGAAACTTTATAATGGCTTTGGAACTTATTGCTGAATTTGACCCTTCTCTGGTGGAACATATTGTAAAATACAAAAATCCAGGAAAAGGTCATACCTCATACTTGTCTTCGTTTACATGTGAGCAATTCATTAAACTAATGGCTGACAAAGTTACCAAACAAATAACTGAGGAAGTTATTGCAGTTATTCTGAGATACATAAAAGATGATGGGCATCGGGCGTCCCCGACGTTGACGAGATCGTTCCATTTAGTAGCGAGACTATTTTAGATGAAATAACTGTTTACGAGGCTGAGATTGCACATTATATCGATAGGCTAAGAGTTAGCAAGGCTCCAGGCCCTGACGCTTTTTATCCTAGACATTTGAAAGATTTGAAAGACGTTATCGTAGGCCCCTAGCGAAGATTTTTAATCAGTCACTCAAACGGGGATTATTCCTGAAGACTTCAAATTAGCTAACATCACGCCTATTTTTAAAAAAGGCGACCGCGCGGTAGCTAGCAATTATAGGCCCATTAGCTTAACGTCAATTGTCGGTAAACTTTTGGAATCCGTAGTTAGGGATCGTATTATCGATCACTTAGAAAGTAGGGGTTTGATTAATAGTAGTCAGCACGGGTTTCGACGCCATAGGTCTTGTTTAACTAATTTGTTAGAATTTTATAACGAAATAGTGCGCGAATACTATAGGCATAGGGCAGCTGACGTTATTATTTAGATTTTAAAAAGGCGTTCGATACAGTTCCGCATAGGAGACTAATTGCGAAGGTTAAAGCGCACGGTATACGTGGTCAGGTAGCTAACTGGTTAGAAGAATGGCTTCGTGCTAGGAGGCAGAGGGTCGTAGTTAATGGTAGTGAATCGGGGTGGTTAGATGTAGGTAGCGGTGTCCCACAGGGTTCAGTGTTAGGCCATTGTTATTCGTAATTTACATTAACGACATAGATGTAGGATTGACTAGTAACGTGTCAAAGTTCGCGGATGATACTAAAATAGGCGGTAAGGTTGTTAACGAGGACGATAGAAATAGGATCCAAGACGATGTAGATAGGATTATGGAGTGGACGGATAAGTGGCAGATGCAATTTAACATAGATAAATGTAAAGTTTTGCATATAGGTTCTCACAACAATAATTACGCGTACACGATGGATGATAGGGAGTTAGTGAGCGTTGACGAGGAAGTAGATTTAGGCGTACACGTAACTAAAGATTTAAAGGTTAGGAACCAGTGCCTGGGGTCTTGCGCAAAAGCTAATAGGATGTTAGGCTTCATAGCGCGTAATTTCGAATTTAAATCGAAGGATATTATATTGCCCCTCTACAAGTCCCTAGTCAGGCCTCATTTGGAATATGCCGTTCAGTTTTGTGCCCGTACTTGCGTGAGGATATTGATAGGTTAGAAAGGGTTCAGCGTCGTGCCACGAAACTTATTCCGTCATTGCGCAATAAGCCTTATGAAGATAGGATTAAAGAGTTAGACTTGTATTCACTCGAAACTAGGAGATTAAGGGGGGAGCTTATTGAAGTTTTCAAAATCGTTAATAACATCGATAACGTAAATTTTGATAAATTGTTCACTTTCGATAATAGTAATACTCGCAATAACGGATTTAAGTTGCGTGGCAGACGTTTCATTACCAATATCGCTAAAAACTTCTTTACGTTTAAAGTAATTGATAAGTGGAATAATCTTCCCGCGTCAGTCGTTCATTCTACCAGCGTTAATATGTTTAAGAACCATCTTGACAGACATTTTAAAGGTATTAACGTTGTTTAATTTAAAAAACAACAAAGTTAGCAACAGAAGCTCTGGTGGTGGTGCTCGAGGATGAGTCTGTTGACGATGAATGCCAGCTTGTGACATGCCAGCATGTGATGCCAGCAAAAAAAAAAAAAAAAAAAAAAAATTAGACTAACACAAATGTAGATGTAGCTCATAGCGTAAACTAACCCACTTTTTGTTTAACTTTACCTACTTTTTTTTTTTTTTTTTTCCTTCTTATCCTCTCCTTACTTTGCATGTCTAACTCTTTTCTTGCATGTTTGTAGTTTGCATGGTATGACAGTGAGTTAAGACTGTGTTTGCATGGTTTGTAAGCGTTCTTATTTTACTTCTTTTCATCTTTCACCCCTCTCCTATTCTCTCCGACTATTTTTCTGACTTGTCGGCAGTGGCCGGCGGATGATGATGGTGAGACACTTTTCCTCTTTTTCTGAATGAATGTTAACCCATGAGTGATAGGTGTTGCTCTTACTTAACCCCTTATTCTCTTCTCTTCTCTTAACCCGCTACTCTTTCCTTTCTCTCGGGCTAACCTTAGAGTGGATCTTAGGGTCTTTGTTAGCCTTAGCTTCTGTAGATCCCGTGGAGAGATTTTTGGCATTCATTCCCAGTGTAGGCCACAAATCAGAGCAGCTTTTCAACTCAGTTTCCAGCATATTAAAAATGCATGATCTCGACATTGCAAGCTGCAGAGGACAGTTGTATGATAATGCTCCCAACATGTCTGGGACTTACTCTGGCTTGCAAGCCAGAATAAAAGAAGCATCCCCAGTAGCAGTTTACATACCCTGCTCTGCACACTCGTTAAATTTGATTGGACAGTGTGCAGCAAGTTGCTGTAAGGAAGCCATTGATTTTTTTGTACTTCTGCAAAATCTGTGTTCTTCACTGCCTCCACTCACCATTGGGAAATACTAAAAATCATTTTAACAAATCTGAAAATGTAATGCTAAAGAGCTTAGCAAACACTCGATGGTCAGCCCGTGAAGAAGCATGTTGGAGTCTCAATAAAGACTGGGAAGAGGTTATAAAGGCACATCCATTGAAGAAGATGAATCAGAAAAGCCTTGCACATGCAGTGAAGCATCAGGCTACCTCAATCAACTGCAATGCCTTGAAACTACAATTCTTTCTTTAATGTGGGGTGACATTCTGGAAAGGTTCAATGCTACTAGTAAACAGCTCCAAGCAGTTAACATTGATCTTGGTGTCGTAGCAGAACTGTATGCATCATTGACATTCTATGTTAAAGATGCAAGAGACAACTTTGACTTTTATGAAGAAGCAGCAATTAAGAAATCATCTATCTGCAAATATGAAGTTACAATGAAAAGAAAAAAGAAAAGAAAACCAAGTTGATGAAACTCGCGAAGGGAAGGTAGAATTAGATTGATGGAGGAACTTCTTCATTAATACTTATCTTGTGGTACTTGACAGATTATTGTCAGAATTAAACCATCGCAAAGATGTGTATGAAAACCTCCATGCATGGTTTGCATTTTTTACAAAAGTCACCACCTTGAATCCGACAGATATAACTGCCAATGCTACCAAGCTTTTGGGAATTTTACAAGGATGACTTGGCGGAAACCTAAATCTGTCCCTGGTTGCCTACTGTACTTCTCTCTTGATGTAGGCAACTAGGTTACGCAAAGCATTTTGTAGGAAGACTAAACATCTTTCTTGCTTAAAGCAATGCTTCTGACTAGGCAGCTCAGAGTTAATTTTTTCTTGTTCCTTAAATTTTGCTTATGTCTGCAAATGGAAACAGACCAGACATATAATTTTTGTATTTTCCTTGCTTCTCTTCTCAAAATTTTTATGAATCAATGTGATGGAAGATTTTGGTACAAAAAAATATGTTCTTGTTAATGTAGGCCCAATGCCTACATATTTTGTTTTATTGTATGGCACTGTTCCCCATTCTCAATAGGTTTTATCACACATCCCAAGGTAATTTGCAGTCATTGAATACATTAAATTAATATTTTGTATTAAATTATGAAATAAAGGTACTGTATACAATACCATATTGTAGGTGTGTTTAGACTGGAGTTTAAATTGGCCTTACTGTGGATTATAATGTAAGCCTTATGACAGGTGTGCATAGTTTTTCCATAATAAAAATCCATATACTGGGGGCCTAAAGAAAAAATTTGTATGTTATAGTACATTAAATTTTTCATAAACCATTTCTCAAATCATATGAAATGAGTTAAAAAACATGGAGTAGGATAGTAGAAAGAGAGAGGTTACTGAAGGCCTATTTAAATACAAGTTTTTTGTTTAATGTTAAATTTATTTGCCTTTTTATTTTAGTACTGCCTAATGGGAAAGAAGGAAATCACCATGCCTTATTTTGTTGGGCCTCACTCCTGGTGGTAGGATGCTTGACTCTCTCTTGATGTTGGTGATGGAGTTAAATGAGTTTATTTGGTTTAATTAATATAGGCAATCACTATATTTAAATACCTGAAGGAATCTACAGAAGCCAAGGCTAACAAAGACCCTAAGATCCATTCTAAGGTTAGCCCGAGAGAAGAAGAGAGTAGGGGGTTAAAAGAAGAGAATAGGGAGTTAAAAGAAGAGAATAAGTGGTTAAGTAGCAAAGCAGGTCAATCGTGGGTTAACATTCATTCGGTAAAAGAGAGAGAAAGATTCACCCTCATCATCTGCCAGCCACAGCCAACAAGTTGGAAAAGTAGTCGAAGAGAAAAGGAAAGGGGTGAAACATAAAAAGTAATAAAATAAGAATGCTTACAGACCATGCAAACAGTCTTAAATCAAAGAAACACTGTCATACCATGCAAACTACAGGCATGCAAGTAAAGAGGATGAGAAGATGAGAAGAGTATAACAAAAGGTGGGTTAGTTGATGCTACGAGCTACATCTAAGTTCATGTTAGTCTAATTTTTTTTTAATAATATAAATATATTGCTGGCATGTCACAAGCTGCTGACATCAATCGTCAACAGACACAAACCTCGACTATCATCCCCAGAGCTCCTGTTGCTAATTCTTTTATTATTTTAAATTATGTTAATATTTTTAAAATGCCTATCTAAATGATTCTTAAACATATTAATGCTGGTTGAGTTCATGACAGGAGCGGAAGAATATTTCATTTATCAATTACTTTAAACATAAAGTTTTTAGCGATGTTAGTAATGAAATGTCTACCACGTAATTTAAATCCATTATTATGAGTATTGCTATTATCAAAAATGAACACTGTCAAAATTTACATTATTGATTTTATTAACAATTTTGAAAACTTCAATAAACTCCCCCCTTAATCTCCCAGTTTCGAGTGAATGCAAGTCTAACTCTTTAATCCTATCTTCATAAGTCTTGTTGCATAGTGATGGAATTAGTTTTGTGGTGCATCACTGAACCCTTTCCAACCTATCAATTCAATACCCTCATGCAAATATAGGCACCAAAACTGAATGGCATATTCTAAGTGAGGCTTGACTAGGGACTTGTAAAGGGGCAATATAATCTTCAATTTAAATTCAAAATTATGCACTATGAAGCCTAACATCCTATTAGCTTTTGCGCAAGACTCCAGGCACTGGTTCATAACTTTTAAATCCTTAGATATGCATATGCCTAAATCTCAGAGCTGGGCACTTCCGCAAACACTTCCGCAAACCGCAAATTCCGCAATTGCGGAAGTATGTTTTTCATTTGTGGATTTGCGTTTGCGGCAAAGTCATCGTAAATTAGTGAATTTGCGTTGCGGAACTAAGACCGCAAACGCAAATCTTCCCGCAAATTTCCCATGTGGCCACTGGCCAAGCCCGCTAGTGCTGTGACGCTGCTGTCACTGTCACTGCTGGTGTCTAAGTCTCAAAATTTATGAAATTCAAATGATTAAATTTATTATTTAATTTATTTACTATTTACTTGCAGGAGGTGTTTTTGTTCAATATAATATATCAATATATGTAGTATTTTTATTTCTTATACAATAGTGATTTATTGTAATAAATTATTTAGCCTTGTTTTTAATAAAAACAAGGCTAAAACATTAAACATTAAAAAGATATAAAAACTTTTTATACCTCTTTAATGCTTTGGATACTTTTTATAGTTAAAATTGCGATTGCGGAATTTGTGGTTTGCGGAAGTGCCCAGCACTGTAAAAATTGGAAATATGGTTTGCGTTTGCGGATTTGCGTTTGCGGCACCAAAAATGGCAAGCAGTTTGCGGATTTGCGGAAGGTAAGGTTTGAGTTTGCGGATTTGCGATTGCGGAAGTGATTTTGAGTAAGTGATTTTGAGTTTGCGGTGCCCAGCTCTGCTAAATCTACTGCCTCATCAATGCTCGCTAACTGTGTATCATCCATCATGTATGTGTAATTGTTGTTACGAGAACCTATATGTAAAACTTTACATTTGTCTACGTTAAATTGCATCTGCCACTTATCCATCCACTCCATAATCCTATTTACATCGTCTTTGAGCCTATTTCTATCATCCACATTAAGAACTTTACTGCCTATTTTAGTATTGTCTGCAAATTTTGACGCGTTACTGGTCAAGCCTACATCTCTGTTATTAATGTAGATTACGAATAGCAATGTGCCAAACACTGAACCCTGAGGGACACTGCTACCTATGCTACCTACATCCAACCACCCTGATTCCCTACCATTAACAATGCTGCTCTGTTTCCTGGCACATGAAGCCATTCATCTAACCATTTAGCTGCCTGACCATTTATACCATGCGCTTTAACCTTCGCAATTAATCTTCTATGTGGAACTGTATCAAACACTTTTTTAAGTGTAAATAAATAATGTCAACTGCTCTATGCCTATCATATTCATGCACTATTTCATTATAAAACTCTAACAAATTAGTTAAACAAGATTTATGGTGTAGAAACCCATGCTGACTACTATTAATCAAATTGTGATTATCTAAGTGATCGATGATATGATCCCTAACAACAAATTCCAAAAGTTTACTGATAATTGACTTTAAGCTAATAGGCCCATAATTTCTAGCTACTGTGCAGTCACCTTTTTTAAAAATGGGCATAATATTAGCTGATTTGAAGTCTTCAGGAATAATTCCCACTTCCAATGACTTATTAAAAATTTTTGTTACTGGGCCTATGATGTCTTTCAAATCTTTCAAATATCTAGGATAAAGTGCATCAGGACCTGGAGCCTTGCTAACTTTTAGCTTATTGATATAATGCACAATCTCACCCTCATAAACAGTTATTTCATTCAAAATAGTCTCGCTACTAAATGGAATGATAGTCTACAACAGGGACATTATTTACATCTTCTGTAGTAAAAACTGTTGCAAAAAAGTTGTTAAAAATACCTGCCATCGCCTGAGTGTTGGAAGCTAAAGCACTGTTAGCATCCATTAGAGGGCCTTCATTATCTTTTATCGGCTTATGATTATTGACATAGTCAAAAAACTTTTTCAGATTATGTTTACTATCCGCAGCTACAAGCATCTCTAAATTATGCTTAGCATTCCGAACATCTTTTAACCCAATGTCTAAGCTCAATATATCTATTAAAGTTAGTTACTGTACTGTGCCATTGCCCTTACTAAGTCTATATGCTCTATTACACTCATTTATAAACTTGCCTATTTCCCCAGTCCACCACTTGGGCCTACCATGATTTCTAGCGCACTTGGGCCTACGCAGAATGAACTCCCTTTCGATATTCAAAAAACTTTCTTTAAACACCTCCCAATGAAAATTTGCATCATTACCCATAAATAAATTATCCCAGTCCACAAAACTATCAAAATTAGCCCTAAGAAAATCAGGAACTTCTATTATGTTACTATCATTACTGTTTTCTATCAATAGCTTAAACCTAATAATTTGATGATCACTACATCCCAAACTCTCACCTATTTACAAACCTTCAACTATATTTTCATCATTACCACATCTAAAATATTGTCACTGTGGGTTGGTTCGGTAACTGTCGTAAAAAATTATCTTTCCATGAACTCAGTCTCAAACCCTCAATCATTACCAGTAAAAGTCTCTTAATTAATGTTAGGGCAGTTAAAGTCTCCCATAATTATACTATCCTGATTATTAATAAAGTTACCAAAAAGTGTGTAAAATCTAGTATCAATATCGAGGGGTTGAATGGGAGGTCTATAAACAACAATGAAATTAAAGCTAATAATACGTGCCCTAACTTCAACACATATTGCATTAATTGCGGTATCCCTAAGGGAATTACAAACGTAGAACAAAACACTGCCACCAATCCAATGTAACCAAGTGTGGATTTAGGTTTCCTGGCACCAAGGGCCATACTGATTTAGCCGCCCTTCGGACACTTACGAAGTTACCATTTAGCAATAAATAGTTATTTGATGTAAGGGTTTTCAGTAAAATGCAGTCAAATGGTTTAGGCATTTACTCAAGCAAAATATATCTTAACATATAAGATATTTTTATATCAATCATAATATATATATATATATATATATATATATATATATATATATATATATATAAATGTGTGAACAGAAATGCATTGTAGGTTCTTTATGACCTTTGTTTAGTTATGAAGTTGACCATTGTGGAATACTCAAAGCAGTTTCCACTGAGATTGCTGAGCAGTGAAGGAGTCAATAAGATCTGTATACTAGCTAAGAGCTCTTGTGAATACTGATTCAATACTAAGGATAGCTAAAGAGTTCAGATGATTTTCTGATGTCACTGACTGTAGGTAGTTCGTTAGTTGTCGCAGTATAGAAAAAGGTCTTTCAGCAGAACAGTTGCTGCTTCTTCATAAAATTCGAAGTTCTCTTGCATCTTTTACGTAGAATGTCAATGGTGCATACAGTTCTGCTATGACACCAAGATCAATGTTAATTGCTTGGAGCTGTTTACTAGTAGCATTGAACCTTTCCAGAATGTCACCCCACATTAAAGAAAGCATTGTAGTTTCAAGGCATGATGCCCATTTTCTTTTATGTATCTCAGAATAACTGCAAGTTCATCAATGTGATATGTCTGGGGTGGAGTCCACAATAATGGAATAGTACTTCGCACATTTCACTTCCTCAGTTATTTGTTTGGTAACTTTGTCAGCCATTAGTTTGATGAATTGCTTACATGTAAATGAAGACAAGTATGAGGTATGACCTTTTCCTGGATTTTTGTATTTTACAATATGTTCCACCAGAAAAGGGTCAAATTCAGCAATAAGTTCCAAAGCCATTATAAAATTTCTACTGTGGACAGAACCAAATTTTTCAATGTGGCCCCTTAAAGTTAACCCTTAACCGCCGTGGTGCCCATATTTGGACACCTTCAAAATAATCGAAATATATTGAATAATTATTGTAATATTGTCTGCTACACCGAGGTGGCCTTTCTTGAACACCTAACTGTAGATGCCAGATACCTCTTTCGGCAATATCTCGGTTTTTTTTTTTATTTCATGGCATTTTCAAACGACGTTTGCCTTGAGTAAAATGTTAGTTCAAAACCAAAAATATTTTGAAGAATAGAATCATTTACAGGTAAGATACAATGTTCTAATAATTTTTAGGGCAAAAACATATATCCTGGATTGTAAATAAGATTGCTTTTATTTAAAAATATATTAGCATAAATATTAGATGTCATTAGAGTATAGTGCTCAAAAATGAGCAGCTAGGCATGGCAAAGTCCCCCCTGGGCAAACGTTTTCTTTCATAGATTGAAAATTTTTGGGAAACTTTTATTTTTTAGAATAGTATTGAGAGATATTTGTAGACTAAAATTTTATATATATATAGTTATTATATATATATATTTTAATATATATACTCAAACACTCTTTCCAGGAACTAGTGGATTGGGGGAGAGGGGAGATAAGATTGCGAAAGTTAGACCTTTTGTAGAACATCTAAGGGCCAAATTTAGGAAAATTCCAATGATTAGAGATTTATGTATTGATGAAAGTATCATCCATTTCAAAGGCAATTCTTCACTGAAACAATACCTTCCCAAAAAGCCACACAAATGGGGTTTTAAAATATTTGTATTAGCTGATAAGGTGGTATGGTTTATGATTTTATTCCATATACTGGCAAAATTGAGCCAGTTGATGATTCTACTGTTCCTGACCTTGGGGCTAGTTCTAATATAGTTTTGCATTTGACACAAAATATTCCACATGACAAAGGGTATAGATTGTTTTATGATAATTGGTTTACTTCTTGCCATTGCAAGTATTCTTAGCTAAAAGAAAAATATGGTCTTGTGGCACTGTTCAATCAAGAAGGCTACCTGGTCTATCATTCACCTAGGATAAAGAAATGAAGGCTAAGGGTAGAGGTACATTTGAAGAGTGGGATGCAAATGTAGATGGAATAAGAGTAACAGCAGTAAAATGGTTTGATAGTAGAGCTGTTACAACTTTGTCAACCTTTGCAACAGCAGAGCCTGTTGTTCAGAAAGAGAGGTTTGACCATCACCAAAAGGGAAAGATATCCATTATTTGCCCAAGTATTGTACATGAATATAACAAAGCAATGGGTGGTGTAGACCTGCATGACCAATTGGTATCCTTGTATAGGTTTTCTTTTAAGTCTAAAAAGTATTATCATAGGATTGTTTGGCACCTGTTTCACATGGCACTGGTCAATGCTTGGCTACTGTACAGGTGATCATGTGATGATATGAGTGTTCCCCGTAAAAACCAAAATATTTTGGCACAATTCAAGGCTAGGGCAGCTAAATCTTTGATGTTTTCTGGTAAAGTAACTAAAAAAGTAAAAGGGGGAGACCATCTATAGAAGCCACAGAAGAACCGAAAAGAAAAATTGTTAACCAAGGTTTACCTATACCTGAAAATGATATAAGATTTGACAATCTTGGCCATTTACCTAATGTTGGTTCAGTTAGACACATGTGTAAGATGATTGGTTGCAAAAGAAGAGTTATGACACACTGCCAGAAATGTAATGTATATTTGTGTATTACACAAAAAAAGAATTGTTTTGCAGACTTTCATACAAAAAATTAGTAAAGTAATATTCAAATTTCATTATTATATTTGCAGAAAAATGTTTGAATAGTAATAAAAATAAGTCTTAGCTGTTCATTATCCATAAAAATGTTTTTATTATTTTATATTTTAATATCAGAAAAAATTGTTCCAGATTTTGTGTTTTATTCTCCGTAGATTTTCACATTAAATTTGTCTCGTGTGCCTAGGTGCCCAAAAATCCACCTTCATTAATTCATTAAAAAAACAAAAATAAATTAATGTAAATACATACATGCCTTATTGACTCCTGTTAGATCACAATTTTCAACAATTTAATTTTTTTCAGAGCTAAATAAAAATTTAGGCAGTTAAGAGTTAAACCATGAGATGCCAGTGACCAGACCACTGCAACAACTCATTGTAAAACATTCCTCCAATACTACTACTACTACTACTCAATTTGATAGAAAAGTTGTCTGTCAGTTCTTCTGAGAGTTGAACTTCTCATTTTCATAGCTAACTCACACAACTTAAGTTCAGAGGAATTTTCATGGCTTGTTGATGCTTCACTGCTATAGATGCTTCCAGTCATCAAATCCTTCCTTACCAATTTTAGTAGTTCCACCAAATAACTGACTGGAATGCAGAAACTTGAGCCTGTGCTCTCTGAATATATTAAATATGTTCTCTTCACCTTCTCTTCATTGACAAGCTGTGTTTCAAATAAGGTTTTACAAAAATATTTGAATCATTCACCAAAACATCTCTTTGATTGAGAAAAGGTCATGTTTTCTAGGTCCTGATTTATGCCATGCTCTGACACATAATAATGTGTAGCATCATTAACTTCCCATAATGCTGGATCTTGTCCAATTGCTGGAGGTAGTTGTGATGCTACCTACATCACAAGACTTAGTATAGGGTAGGCAGGATTTTTGAACTTCTCTACCAGATAATTTAAAATTACTAGGACCTTCATCAACATTTTGATCTTCTTCGAAACTCCTAATCTCAGTACATTCTAATTCTTTTAAAAGAACATTTGGATTTGTTTCAACATTTTTGCTCAAGATTTATATCATATTTCTTGAAGAAAGTATCAATTTTCGCAGTTTTGTCAATGATATCTCTCTGTTTTTCAGCTTTCTTCGGAGCTCTCTCCTTATACTCTGAGCTGCCTTTTATACTCTGAGCTGCTTAGTCTTTTTCTCCCATCACTCATCTGAAAAAACAAATACATCTGAAATTAATTAAAAATAGAAATATATTATTAAAATTAATAAAATATATAATTATATATTTAAAAAAATAGCTCAGCCAGGCTGAGTATGTCTAACAGTTAACTACATATAGGCAGTTAAGTTAACATCAAACATTCAAAATTGTCTTAAAAACTGCCTTCTTCTTACCTTGTATAAATACCATTACTGTACTAAACTGAGATAAACACAATCTTGTCTTTAAATTTTAAATGTTGTCCAGTTTCAAAGTTGCAAAATAGAAAAAATATAAATTAAATTTTATAGAGAAAACCTTAAACAAAATAATTGGCTAATTTTTGGCTTGATACTCTGTAAAGTGTAAATAATAAATCTAAAATAAAATAAAATAATAATTAGCTTTAAAATAAAGATATTACTAAAATTAATAAAATATATTAAGGCCAAGGACCAACTTTGAAATTGACTTTGTTCAAACGTAATGAGATTTTTTTTAAGTGGTACTAACTTTTATGTTTTTATAGCTAAAAAAAATGCCAGAAATTTTGGATTTTTTCCCCTACCTTAAAAGTGCTTTTCCTCCAGAATTTTACTGCCCTCAAAATTTTGCCACCCCCTAAAATTTGCTGCCCTGGTCCATGGCCCATTTGGCCCATATGTAAATATGCACCTGAATCATGACTCCAGATTTGAAAAAATTTACTGGAGCACAGCTCTGAATTTACTTTTTTTCCCCTTACACCACTAGATAAGTTAATGATAGTAAACTCTTGAATTGACGACATACCAATTACAAATTGTTTTAGCTAAACATAATAATACAATAATGTACAGTTTATAACTCACCTTAAGCTTATTTATTCATTGCAGCAGCAACAGTGGACGATGTTAGACCTTGCATGTAGGCATTTGTTGTGAATTTACCGCCATGTATGCTTGGCCACTGATCAATGGCTTTCTGTGTGATCATTACAGCAGATCTAGTGCCTGGAGCTGGACCCTCCTTCACAATTCTGCACAGCTTAGTCAAATGAGATGGCTTAATGGATCCTTTGTGTTCAACAATGTAACCAAGAATGGAGAATGTCCCTTCAGCTGGTGCTTCACTCCAGGCAGTTGATCCATCTTTATCAAAATGCTTTAATCTCTCTGTGATTCCTTTCCACAGCTGTTCTATATATTCTGTCAGCCAATTTATCACTGAGTCTTTTGTAAAACTACTTTCAGATCTGGTTCTGGATGGTCTAGCAACTTCAGCAACCTGGTAGTAATCAGAACGTTTCTTGATGTATTTGTAAACTTCATTTAGGATGTAATCCTCAGCTGTTAGTTCCTTTTGCTGCCCTGTGGTATCGTGCTTAAATTCAGAAACTACATCATTTGCATTTCCTCCATTAGCTAATTTGGAAATTGTTTCCATCACTCTTAACATACCAGTTTTCCCTCCTTCTTTATAAAATATATTTTCTACAAATTCTGCACTAACTGTGGTTTTTTGAGCTACTTGCAACATAATACATATTGGTATAGTCAAGGCCTGATCTCAGATTTGAAGAGTGATTCTGAATAAAGTCTAAAAGCTCACTTAGTTTACAAATTTTCTTCAATGCATCAACGTGGGCTCTGTTCACAAGATGCATTAAGTCCCATCGAAATTTGAAATTTTCTCCAAACAACTTTTTCATTTCGTTTTTAAATGGCTTGTTGTCCTTACAAAAAGCCCCATCTCCAACCATTCCAGATACCTTGGATTTAATTGCTTCTTCAGATAGTTTCAAGTGATTAGGAGACTTCAACACATCAAAAATTTCATTGGCCAAATAAACTCCTGATTTGCTGCGTACTAAATTTATCCCAGCAAGTTTTACAGTCTTATCTTCTTCACTCATAACTAATACAACTAGCATGCTTAATCCCAAAATTGTTCCAATGTCAGCTGTTATTGTTACTGAAGTTTGTTCTAAGAACCACTTTACAGTTTGTTCTTTAAGTTGATTACACTAGGCAACAAATTTCAACTTTTTTTTTGTTACAGACACGTGAACTACTGATTCCTACTAAAGCGGTGATGCTGATTTCAGATCTGATATCAAAATTTCTCTATCACGTCCAGATTTTGTGTAACCGAAAACCCCTATTTTTCATTTTTTTTCTCACCCGCTTCTATTACGAAAGCCGTCTAAGCTACTTTTCCGTGCCACGTTTTATGTTAAGCATACTTAAATAATTAGTGAACAGGGATGTCTTTCCTCCTTTATTCTGGCTTAAGACAGACAGCGGAATTCCGCTGGCGGAGTTACCACCCCTGCGCCCAACCATCCACCCAAAGCGCGTTAGTATTTTGTTGTTACTACTGAAAGGCAAATTCCTGTTCTTAAGTGAAACTTTGGTGTGTCCTCTTCCTTTGTCGCTTGTAGGATGACGAGCTCTCCTTCTGCAGGAACCAACAATAATCTCCCATCATATTTGGGTTGAAATTACCTTGGTATCTGTTTTCCATAACTGAGATCTGTTGGTGGAAGCGCTCACCATGCTCGTCACTTACAGCCCCAAGGTTGGCCGGGAAGAAGTCAAGATGAGAATGTAAAAAATGAATTTTCAAAGACATTCTGCATCCCATTATTTCATAAGATTTAAGCATGTTTTCTACGAGTTTACGGTGGTTTTCAGCTTTGTGGTTTCCAAGAAAATTTTTGACAACTTCAACGAAAGATGTCCATGCTCCTAGTTCATTCTCATTTAGGTTAGATGGAAACGATGAGTCACTGCGGATCTGTGGTCCAGTGAAAACTCCAGCTTCTAGCTTAGCATCTGTCAATATTCCTTTGAATTTATCCTTTAAATATTGGAAACCACTACCTTGATGATCCATACCCTTCACGAAATTTTTCATAAGGCCAAGTTTAATGTGAAGTGGTGGAAGATGTACTTTCTGAGGGTCAATAAGTGCTGGGTGTTTCACATTGTATTTACCAACAATGTTCAGTTCTAGATGGCCAATCATGTTTTTTGTAGTGGTTCTTGTCATCTCTGCTGTTCCATAGACACAAAAAGCACATATGCTTTGTGTAGCCCAACTGTAACCCAAGAAGTAATGATACAACTTTAAGGTCGCCACAAATATTCCATGTGTGGTCCTTATATTTGATGAGTCTTAGCAGCAGTTTCATCGATTCATAAGTCTCATTAAGGCCAGTGGCATGTGCTACAGGTATTGAAGGTTTTTCATTGCCGTTGTGCAGTAATACAGCTTTAAGGCTAGCTTTACTAGAGTCAATGAACAGTCTCCATTCTTTTGGATCATAGCGACAGCCAATCCCTTGCATCAGACCACTGATATCGTGGCAGAAACAAACGTTTTCTTCCTGTAAGTAAAATGATGAAAACTGCAAATGGCGATGGCGGAAATGGGAAACTTTGGTGTTTGGTTGGAGAAGATTAAATTCTTGAAGTCTTGAACCAAGCAACTCTGCCTTTTCTTTTGGTAATTCCAAATCGCGCACTAAGTCATTTAACTCCGCTTGACTTAACAAATGTGGGGAAATATTTGCATCTGGAACATATATGCCATCTTTCCCTGTTTCTATATCACTAGCAGAATCTTCAGATGAACTGCTGTCTGTTATCGTTGCTGGTGGAACTGGTGGTGGATTTGTTTCATCATGTGGTACTGGTTTCATTGCTGATTCGCAGTTTGGGTACGTGATCTTTGATTTGTTTTTCTTTGTGAAACCAGCAATCTTTGTCAAACAAAAATAACAATCATTGAAGTGATTTTTCGGCTCACGCCAAACCATGGGGACTGAGAACGGCATAGCTTTTCTTTTACCATTCATCCAAGCTATTAACATTGCATTGCACTGTGCACAGCAAATATGTGGTGCCCAGTCCCTCTGTTGGTCTCCTAACTTACAGTCAAAATAACACTTGTAGGCAAGTTTAATCTTTGTTGTTATGTTTCTACGTTGTGGCTTAGGTGTATATTGTCCACAGACAAAGCAGAAGTTGTCTGGGTGATTTACACAAGCACGTCTATTTGATGCCATTTTGAATTACCATACAATATCTGAAAAAACGTAGAAAGTAATTATTACGATGTGCAAAATAAAAAGAAATACACACCGTAGTACAAAACAAATGCTATAAAAACACACAAGTCACCACAACCTGTCACTTGCTCATCAGCAGAGAGCTTCAACAACCGTTCTGCTTGACTGTCACGTAGCGACTGACCGTTGGGCCGTTGCCCGTTACTATGCTCTTGACTCAGTGTTGCCAACTCGGGATAAATTTTATTTATCAAAATTGTTCGAATTTGTATATAGTTGGCAAAAAAAATTGCTTTAACCTTGAAAAGCAAGTTTCATATTACTGGCATTAAGCCGATTAAAACCAAAATCTGGACGTGGTAGAAAATTTTACTAAAAGTGATTTGCATTTTACACAAAATCTAGACGTGATAGAAAAAATCTAATTATAGATTTGAAATCAGCATACCGAAATTAGCTAGGAGCACCTATTTGGTCTTCTGTAACAAAATCTTTGTTGCCTAGTGTTATCTAATAGCTCACAAATTGTCTCGCACGCATGTGTGCTATGATTCAAATTTCCAACCTCACAACCTGACCTATGTAATACAGCTAGAAGTACTGGATATAGAGCCCATGCAGTGTTTGTTTTCATTATGTAGTATAAGATGTTGCCACATAAGTCTTCTATGCGTTTAGTAGTGTTCCGAGAAGATGTTTTCATCACTTCATAAACAGCAGCTCTTGATGATGCTGAAGTTTAATTAAATGTCTCTTCAGGTGGGTTTTCAGATTTCTAAACCATCTCTCTTGATTTTCTCCTTGTTTGCATACATAGGTTAAATCTTTAACATTGAAGTAACCTTTTATGTTAGAATGTTTGTCTGAAGCACATGCTTTGGGGTCTGTGCAAGCTATGCAATATAATGTAAACATTTTATCATCAGAAGCATCATCAATATCTTCTTGATTATCATCATCTTCATCCTCAACAGCTATATCTACATCAGGCATATTAGTGTCACTATTTGCAATGTTTTCCATTATATCACTTGGTACTGAAAATGAATCATCAGCATGCCCTAGATCCTTCTTTTCCACCAATTTGAATGTAGATTTGATCAAATCATTGTTCAGGATTTCTTGTATTGATTTACACTTGCTTAAATGGGCTATGGAAATGTCAAATTTGTTGCTTTTTGCTTTATTAGATTTGGATGCAACACTTGAACTTGAAGGCATATTTTGACTCTTCTCTTTATTAACCACAACAGCTTGGTGAGTTTCTTTTGTTAGGCGCAAAATTGCATTCAATGTCTTCTGGATTTGGGAATTTTCAAATTCCTCTAAAGCAGTTTTGTTAGTCTGATGCGCAGATTCCTCACTTACCTTTTGTTTCTTAGGTGGAGGAGAAGCACTTTCTTCAGTCTGTGAAACATCTAGTGAAAAAGTTTCATTTTCTAGATTAGCAGTTGATGAAGTTGGTTCATTTTTCTGAGGTCTAGCACTAGCACATTTTGTGAACAAACTAAATGACTGCTTTGCCGTATCTCTTTGCTGCACTTCATCCTGGTATTTCTTTACTGCAATATCTAAGCTGTGGGCCCAAACTCTGGGACCTCTTGTATTGTAACAAATATTTTTTTTGGAATTAAAATGTTCCTCCCAGTTTTGCTTCTTTGAATATTTGTTCTTGCATTGACCACAAAAGTAACCCCTTTTAACACCCTCACTTTTCTCTCCAACTTCATCAATATTAGGATCCATTATTGATTATTGACTACCTGAAAAAATACAAAATAAGTAAAAGTTAGTAAATATAGTATGGTAAAAGTGAGTAAAAGTAAGTAAATATAGTACAATGAAAGTAAGTAAAAGTAAGTGCTTTAAACTTAGTAAAAGTAAGGAAGAGTAAGTAAAAGTAAGTTAAGTAAACTTAACTAAACTTTTCAATTCTAGAGTCATGGTGGATTACTTAAAACCGCACAAGTAATTATCTGGCCAATTTATCAAACCTGGCCGAGATCAATGGAACATAGTCCAATCCTGATAATTTTATATTAAAAAAATATACGTTTTAATAAAATTTTAATTATCAAAACATTGAAGCTTAACAAAAAATAAAAATAATTGTTAAATATGGAATTACCAACTAAACTTAAAATAACTAAATTTGTAATTTAAAAAAATTGGTTTGTACAAGAACGTATACGCAAAAAAATTGCATAACGTCTAGCGGATGAACAAAACCCAAACCCAAATTTACTTTTTCTCATGGTCAAATTTACTGGAGCAATGCTCCCAAGATCCCAGGAATCTGGAGTCATGCCTGAATGTGACCTATCATTAGTAAAAAGTTTAAAACCCACTATATGAAGTTCCTCCAACAAGTCATGAGTCACAGTATTTAACCATGTTTTGGTTCTAGCAACTATATTGTAGTTCCTGGAATAAATTATTTCCTTAAATTCATTCAATTTATTTCTAATACTACATGTGTTACAATAAAAGACAAATTATTTTTTACCACAGATCGGCGCTTTAAACTACTATTCATGTTGGGCCGGCATTTCCCACACCCACAATGTTTAAAGAGTGCTTCGACCTATACAGCCTTCAAACATTCTCATCAATTAACCTACCTAGCCTAGCATTCCCTATTTCATTAAAATGCATCCCGATCTTTCATAAAAATGCTAGGATCACTAAATTCTGACCACAGCTTCACAAAGGGTACATTTTCCTGAGCATAAATCTCTTCTAGCTTCATGTTAAAAAATATTGTATTTTATGTAATCCTAAGACCTAAACTGTGCCTAGGAGTAATACCTAGAACTAAAGACCTATTTGACCTTTCCTTCATTGACCTAATTAGCCCCCTATATCTCTCCAAAAGGTCAGGTACTATCGTATTGGGCCTATACGAGTCGTTGCCCTCTACCATCGTCACCAACATCAAGTGATAGGAGGTAACATCAATCTTATCTACTTCATCTCTAATTCTGTCAACCCTGGCCCCTGGTAGACAGACCCTCTGCCTCTTGGTTGGATTCTGTTCAATGAAGTCCTTATCCATATGACGCACTAAGGAATCCCCAATTAAAATCATTTCCCCCTCATTCACATCTCTATCCAACTGGGTGAAAGGGCTCAAAACCTCGATAGGCAGGGGATTCCTATCACCTAACGTATGTGGCCTAGCTCCACCCTTAATTATTCTAAATCCCTCCCTGTCTACTAATCTTGGGCCAACCTTAACCCCTTCCTCAACTGTCTAACCTTCCTGATAAGCTACCTATACTAGAAACTAGGTTCCTAACCTCACCCTTCAACTTACTAACGTCTTCAACATTAGTATAGGTTCAGCCTTCGTCAACTGTAAGCCTACCCCTGCCCTCATCAAGCATTGCAAGTCTTCCCATCACCTCGTGTACACTACATTTTAAATCCACTATCTCTTCACCCAACTCACAAAAGAAACAAACCAATCTCTCAGTAATTGCCATAGGACTGCCATTGTAATCTTTAAAATCAGTATACCACCAATTAACCCCCATTGCCGGACGATTGTTCGAAAACCATAGTTCGAAAAACAGTCGTTCGAAGTAACAATTATTCAGTTATAATTGTTCGAACACAATTGTTCAAACACAATTGTTCAAACACAATTGTTCAAACACAATTGTTCAAACACAATTGTTCAAACACAATTGTTCAAACACAATTGTTCAAACACAATTGTTCGAAAACCATAGTTCGAAAAACAAAAAGTATTAAAAAACATTAAAAGTTAAAAATCTTTATTCATACGTTATTCAAAGTTAAAAATCTTTATTAATAAAACAGGATAGAAGCATATGAAAGTCAAGGTAAACTATAGATGCAAATTATGGGCAACTGCACGTAAATAATCAACTGCATTCAGATACTCGTCAACGGCTTCGGTTAATGATTTCAGCCGCTTTGCACAGTCCTTAAACCTTTTTTTACTTTTGTCATTATGAAATCCACTCAGTAATAATTTTTCAATGTAAATTTCATTCAAGGCTTGTTCCCTTTTGAGCGCTGATAAAAATTTCCATATAGTCGGATGATTGGCTGAAACCTGTTGTAGAAAAGTGCAATGCCACCCTTCAACAGCGTTATTGGTCTTCGGTAAATTCTGTTGCACTCTCTCAAAGCAGGACCACATACTAATTGCAAATTTAGGCGCACGGCGGGCATTGCCTCTGGATAGTCAACCAATCCATGTGTCTTCGAAGTAATCAATTACTGGTAGAGCTTCAGGTTCATATACATTTGCATTCATTAATTCATTAAATGATTCAGTCACCCTGGCAACTGGTTCAAATGCTAGAGCTGTCAGCAGATGGATATTCAATGCAAACTGAGCATCGGTATCGTACCTCATTTTTAAACCAGATGCACAAACTTTCCTGTATAGGCACTGCCCCAAGTGGAAAAAGCAACCGTAATGACTTACTAAGTTCAATTCTACCTTAATTGCATTTATCATGGCAGGTTCAAAATCACTGGTTACAGAGTCGATATTCAAGGATGGGGCCATTGCTTTTATGTTCCTAAGAAATTTGATGTAAGTTTCTTCTTGTTTGGCAGCAGAGCAAAGATTAGTGGAATAGAAAAGCCATTTTTCACACCGTGAATGGTATACAATTGTTCGAATACGATTGGAACAGTTTTGAATGTACCATCCATATATATATTCCGGCATGAAGTTAGCACGTTCAAATTCTTCTCAGTTGAAAAAATTATCATTCTGTCATTGGTTGGACCAGAATCAAACATCAAAAAGTTATCACCCTTATTTGTTTTCGTGTATTCTTCTGTAAACATGATTTCCCTCCTATGGTTTGGTATAGCTAAACCACAACTTTCATTTTGACGTGCACGACGAATACTTCATTTAATGCTATAAGTACTTGGTAAGGCAGTAGCTGCAGTAGCACTTAAATCGGATGCTGCATTGGAAATTAGGTAATGATTTCCCTCCTATGGTTTGGTATAGCTAAACCACAACTTTCATTTTGACGTGCACGACGAATACTTCATTTAATGCTATAAGTACTTGGTAAGGCAGTAGCTGCAGTAGCACTTAAATCGGATGCTGCATTGGAAATTAGGTAATGAGGAGAATCACGTGTGGTTTTTGTGTCAATTTTAACTTTTTCCATAAACTTGCGCACTTCAATATTTGTAGCATCACCGGCATGGTTGTGGTCACAGGGAACTGAAACTATTTCATCACTCTCCATTGTGACACGACTTTTGCAGTATGTTTTAAAATTTTGACATTTCCAGTACACTCTTGCTTTCACTTGCTTGTCTCTTACATATAAAAACCCATTCACTAAGAGCATTGGCTTTCCTTTCTCACTAGAAACAAACTCTGCCATTTTAAGGGTGGTTTAACTGCAGCACTATAAACATTATAGTTTAAATGAAGAGGCTAACCTTCTTATTTACGTCTTCATATTTGCGTCTTGGCAACTAAGATTTTATTTAGTTGGTTGTTCATTCAAACAATTATAACCGAATAATTGTTGCTTCGAACAACTGTTTTTCGAACTATGGTTTTTGAACAATTGTGTTTAAACAATTGTGTTCGAACAATCGTCCGTAATTCATTAACCCCACACCACCTAGCACACAGCGCTTTCTGCTATAGCATTGCGGAAGTTATAGTAATTAACATTTATAACTGTCGCAAGTTTAAGTTAAATTAAACCAGCACACTGAAAACTTCTAAATCACTAAAAACCACTAATATTCAATTACTTAACTATAACAATGTGAATATAAGTGCAAGTATATAATATTCAGAACTTTCCAACAGTAAATTTATCAGCAATATCCAAAAGTAGAAACAATATCAGAGAGCCCAGGGAATGTATCCACTCAGTAAGGAGTCTGGCTGACGAGTGAGTAAGGAGTCTGGCTGACGAGTGAGTAAGGAGTCTGGCTGACGAGTGAGTAAGGAGTCTGGCTGACGAGTGAGTAAGGAGTCTGGCTGACGAGTGAGTAAGGAGTCTGGCTGACGAGTGAGTAAGGAGTCTGGCTGACGAGTGAGTAAGGAGTCTGGCTGACGAGTGAGTAAGGAGTCTGGCTGACGAGTGAGTAAGGAGTCTGGCTGACGAGTGAGTAAGGAGTCTGGCTGACGAGTGAGTAAGGAGTCTGGCTGACGAGTGAGTAAGGAGTCTGGCTGACGAGTGAGTAAGGAGTCTGGCTGACGAGTGAGTAAGGAGTCTGGCTGACGAGTGAGTAAGGAGTCTGGCTGACGAGTGAGTAAGGAGTCTGGCTGACGAGTGAGTAAGGAGTCTGGCTGACGAGTGAGTAAGGAGTCTGGCTGACGAGTGAGTAAGGAGTCTGGCTGACGAGTGAGTAAGGAGTCTGGCTGACGAGTGAGTAAGGAGTCTGGCTGACGAGTGAGTAAGGAGTCTGGCTGACGAGTGAGTAAGGAGTCTGGCTGACGAGTGAGTAAGGAGTCTGGCTGACGAGTGAGTAAGGAGTCTGGCTGACGAGTGAGTAAGGAGTCTGGCTGACGAGTGAGTAAGGAGTCTGGCTGACGAGTGAGTAAGGAGTCTGGCTGACGAGTGAGTAAGGAGTCTGGCTGACGAATCTCTTAGGAATAGGCCTATCCTTTTGAGTTATTAGGTTTATATTACTTGGTATTCACTCAGAACTTATTGGAAGATTAAGTACATCTCCCTTGCTTAAAGCATCACTCAACTAAGCAGCTTTGAGTGCTGCTAATATAAATCTCCTCCTTAGGAATTTGCTGACTTACAAAGTCCCCAGATGTCTAATCTTCTCTCAAAGTAATTTTGTAAAGTGAGCAATGGAAAATTTTGATACAAAATAATTCATTTTTCTTCTTATGTGGACCCAATGTCTCCATATTGGGTTCTATGTATGGCAATTATTTTCATTCCCAATAGGCTATGTCACCAATCCTGAGGCAATTTTGTAGTTATTTAATTTAATAAATTAATAATTTTATTTAATTAAGAAATAAAGGTACCACATACAATAGATACCATATTGTAAGCATGTATAGTTTTTCCATATACTCTGGGGCTTGAAGGAAAAATTTGTGTTATACATTAAATTTTTTATAAAATGTTTCTCAAATCATATGAAATGAGTTAAAAAGAATGAAATAGGAATATAGAAAGAGAGAGGTTACTCAAGACCTATTTAAATATAAAAGTTCAAGAGGCCAACTTCTCAAGTGTGGTTAAAGTTATGTCAATCAATTTGACTCCCATTAGGTATAGGAAATTAATGGAATTAAAGTAAAATTATTAAGCATTTTAACTTCACTCATTATTTGTGTAAGTATAAGTCACCAGTCTTAGTTTTTTCTTGTATGAGTTTTCTGGCTTTCAAAGCAGTTTTTCTCTGAGGCCTGTCTGGTTTAGTCTGAGTTACATCAGGTACATTGAGAGATTCCTCATCAATAGTATCCTGATCTATCCTTTTGGGGTAATGGTTGTAACTTAGCCCCACATTCGAAAGGATATAGTAATGTGATATCTTTGGTGGTTTCACCAGTTGCTGTTTTCAGTTTTACAACCCTGGTAACCATCTTCAGCAGTTGTGAGCTCTAAAACTTTTCCCATTGACCAATGTTGTCTTGGAATCTTGTCATGTATCAACACAATGTCCCCAATTTTGACAATCATTCCAATTTTGTTTTGTTAATTGTTTGTCTTTCTCTAAGACTTGTTGAGTATTCTTCTCTCCATTTTGTTATAAACTGAGTTTTGATTTGTGTCAGATGTTGGTATTTTGTGTTGAGTTCTTTGTGTCCTACCATCCAATCTGGGTCCTCTGGACTGTTATGTTCATATTCTGGTAACATGTTTACTGTTTCTCCTTTAATTAGGTGGTTTGGTGTGAGAGGTTCTGGCTCATTAATACCATCTCTCACATAAGTTAATGGTCTGTTGTTGATAACATTTTCAATTTCTGGCAGAACAGTCATGAGTTCAAAAAGTTGTAGATGTTTGGTTCCAATAGTCTTTTTAAGGCAATTCTTTATAGTCTGTATGTTTCTTTCCCAAATGGAACTATACCATGGTGAATTAACAGGAATGTACTTCAGGTTCCAGGTGTTTGATTAAATGAGTTTGTACTGTTTCACTGTCACAAATCTGATGAATAATTCTCTCACCAGATTTGAAGTATGTGGCATTGTCTGACCATATAGTTTTGGGTACAGAATTGTGTGCACAAAATCATCTGAAAGCAGCAATAAAAGTCTCTGCTGTCAGATCATCTATGTCTAGACATATGGCACGTGTTGCAGCACAGGTGAAGAGTACAATGTACACTTTGTATTCCTTTGAATCCATTTTGTCTCCAAAACTCACATTCACTGCTCCATTATAATCAATACCCATGGTTTCAAATGGCTGAGTAAATGTTACTCATTCTACAGGTACGTCTGGAGGGCTTGGGGTCTTGAAGGGTTGTGAATGGATACATTTGCAAGGAATGCATGTGTTTAAAAATTTCTTTGTTTCAGTTCTACCCTTTGATAGCCAGTAAGTTTTCCTCATTTCTGTCAGGGTTTGTGAGACCCCCATGTGGTGTATTTTGTTGTGGGTATCCCTGATGATGAGATTCGTGAAGTGATTCCTCCTTGGAAGAAGAATTGGGTGCTTAGAGTTGTAAGTCAAAGTTGACTTAAGTCTTCCTTTACACCTTATCAGACCCTCTGTATCTAGGTACAGATTTAGATCCATGACAAGTGAAGGAATGCCTTTGTTTAGTGTTTTACTGGACTTAAAATAATTCAGCTCCTCGTTAAATTCTGAAGCTTGTATGTGTTTGAGCCAGTATTTGGTTGCAGTTTGATAAGTTAGAAAAGGCCTTCTGAAGACAGTGTTTGAGAAGGTAGCTATTGACAAACTTGCAGTGATAGACTGTAATTCTCAAGAGTTTGTTGGTCTGAATAATGTTTATAGTCAAAAATAGGTTTGTCCTCAGTGATTTTTTCAGTTGTTGTAGAGTTTAGTGTTAGATTAACTACTTCAGCTGGCCAAAGATCCTCGCATGTTAGCCATTCAGGCCCTTCATACCAAATTTTATTTGTTTTCAACAGTTTGTAAGAGAGCCCTCTTGTCAAAAAGTCTGCAGGATTCTGTTTTTTTTTTTTGTATGTATCTAAATTTGATACCAAGGGATGTGTTTGCAATTTTGATTTCTGTTAGTCTGTTCTTCACAAATATGTTTTTGCAAGAAGTTGTATCTGTGTTTGTCACCCATGTTAGACAAATTTGACTGTCTGTCCATAAGTAAATGTGTTATGTCAACTTCTTTATACACTTGTGAGAGAAAGTCTGCTGTTTTGACTCCCAATGAGACAGCCAATAATTCAAGTTGTGGTACAGTTTTCTTTTGGCTTAAGGGTGCCACTTTTGCCTTTGAATAAACCAAGTTACTTTCATTTTCACTTGTTAAATAGGCACAACATCCGTAAGCTTGTGTGCTGGCATCTGTAAAATATGTAGTGTTTGGGGTTTCAATCTGTAACCAGTAGATCTTGGTATGTAGATGTTTTGAACTTTAAGTCTGTGGCCAATTTTTTCCAATGAAGTTGGTCTTCCACTGAAAATGGTTCATCCCACTCAATTTTCTTTTTCCATAAATCCTGCAAAAGGATTCTGGATCTTTATTGTTGGTGGTAAATATAATGAAATAGGGTAAAATATTTTGGATGATTCTGAAAGGATGTCTTTTTGTATTGGCATCTGGATTTAAATTATATAACTCTGTGCAGAGTGTGTTATTGTGTTCGGAAGTCTGTTTTAAAAACCAAAGTATTCCAAGTGTTTTTGTGTAATAGGTTAAATGTTCCTTTATTGTCTTTTGTTATTTGTTAATTTAATTTAGGAGAATTGGAAACCCACTCTCTCTCCAAAATTTCCTTTCTTCATTGGGGGTTGTGACATTATAAATTTCAAGCAATTCCTCTTCATTTATAGTGGAATCAATGAGGTTATTTACATAAAAGTTTTGTTTTAAAAACTAAACTATTAAGTTATCTTGAAACAAGTTTAGGTGGTTTTTAATTGTTAAAGCAAGAACTTGGAGAACAATTTGCTCCAAAAATAATTACTTTAAATCTGTAGGTTTTGAAACCTTTGTTAATGTCATGTGGATCATTAAACCAGAAACACCTAAGATGATTTTTGTCATATTCAAGCTTCAAACTTATACAGAGGAATGCTTTTTCTATGTCACTTTGGCCTGCATAATTGTCTAAACTGAAGCAAAGGAGAATTTTTACAAGATCTGAGACAAGATTTAGGCCATTCATGAGACAATCATTTAAACCAACAAAATTTGTATCCTTTAAACTACAATTGCATATTACTATTAGTTTAGTTGTGGATGAGTCTTCTCTGTGTGTGCATGCGTGCGTGCGTGTTAAATAATGACAACCTCATTTCTTAAAGGGTTCATCAGTAACTTCTTCAATGAAGCCCCTTTCCAACTGTCCTTTGAATACATTGTCATATTGTTCTAAAAGATTGTAATTTTTAAGTTTTCTGTGGTTTTTATGCAGATGTGCCTAAGCCACTTTCAAATTGTCTATTATTTCTGGACAGTATTTTCCAAGGCAGCTCCACATAGTATTGATTGTCTCCGTGTTGTAATGTATCCCTAAATTGTTCTGTCATCAATTGGTCTTCATGTGTAAATTGTACTGTCCTTTATGCCAACTGATTCTAATAGTCATAACTGCTGTAACTCTTCATTCAATGTTGAGTCGCCATTGTTCAAATGATGAGGTTACAACAATGTTTTTGTTGTTCAAGTTTGTTACACAGTCAGAAATTTGTGAATGTCGTGATTTTACTTTGTGTGAATTTTGATCCTGTTCTGTCTTTTTTGTGTCAGTATTAAGATTGTATTTAGTTATGTCTCCCAAGGGTGCAGTACCTGTGGGAGTTTGTATGGTGATTCCATCCCCAATTTTAATGATGCCTCTGTAGACAAGATGAAGATAATCAACCCCCAATGAGTATGTGTGTCACTGACTACATCTCTATTAAGGGTTTTGTCAGCTGTCATGTATTTGTTTTGAAGTTGCAGCAAAGTTTGTTTTAACGCAGCTATTTGTAATTTTTCTTGTTCTACTTTGTCCACAACAACAATCTTAAGGGTTTCAAGTGTTCCATCAACAGTTAAAGTTAAATTTGCAGTTTTGAAACTGGCATGTACTGAGTTTTTGTTAACAAATGAGAAAATAGAGAGAGCTTTATTTCTCTGTTGCTTCTGAAGTCTGTTTCTATCAGTTTTTTGGCTTGGAATATTTGTTGTGAACAGGTATCCAAGAGACACCTAACCTGTACTGTTTACCCCTCTTTATTCTGAATTTCCAAGGTGGTAGTTGGTAAAAGAATTTTTGAATTGTTGTTAATACCAGATGAACTGCTGTGCCCATTCATAGTATTTTGAGTTTGTTTCTGGTTGTGTTGGTTTGATTTAGGTGTTTGTTCAAAATGTTTGTAGGTTTTCTCCATGTCTTTTTGTGTATTACACATGGGGGTGACATGGTCAAAACTATTGCAAATCTTAATTATATTTCAAATTTGATTTGCATTCTAACTTAGGTCCTAATCCAGTGCATTTTTTGCATAAGTTTAGTTGTTCACAGCATTTTGACCTTGCTGTAAAGTTTGTGTATTTAAGATATGTACTCCCATGTTCATTACTGAAACGAAATCTGCATGTTATGGGGTTAGACTCAAAAGTAGTTACATTAAAGTTTTGTAAAGTGGAGTTCTTCGAGTCTTTTCCTGTACCTTTATTTTCTGAAAATTTGTATTTGTATTTGAAAATACCTGGTAAATGTTGAAATATTTTGTTAGGTTTTTGGTTTTCTGAATTGGTTTTTTCTTGAGTTGTGTTAAATTTGGGGTGTATGTAACTGGATTTGTAAAGAGCAAGTACAGCTGGAAAATCTTCTCTTAGCTTGTCAAGGCTAGGTTATTTGTCAACTGTTCTCTGAAGAAGTATCTCTTTGACCAGAGAAGGTAGTTTTTCAAAAACAGCATCTTGAATGTTTAAATCATTGTTTTTAAAGTTGTCCCATGAAACATTCAAACTCAGTAAAAGTCAGAGATCATCATAGTTGTCTTTTGGGGTTTGCATATTTATTACTTTAAGAGCCAAGTTCTGTACAATTTCATCCTTGTTCATGTAATTTTTTAAGTAATTCTAATGCCTCAGAATAAGTAGTACCTATGGCTGGCAGTGATTCCACTAATCTTAAAGCAGGGCATTTCCGATAGTTCAGTAAATAACTAAACTTTTCAACATCTGTAATGTAGTTTTTATTACCTAGAAGGCTGGGTCATTCTCTGTCAGATCAACCAGTGCCTAACACCCTCATCTCTCAGATTTTGCTGAAATTTGGTTTATAGGGAGTTTGTGGGCCCTGAATCCATTTCTGAAATTATAAGGTCAATCCGACCAACGGTTCAAGAGATATGACCTCGGGAAATTTGAGGTCACTTGCGAGGTCACTAACATTTGGCGACCCATAACTTGGGTAATAATGGTCACAATTATATAAAAGTATATATATTTAGAATCAGAAAACGACAAGGAATCCAAATATGCAAGTTTTAGAACTCTAGGTTGAAAAATAAAAAAGTTACACTGTAACCAAAATTTGAGGTCACGATTTGACCTCTGGGGTATCAAATGAGAATTTTTTTTTTAAACGTAAAAAATGAAGGCATAGGCATTGGCTATTAGAATCAGCAAAAAAAAGTTTGTTTATGTTAGTATTTTTCATGTAACTAACATATAAGTGAACACCATATTCATAAGTTGCGTCAATTCTACCTATTTTTTCACACTTAAGCTCATAATTTGACCTATAGAAATTAAAACATTGTTTTATAGATATAAAAACAAAGGCAAAAAATGTAAAATTGTATTTCACTGCTAATCTACACTGGCAATAATAGTTATAATAGTGAAAGGGGAAGACCTACTTAGAGGATTCATGTGCTAGCCTAATACAATTTTTGCATGCTCGATGCTCTCATCAATTTCTTTTTGTGGAAAAATGTATTGAATTCTGCTGCCTCCTCTTAGGTAGGACAACTCATTACAGTTAATATATGATGTCCTGGCACTGCACATGAATCCTTGTTTGATGGATAATAATATGCACTTGATCCTGATGACCCAGAGGGATGTAGAAAGTTCACAGTGAAATCATCAAACTCTTCACAATATTCCTCCACAATTTCATACCAAACTTGCATGTCATAAATGCAGCCAACATACTCTCCTGGTTTGACACATTTTAGGTTACCAAGCATTGCAGGTTCATTAGTAAAATGACTTTTCCTTATTCTTTTCTTTTCTCCAATGCCACTTGAAATGGGATACACCATCAGTTCTTCCTTGTTTAGGGGAACAAATCTATGATATTTCTGAGTTCCAGGAATAGCCCTACTATCCTTGAATCGATGTTCCAACCGTTCTTCTGCATCTTTCAAATCAGCTGTAGTTACAAAGAAAAAATTTATCTTCGTGCTCAAGTTTTCTTCACAAAACTGAAACATGTGTTCTGGTGTAAGAATTTGCCTCTCTGTAGTTCTCTGCAAACTGGCATGAGCAGTAGCTCTTTTCACTGTTCCTCCAATCCCATCACATGCATTTTTGCCATGGGATGTAGCAAAGAAGTGCCATTCACAAGACAGACCAAAATCCTCTTCATGGTAACAGAGATTTGTGAAGTTGTATCTGTTCTTATATTGGCCAGCACATCCATCTGAGAAATAGTGCACCTTCTTCAATTGTGGGCATCTGAATTTAACATATGTCATAAGCTTCAATATGAATGAGTAAACCATTATAGTGTTGTGTTTTAGTGATGCAGATAAGAAACAGACACTAAAATGGCTAAGTTCCTGGTCTGCAGATGATCTATAATAGATGACAAAAGGGTGAACTGTACACTGTGAATTGTCCCAGTGAAACCCTTGGGCAGCATCCTGGACAATGAAAGAATAATTCTCAGAGAAATCACCTACTATAACTACCTCGCTCTGAGGTGGTAGTGTTTCTTTCAACTGCTTGAAGTACTGTGATTGTTGCTGAGCAACAAAGTGATGACGAACCATGCGGGATATTTTCATGCTTAGGGATGATAAGTATTCATGAAGTGGCTCCACCTTATCAACCATTGTACAACGGTCAACAGTCACCCATTGCTTGTAACATATTTCATTTGGAGCTGATTTCACACTGTCAAGTAACTCAAGAAAATCCAGGACACCCTCTTCTCTTGGGCAATCATTGCAAAGTTGCATCATGCAAGCCTCTCTTTCTGTACTGCAGACACTGTAATCCATAAGATCCTTGTATGAAAGACCTCTTTCTCCCAATGCAGCCAGCTGCAATTTTGGATTTTGATGGTATGTGCAGACACAGACAGAATGAGTCCCACCACTACCGGCAAGCACACAATATGATGGCCGTAATTTTGCAAATGTGAAAAATCCTATTTTGGGATTCTTTTCATCATTTTTATATAGTTCAAACATCTCTCTTAAATTCCCGAGGACCAATCGTTTTTGCACCTTCATTGCACCTTCAGCACTGATAACTTTCACGCAATCCTTTTGGCCAGGACACATACGACTAACCTCTTCTGACTCATAGAATCTCTAACTATATCTTTGTTCTTCAGATATCACTTTTCCTTTGCTCATTAGTGGAATCTTCGGAAGGATTCCATGTTCTGATTTAAGTGAATGGCTTCTTTTCACCATGTATGTTGTAGTTTGAAAGAACTAGCTGTTTTTTCAATTGTGTATGGTGAGAGTGTCAATATTTGTAGTTTGTGATGGTGACATTTGCTCTCCAGGAATGACTGTTTCAATTCATTCATTAATTTGTCTAGATGTTTTTCAGATTTAGTTTCAGGTTTTGAAGTATCACTTACCTCCTCGGTAATTTGAACACCATAACTGAGTTCTAGCCTCTCCTTCAGGTGTTTCTGAGCAGATGATAGCTTACCACGAGCCTTGCGCTTTTTCTGGCTTAATGACAGCCCTTCTGAAAAGAACAGAAAAAAGGTTTCACACACCTGAATATTAGTAATTAAATATTAATTATAGTACCTTAAATGCTATATAATTGGCTATATAGTAGATCAAACAGACCTTGTAGTAAAGTATAAGTTATTATATTAATTTATTACTTACTTTTTTTAACTGGTGTTTGGTCCAGAAATGCTAGAACTGGTTCAACTGAAGTTGAAGGATTTTCCTTTATCAAGCAATCACTGTCATTGTCCAGATCTTGAATTGAAGAGATGTTACTCAAGCCACTGATAGTAGATGATTCATTTGAATCCTGCTCAGACTCGTTGTTTTCAGTGGTACTAAGTATAGTTGGGTTTTTCATTATCAGTGTCCAGCAGTTCACACACAACAATGAGTCTTTTTTCACTCTTCCAGCACATTTTTCAACAAGTACATCAGTCACTTTTCTAAGATTGATTGTTATGCGTTTCTTGTGTTTTTGAATAGGGTCCTGGCAGTATTTCAAGTGCCGAACCATTGTATTTTGATCTGTAAAGATATAGGATTTACAATTAGGTAATATATATTTTTTAGAAAATATATAGCTATACACACTTAATATTTTAGGCCTTGATAGTCTCTGAGGCTCATTAAAACATCATACCCACCAGCCACCCACAGTGCTGGCTGGAACTGTACTAACCTGTAGACAAGGAATTTTGCAACTATCTGTGTTGATTCTGCACTTAGACAAGTAGCAACATGTTTCAACAGGTTTGTTTAGGCTACATGTGAGCTTAGTCTTCCCCTTTCACTATTATAACTATTATTGCCAGTGTAGATTAGCGGTGAAATACAATTTTTATTAAATTCTTGGAGCTTGAGGTCAAATTGATAGCTAAGATATAAAAATTCCTTGAAATGACAAGCAATTTATAAATATGGTGTTCACTTATAAGTTAGTTACATGAAAAGTACCAACATAAACAAACTTTTTATGATTGTTTCTATTAGTCAAGAACTCTGACTTTTTTTTTATATCTATAAAAAATGTAATTTTAATTTCTATAGGTCAAATTATGAGCTTAAGTGTGAAAAAATAGGTAGAATTGACGCACAACTTATGAATATGGTGTTCACTTATATGTTAGTTACATGAAAAATACTAACATAAACAAACTTTTTTTTGCTGATTCTAATAGCCAATGCCTATGCCTTCATTTTTTACATTTAAAAAAAAAATTCTCATTTGATACCCAGAGGTCAAATCGTGACCTCAAACTTTGGTTACAGTGTAACTTTTTTATTTTTCAACCTAGAGTTCTAAAACTTGCATATTTGGATTCCTTGTCGTTTTCTGATTCTAAATATATACTTTTATATAATTATGACAATTATTACCCAAGTTATGGCTCGCCAAATGCTAGTAACCTCGCGAGTGACCTCAAATTGCCCGAGGTCATATCTCTTGAACCGTTGGTCGGATTGACCTTATAATTTCAGAAATGGATTCAGGGCTCACAAACTCCCTATAAACCAAATTTCAGCAAAATATGAGAGATGAGGGTGTTAATTTCAATTTTTTTTGGTTGATCTGACAGAGAATGACCCGGCTATGAAATTTTTCAGTAAAGGATTGAAATTTGGCTCTGTCACCCTCAAAAGTAGGTACTTCAAGTGCGGGTAGTTTAGATTTTAGTTCAGTGTTCTCAGCCTTGTTGAGTTAAGTGAAGTATTTTGGATAGCTTCCAAGAAACATTCATTGGTGTCTTGTCTTTGTATTCATCAAGTTCCATTTTGAATTTAAGAAATATAGGAATCAACTTTGTGAATGTAACTTTCATTGTCAAATAGGAGAGTAGAATACTCATCATCTGTTAGTTCACTTGTGTCATCAATTTCTGTTATTATTTCCTCATCTAGTTAGTCCATGAGCCAGTAGGGGCTAGTCAGTATACCATCTGGGGGAAATAATGCTCATAGTGATTTTTGGCAAGGTATACAGTCCCTGGAGTAGGAAAGTATGCGATAGCATTGTGGTAGTGGTAGCTTTTTGTGTGTTATCACCCTTTTTACAACCCTACCCTAAAATAAACTTTTCTGAAAAATGGCCAACATACAGTAAGCTGCAGTGGTGCTCAAACTTATGGCAATCATGTGCTATTTTATGCCACTTTTCCAAAATTCCCAACATAATGTGTCACTATGACTACGTTGAATAGGCCTAAATTAATATACTTCATCTCAAAAACTACCCATTTTCATTGGATTGAAACTATGGAATGACTTAAATGCCAATATAAAAAATATTGTGAATGTAAATTTGTTTAAAACCAAGTTGAAATCCCGATTAATAATGGCATACTAACAAAAATCTAGGATTAATGTCCATTACTATTGTTTACTAATTATTAATTTCCTGTCTGTAATCTAGTATTAAAAACACATTTCTTGAGATTGTTCAGTTCTTATCTCTCATGTATAATATTGGTTTCTTTGTATGGTATTGGTATAGTGCCTTCAATGGTGACCTTGTATTTGTCATGTCAGTAGTGATAATTTAAGATTGATACATGTTTTAACTATTAATAATACTTATTTACTTGTTTATTTATTTATTTATTAATTAACAACAATAGCTGTTTATTTTTAATAAGAGCCCAGTAAAGCCTAAAGCTTAAGGGCCAAATTAAATAAAATAAATAGTCGAGCTTCAAAATTATTCATGTCATTGTAAATTGAAACGATTGTATTTATTTTATTATTAATAAAGGTTATTCAATTCAGAAATACTTTTTTATATTGTACAAATAAATTGCATTATTAAAGCAATAAAATTTGTGTATTTTATAACTACACGGTGTCTCATAAGTCCGGCATCATAGGAAAAATAATAAAAAAAGACAAAACAAAAGCTTTTATTTACAGAATGTGATCAATATGTCAACCATTGTTTTCAGTACACAAATTCAGACATGATACCCAGTCAGCAAGCACATGGTGAATGATGTCAGGAGTAATGGTGTTACATGCCCCAATAATGCGCTGCCGCAAATATTCAACACTCATAATTTTCTCTGCGTATACCAGCACTTTCAAGTGGCCCCAGAGATAAAAATCTAGTGGCGTGAGATCCCGGCTTCTAGCTGGCCATTCCATAGGCCCTCGATGTCCTATCCAATGACCAGGGAATTGTTGGTACAGGTATTCCCTTACTTGGATGCTGTAATGTGCAGGAGCACCATCTTGCTGGAACCATGTTGGGAAATTTCCTTCTTCGTTCAAGACACTGGGAAATGCTTCTTCCTTGAGCATACGTAGGTAGGTGCCTACAGTGACATGTTCATCGAAAAAGAGGGGGCCTATGATGCGATCCTTCCAAATGCCACACCATACCATCACCTGAGATGCACCTTGTTCCTTTGAAGAGGTATACCAGTGAGGGTTGTTTTGAGACCAGTAGCGGGTGTTCTGTCGATTTACCTCACCATTTCCATAAAAAACAGCCTCATCACTGAACAGAATGGTGGACGGGAAATTGGCATCCCGAGCATAGACATTATGGCCTGTAGAAAGAGAAAAATATGAATTATGGTTTGTAGAAATAGAAAAATATGAATTTCTCCTATGATGCCGGACTTATGGGACACCCTGTATATTTTTTCTTTATGGTACATGCATTGCAAAGCCTTGTGTACTTGCTTCCCTTCAGCCAATTTGTCAAATATGACACACTTAACACATGAATGATTATTCAGTAACTGAATTTTAAATCTTATTGCACAAGCACTCCAGGCAGTCTTGGAAGAGTTACCAATTACCACTCTAAAAATTCTCAAATTTCTTGCTTATGTGAGGCCATTCTGAATTCAGGCTGGTGCAGCATTATAACCATTGATTTTTTATTTGCTTTGATGAGTGTCCATGTGCCATCATCAGAGTCACAATGTGCCAGGGTTTGAGCACCCCAGCTGAGTAAGACATCCTATCAACCCAATGGCATTTTTACCAGTGCTGGGCAGCGCAAACGAAAATTCACTTGCGCAAGCGCAAATGCGCAAACCCAAACCCATACCTTGTGCAAGAGCAAATGCGCAAACTTCTCGAAACTTGCGCTTGCGCAAACGCAAACTATTTATATATACAGGGCTTTCCAAAAAAAAAAAATAGGTGCAGTTTTTTTTGGGACACCCTGTATAAAATTAAATTTATAGTAAATCAAATCAAATCAAATCAAAAGACTTTATTAACAGACACACGATCCATAGATATATCAATAAAGAATAGATACAAAATTACAATGTTAAATAAATAATAATAAAAAAAAAGAAATTACAATATTACCAAAAAAAAACACTTCAAAGCTCCTCAGAGTCCTCCTCCAACTCCATCGTGAGCAGGTCCATGTTGCCCTTCAGGAACACAAATCTCAAAGTTCTCAGAGGTCAGGCTGGACCTCTTGGGCTTCATGATGTCAGACCCCTGGGAGAACACCCTCTCCACAGCTGCAGAGCTGGGGATGGCCATGTTGTACTTCAGAAAGACCTCAACCCAGGCGGCATGGTACAGGGCAGGGACCGGCCGCGCTTGGACCCACCAGTGATGGCAGCGAGGTCTTTGCTCTGGTTGGGGTGAACCTTGAAAAAAAAATTATAAATTATATTGTAATGACAGTGATATACAACAGAAGTGTTTGAATTGAGACGAAGTATAATTTATTATTTAATATTTAATTATATTTTAATAAATAATAATTTCTAAAGTTAACTACTTATCAAGTTTTTTAAAATTTTAAATTTATAAATAAACTTAAACTCTCATGCTGGTAGTGGCTCTTGAGGGTGTACATTAGGGTTATGACTTTTTAATTTTTTGTCATAAATATTGTTTCCTGTATCATCAATTGATGAACTTTTGCTTGAAAACAATAAAAAAGGCCTAATTCCTCAGCATTAAAAAAAATGTCACCCCGAAAGCAAATATAGTATATTAGTATTATTAGTATATTAGTATTTTAAGCAATAAGTAAAACAATAATAGAGTAAATGTATAATATTGTATTTGTATAATTAATATTGTATAGGTATAATGTTGTATAATATAATATATGTTTATGTATAATAATTGTGAAATAAACATGCAAATTTCTATTTATTATTTTATTAATTTTTTATTTTTTATTTTGGGGTGAAGTTTTTTCAAAATATATCGAAAAAACTGTTATTTTCATTGTCAGGGGGCAAAAGTTCATCGATTTATGATACAGGAACATGAGGTTATAAAAATGTCATAACCCTAGTGTACATGCTGATGGTGTTGAAGCTGACCTTGGCCTTGCACCTCTTACAGATGATGCTGCCCCTGTAGACCACCCTGCCCCTCTCAACCACCCTCTTCTTGCTGGTCAGAGGTCCAAAGGAGGTGTCCAGGTGGGGCCAGGGGTTGTTGAGGTCCTCTTCCTCCTGGTGAGGCTCTGAGCCATGGCTGGTCACGCTGCTGGCCGGGCTGGGGATAGAGGTGGGGCTGGACAGAGACTGGTGTCTGAGGCTGTCCATGGTTCACTAGTTATAGACAGTAGTTATGACTTATGAAGTTTCTAGAAGTTACTAGAGTAGTTAGTAGTTTGAACTCTGAAATAAAATTAAAATCAACTAATCAAACAAATGTGTTTCACTAGCGTTGTTGGTATACTGAGTGCTCACTGCTGTCTGGCGGTGCCACCTGTATGGCAGTCACGTGTTTATGAGCTAAATCCACTATTTTTAATATTTGTTTTTTTTCACGTTTGCGCATAAGTTTGCACAAGAATTGGCACAAACGCAAATGCGCAACCGAAATCACACTTGCGCAATTTACGTTTTGCGCAAGTGTTTGCGCAAGTGCCCAGCACTGATTTTTACATTTGTCATACCTTAACATTGAAATTTGTGACACATGTGGATAAGTTCAATAACTTTTCAGCAAACATTTTTAATGATGTCTAAATTGAAAACTGCATTATTGGTGGCACTTACATTGCACTGTCTATATCCTGTATAATAAATCATTTCATATTTAGAAAAGTATTTGTTTATCATTTATTTTGGAAAAGTTAATGAAAATTCTGGAATACATATGATTACATGGGTTTGTAGCAAATTTATTGAGAAATCCAAATAACTAAATGTTTTTTATGCAAGTAGTATATTACAATCAGTACAACAGAAAATATCACCCCACCCTCAAATGAAAAAATACCACATTTTGAGAGATTTTTTGTCATCTCATGAATCTTATGATATTTTCCCTGTTGTTATTGAAGGACAGTCTCCTGAATCAAATAAAAGTGTATGATAGCATGACTAAGCATGTCTATGAACAAAATAAATGTTTATTTCCATGTAATTTCTCAAAAATAGAGGATTTTATGGATTTATGAACATGACAATGCACATATGAAGGTATCAAGCACCCATAGTACTCAAGCCAATCAGACAGTTATGATTATATGCACTGAGTGTAAGCAATGTAAAGTGTTGAAGATGAATCTAATAATTGTAATTATTTTCCAGCTCATCCTCATCTTCATCTGCACTTTCCTCATTGTCTGAGATGGATGCCTGGTTCTTGCACTCTAGCAGTCTGCATATATCAATGCATTTGAATCCATTTGCCATACATACACATTTTGGCAGTGCACACTTCCTTGGACAGTTGGTAAACCAGTAGATCCAGGATGGCCTTAGGTGCTGGCTGACCATCCATTTAGTCTACTACCAACTGTTCACCCACCTTCCTTCTCAATCATCCACCCTCTCCCAACAGGGCTTGGCACTTGCAGATTCTGCTCCAGACATAATCTCCATATTCCAGCCTGGTAGTTGGCTCTTCGTGTGTGTTTTATTAAGCAGTTCCTGCATGGTAGAAGCTGTGGAAGCTGATGACTCCCTATCTCACCTTTCTTATTAGCACAGAACAGGTGGTACCTGAGATTATTGACCTTAGTGGATGATGCTTTGGGGGCATAGAGGAGGTATGTGAATACCTCTAGTTCATCAGTTCTGGGGAGTGGTCCCATTCCTGACCCATCCCTAAGAATGTGTCTTGCATTTCCCTGTTGCTGGTCAAGATTTTCAGGGCACTTCCCTTCCCTTTGTCTGTGAAAGCACTGATAGTGTCGCATCCAGTGTAGGCATGCATCCCAATGAGAGCCCTACAGACATCTATGCCAATAGTGGCAGTGACTTGCCTGATATCAACAACCCTTGTCCAGGCTTTAGTGCCATATTTCTGGAAGAATGGGGCTCCTATCTTGTCATGGAATGCCGCAGACATGAAGAAGACGTCTGTGTCCTCTGAGCAGATCACTACTGCTGCTTCCTGCTGGCACCTCCTTACTCCCCTGAGATGTGGTTTTGTAGTAGTTGTCATTTACAGTTGCATATAGGACCTTCTCCTTTAACTCCTCTCTACACTGCCTTCCTTCATTCACTCACTATAAAGGTAGACTGGTTTTGTTATTGACTCTGGTCAGGAAGGTCCTCCACTGCCTCATGATCTGTGTGTAAGAGATACCCTGCAACTGGTGCCTAGTATCTCCACCTCATACTGATCTCTCACTGTTCTTGATAGAGTTCACCTGGTATGTTTGGAACACATCTATTCTTCTACTCTAATTTCCTTCCCTCAGTGCCAGAAACAAAACTGTAGTGGCAACTAGGGTTGCACCGATTAATCAATAGGTAATTGGCCTAATCTGCTAATTTGCTGATTAATCGGTAAGTGACCTTTTGACTGATTAGTTGAAAAATGTATCTTTATAATTTCTCTTTTTATTAGGTAATAATCATCAATGACTTGTTTCAAGTTTTTAATAACATATATTTAAATAATATAAATAATTTTATATTTCATCAAAATAGTAATCAGTAGATCTGCAAAACAAATTAAAATTAAAAAAAATAATTATTGAAACAATGTATATATTTCAAGGTCACTTTTATAGCCTACATCAGTGGTGCTGCTGCGGTGGCTCAGTAGGCCGTAGTCCCCAAGTATCTGTATTGTCGAACCACCCAGCACCTTTTCATGTTTCTGGGTTCGGGATAGTCAAGAGACTGGGCAAAGATGTAATCCCCTCTGGTGTCTAGGAATGCCTCTCTTGTCAGTGGTTTATTTCCAGGAGATTATTCAGGTCTGACTCGCACGTTAACTGTAAAGGACTTCCCCCAGTTCAGGTGTCTAAATCTGACTCTCCAATGAGTAGGAGAACCAACCACTCAGAGACCAAGAAAGGGCTGGAATTCAAAGGTAGACCTGATAGAAGTAAACTACTCTGTTTTTCTTTTTATTATATCTGAAATAAACAATTATTCAGCGTGATAGTTTAAACATAACAAAAAGACTGGCAATGAATCACAATTAACAAAACCTCTGGAAAACCAATAACACTTAGTGAGATTTGGCAGAAAGAATAGAAAGCAAGTGGAGACAAGTACCGAAAAGACTTGCACAGAATATTAACCCCTGTCCCAGCCTAGCTACCCTCCAAACTTGACCCCCCCCCCTTTATGACCTGAGTTTCAATTTCTTTATACACGGGTTAGTTAGTAGGGTTAGGGTCACCAGCCTGATTCCAGGGCAGATCCCAGTGGCCAACAATGGTTAACACAACCTCAATGGACTGCGTAGCTCCCACTAGATTGGATCCACAATCCAACCCTGATGAAGCTGGACCACGTGAGTTGAATCCCAACTGGTTGCCTAGACAACACAAGATTATTAGTTACATGCACCAGGCACCATTATTCACAATAATAACATAGCATAACATAACAGGCAATTAATCATAAACATTAACTGGAATCATGACTTCATAATTGATCACTGGAAAACATAATTTACTCATGAAATCAACGCACATAAATAATAAATAACTAACATAAAAAATAATAACTATAAACTTTGACAATTATGGCAAACCTATCTCACATGAGTTAATCAACCTATAATCAGTGCCAAACAAGCATGGGCAAAAACCTAACTCTGGAATAATATGACTGGTAACCTATAATAATGATAATTGGTTCTCTAGCTAGTTACATGACAGGGTGGCACAGTCAGTCACAGTTTCAACAACTATATATATATGTCTACTTTTAATAATAATAATTAATAATGATAATGATGGTGAAATACAAATGACAACACCACCACAACTAAGAATTAGGATTATGAACAAGTCTTTATTCCTATTGTACACTGGCCAAGGATTACAAGCTAGAGCACTTAACATCATACCTTTAAAATCTTTCCAAACTCCCTTGGCTTCCAGCCTTCTATTCCGGTTTCATAACCTTTTCATAGGCTTCCCAGATCAAATAGTCTGGATGTTACCCTTTAGAGTTTTACAAATTAACAGGCTTACTAACTAGACTCATGTGGGGAGAGAAAAACTTGTTAGAAGAACCAGACAGGACTTGAAAATTAGAGTGAGGTTTCTGTGAAAAACTCCACAACCCCAAAAGGGGGATTTTAAAATCAGGGGGGGTTGTGAAAAACTTCACAGCCCCGACAGTGCTCAAACTTATGGCAATCATCTGCTATTTTATGCCATTTTTCCAAAATGCAAAATGTAATGTGCCACTATGACTATGTTGAATAGCCCTAAATTAATATACAGTACTTTTTTTATATTGTACAAAAAAATTACATTATTAGTAAAGCAATAAATGTTGTGTATTTTATAACTATATTTAAGTTTTTTTTACAGTACCTGCATTACAAAGCTTTGTGTACTTGCTTCCATCCATCCAATTTGTCGGATATGACGCACTTAACACATGAATGATTATTCAGTAACTGAATTTTAAATCTTATTGCGCAAGCACTCCAGGCAGTCTTGGAAGAGTTGCCAGTTACCACTCCAAAAATTTTCAAATTTCTTGCTTATGTGAGGCAGTGGCGAAACTAGGTTGTTGTGGGCCCTGGTGCAAAATATTCACATGGGCCCCCCTAAAAAAAAACCATGTCACAATGCGTGTTGATAAATATTTACAAAACTTTAAACACAATATATCTACTCACCATTTCCTCTAAATTTAATTATCTTGCAATTTTATTTTCAATTTAAATTATCGAAAGGCCACTTGATATTTACTTTTTATAGTTATTCTTATTAGCTAGTCTTTAGATTTGTATTTGGTTTATAAGTACAATTTTTATATATTAAACAAATCTCTGTTGGGCCCCGGTGCATTGCACTGCCTGCACCCTCGGTAGTTTTGCCACTGATGTGAGGGCATTCTGAATTCAGGTTGGTGCAGCATTATAACCATTAATTTTTTATTTGCCTTGAGTGTCCATGTGCCATCATCAGTCACAATGTGCCAGGGTTTGACCACCCTGGTCCTGTACACACACACACACATTACATGTCCAATATCTTTCAGTACTGTACGCTAATTAATTTATGTAGACCATAGAGTACTACCTTAGTTTATGATACTGCTAATACATGTTATACCAGACAACTCTTCTCAGGCTAGCATCTACCAGTAGTATTTTTCAATGCTTTATCCCAAAAAAATATGAATACAAGTTAAGGGCCTGAGCAAAAGTTGGAGTGAATGCCCACACATGCTCAAATTGCCTGACAGTCCAGATTTCAAGCATTGACTAAACTAGTACAAGTCAGGCTGTAGGCCTTCGCAAACCATCAAACTGATCGCACACACTGTCACATGCTCAAACTGGCCTATGTTAACATGTTTCTGCAAGCGAACTAACAGGAACTGAACATGTGTTAGTGTGCGAGGTCATTTACTCTCAAGCCAACTTGAACCTCTAGACCTAGCTAGACCAGTGGTTCCCAACCTTTTTTAGGCGACAATCCACTAGAGCTAATTTGAATAACTCATGGCCCACTTTCCATGTTCCTAAGCTGGTATCATGTTTACATAAGGTTTAATAAGTACATTTTTGTTATTAACAATTATTAACATAGTGCTAAAAGACAAAAATTGGCCATGGCCCACCTGTTGAGAACCATTGCTCTAGACCAGGGGTGGGGAAACTTTTCAGTACCAAGGGCGAAAATCGATAACATAAACACCTCTGCGGGCATCTGGCAAATTTTAAGCTTATATACAGCGTGTCCCAAAGAAATGTATACCCACTTTGTTCGATAATACCAGCTATGAGGATAATAAATATATTACTTTTTATATGTTTTTTAATAAAGAATTTTCTCCTGAATCTAAATATGTAATTATTTTTATTAAAAATTGAAGAACAAAAACGTTACAGATGTTTAAATTATAATTATTATTTTCGAGACTTCATGTGCGATATTTTCTAATATTTTAACTGACTGTTTTGAGATACTTATGTTTAGTGTTGATATTGAAGCATAAATGTTGTAATTATTAGTTAATTCAAAAAATTTACAAATTCCATGGTTAAATGACACTTTATCTAAGATGTTCGACGTCTTCCAGAACGTTGTTTTTGTAAGTTTTGCACAGTGCCGTCGGTTTCAAACTTATCTCGTATACGTGCAAAAATATTAGAAAATATCGCACATGAAGTCTCAAAATAATAATTATAATTTAAATATCTGTAACTTTTTTGTTTTTCAATTTTTAATAAAAAATTACATATTTAGATTCAGGAGAAAATTCTTTATTAAAAAACATAAAAAGTAATATTTTATTATCCTCATAGCTGGTATTATCGAACAAAGTGGGTATACATTTCTTTGGGACACGCTGTATATAAGATATATTTTAAAAAGCTATTTGCTGGGCTGTAAATAAATAATTTTTAGTAAATAATAAATACCTAAGCGGGCGAATTGAAGTTAACTCGTGGGCGAAATTTCGCCCGCGGGCGAGGGTTTCCCCACCCCTGCTCTAGATGCTGCCAGATGCGAGATATAGTGAGAAATGGTGTCCCATTCGAAATGAAACAACTTTGAAACTCTGTAATTTTTAAAGTATTAATGTGAGAATGTTGAAACTTTGCCAGTTACTACACTATATGCATAAGTTTTTGTCATAATGTTTTTTGTGTGTTTTCAGATTGAATTATGTTTACCCCACAAGAAAAAGTGAAAGGTGTGTTATGGATGGCTGAATTGAAGTCCCCTACTCTGGTACAACAGCAATTCCGTACAACCTTTCACAAGGAACCACCCACCAGAAGAGACATATATGCATGGACCAAGAAATTTCAGGAGACTGGTAGTGTTCTAAAGGAACACTCTGGAGGGTGAACAAGATCAGATGATGATGTTGAACGAGTATGTGGCACCTTTGGTGGTAGCCTGAGAAAGTCCATCCGTCATGCCAGTGTTGAACTGCAGATTCCTCATTCAACTGTGCATAGAGTCGTGCACAAGCAGCTGCAGCTCTATCCATATAAGCTTCAAATTGTTCAGCATATAACATGTGAAGATCTTGACAAAAGGAAACATTATGTATGCACAATGTATCTAATGTATCTAAATGTTGTAATTCACATATATCATATGAAACTTTATGACATTGACTATTTACTGTGTGAATATTACATTGTTTGATCATTCAGTAAAAAATTATAAGGTTTCAAAGTTGTTTCATTTCGAATGGGACACCTGGTATAATATAATTTCTGAATTTCTGGTGTTTGCAACTACTATGAAAACAGTACTGTCAAAATTAAAACCTAATACAGTAGACTCGCGATAATTCGTGAGTTAGGGACTGATAGAAGTTGTGAATTATCAAATCACGAATTATAGTTTAATGTATTTAAATGGGAAAAATTAGTTTGGTTCTGGAGGCCAAAGAATACACCCAAAAATAATCAAAATACACTTTAATATCTAGAAATATGTACATCACTTAGCCTTGAAAAATGAGGTAACTTTCGTATGCTGGCTCGTGTAATGCTCTCAATCACTCCCCAATGCCCTCTCCATGTCAGGATCCTTCTCCATGGTGAGTTTCTTTGCTTCATTCATGTAGACATGAACATCCACAGGTCCACTATGGACCAGTCACTCTTCTACCTTGTTGCCTGTTCATCCTCAGCCTTTCCTGCTTCTTCCTCCTGCCTCTTCTTCCTCCTCCTCTTGCCTCTTTGAATTTTCTGCCATCTGCAGCACTTCCTCAGCAGTAAGACACTCATTCATGGTGATGATGAACTCTTCGACATCATCCTTCAACATCTCTTGGCCAGATGTGCAATTATAAATCTGAACTTGAGCATGAATTATGAAATTATGACACACATTATAAAAAAAGGGACTTAATTAGGTCATCGCAAATTAGAAAAATCTAATTATAAAATCGTGAATTATCGCGAGTCTACTACACTCATATGAGCCCGCATTGTGTAATACTTGCCAGATAACCACCACCTGATATAACTGCAACCATTTCTTTCCGTACTGTACATTTGACAATGAACATTGTTCTGCTTGACTTTATAAAACACTTTTATAATGAAATATTTTATTTGTGTTCATTTCTGTATCATGGACATTACTGACAGAAATTATGTCAACTGGTATATGGTGTCATGGTTTCTTTCAAGTTCACATTCAGGCAAGCCCAGGATGTGTTTTTGTGCTATTTAAACACAAACATCTACAACCAACACACATTTATGTTTGATGAGAATTAAAAATATAAAACAAAAAAGTGTAATTTATAATAAATACAAATTACAATGCTATTTGGATACTAAGGACCCAAATAGGCTGTTATTATGAGGTTAGATAGGGCTCGAGGGTACCCTTGGATGGTACACTAATTTTATTCACACTGTCATTCACACTAGCATCCAAGATTACCACAAGGAAAAAGAGAGATACAAATACTGAGCAATTTCATATAATTTACAACCAGGGTGTACAGAATGAAAGGTTACAACCAAGCAAAGGTGATAATATACTAGATTCATTAAGGGAGATGGTAGGTGGGCAGCACAGCTAAGCTGATAATAACATTGTGGTGATGTCTTTACTTTATGGTACCAATTAATCAAATTTATAGTGCCAATTAATAAGATTTACAATTCTTAATAATCAGCTGATTAATCGGTAATCAGCCAAATTACATAGTGCAACCCTAATGGCAACATCTCCAAAAGTAGTTTGATCACCTTTTACTCTTTGGACCAAGTTCATTCCATCAATCACTGAAGCAAGATTTCCTGGGAGTTGCTCTACTACTGTTACATTCTTCTGCAAAGTTGTGGCTAAAGTAGCTTTGTGTGTCTTTCTCAGTAATCCTTCTAGTGTGGACAGGGCACAGAGTAATGGTCCAAGGGGATGAGAGAGGATATCCTCCATCTGAAGACTGCATCCTTGGACCATCACTATGATGTAACCAAACAGACACCTGTCTACTTTCAAGATGATTGCCTTCCCATTTGATTTCACTTCCTCCTCCTCATACATATTGCTAAATATCTTCAGCTTATTAGTTTTCATTGTGCCATGGAATTTCTTTACTGGTGGGTTTCTCTCTAGTCTCTCATCCTTGAAAGTGGCACAGTATTGATCACTGATTCCATATGCCTTCATCAGGTCAGAGACGATTTCCCTGGGTACTGACTTTGCAGTAGAGATGCTAATGAGGTCCTGCTTCTCTGTGAATGGGTTGACCCAACCTTTTTTTTTTTATGCAGGAAGGAGGGGCCAAGGGCAATGTCTGCAAGAAGAGAACCAAAATTAAGGTCCGGGTTTTTGAGATAACGACACTGCACTCAAAGATGGGAGGTCATAGACAGGAGGAAAGATGGATTGAGGAAGATTGTTCTAGACTTGACTGGTTGAGTAGATGTGTTGTGCGCAACCCCTTAATTTATGTGGTATGCACCTTTTTCCAATTGCGCTTATTTCTTACACGCGTGTTTGTTTATTTCAGGATGACTCTGCCTATCCACTTGCATGGCCCTTTAATTTTATATGCATATTTTCCCTTGGCTTACTTGAAGCCCACTTTGAATTTCAAACTTTCGATATTAATTTACCCTCAGCTTACAAGAGAGGCCTATTGCAAGGTAGCATAGAAATGACACACTCCCTCTTATAAAGTTCATTTAATTTCACTCCAATTAAGACATAAATTGAAAGAAATATGCGGATGTGCGATTGCACATTTTGTGTAAAAAATCAAATTCTTAATTTAAAGAAAATGTTTGCAAGTATTTAAGCCTCAAAAAACATTTATACAGAAGGGTTTTTTATTTGCATGTAACTTTAGAAATGGCATTCAATTCAAATTTCGTAATCTAAGAAACAGTTTACAAAAAATAGTTTACTTACAAAAATTTGGGAAATTTACTTTCAACAGTTCTGCGTAGTTCCGCAGATTTTTCCGGGAAAAAAGTCTGTCAAATAAATTAGATTACTTCTCACCATAACTGAATGGTCATGCACTAAGCTTCCCGGGTTTCCATGGGAACTAACTTCAACACAAGATATTGACTCTTCTCTGAGGAAACCTAATATGTAGCAAACTTAAATTTTAACATTTAATTTGAACAAAATTAAATTACAAGAAATTCCACAAAGTTTTTTTTTTTTCCGGTTGCTAACAATAAAGCTCTTACACACAAGTTCGCGTAAACAAAGGCAATTCAAATTTTAAGTACAACGTGAAACAGTTTTAACTCAACTTAGAAATTTTCAATCACGCCACAGAGCCTAGAGATTTATTCTTTACAAGCCACTTTATTTTTACAGGACCGAACTACAACTAACTTAGAAATCTAAGTTACATCTTAAAATGTCAAGGACTCTGCCTTACAATATTCTGAATGACCTATCAAAAACATTTTCATTACATAAGGTCGTTCCTACAAAAGCTTTCATCCATACATAAGGAAAGAAGGAGCTTTTCTTTTCCCTCACTGGGTGTTATAAGAATCATTGTCCTTTGATTGGACATTGACATTCCCTTCCAAAAACAAAGCTCCTCCTTGTCCTTAAAATCAACTTAAAATAAAGTTCTTTCTTCAAAGCCACTTGGTTTCTCAAATTTATGACCAATATCATGGTCCAATTTAACAAGTGGATTCGAATTTTTAGCAATTATTTGATAAAATACATAAAATTTCTTGTCATATTTGCATTAACCATGTTCCCCACATTATTTCACAATGTTTCTGTACTAGTATTTGTAACATGCAAGCAAGAAAAACAAAAAAAAATACAAGATTTTCCTTGATTTGTGATTTTTCTGTTCTGGGGCAGGAGTAACAATTTTAACAATAACATTTTTAATATACTTTTTACATAAAATTTATTTTGTTGATTGAATTTCTTATTAAATTTCCTTTAAATCCATGTATCTAAACCTGGTAATTATTCTTTATGTTTTGCACAAAAGAAACTTTTCTGTTACACCTTTTATGAGAAAGAAATTATATTTTCTGCAATGTATAGACACTGTGCTATCAGTGCCTGAAATGGATAACAATGAATGAGAGGTTTTTTAACATTTTCTGAAAAGCAAATTGGTTGAGCTACATGCCTACCAGTTTTCAAGGAGATATGGTCTATGTGTCTCAGTGGTGTAGTGGTTAGTGTTGCTGAGTGTGAATCCATCATCCCCGAGATCCAGACCCAGTGACAGCAGGCAGCAGGCAGCAAAACCCAGCTGCTCATCCTTCCACACAGTAAAAAATTGGTTGGTAGATAAATGGGTACCTTGGGTAGCCTAGTGGTTAAGATGCTGAGCTGCTGGTGGGGTGTGGTTCAGATTTCACATTAAACTGTAGGTCTAAGGTGGAGTGACAAGCTTGACCTTCATCAGCATGAACAGTTCAGGCAGAAGCTAAACCAAAGTTAACCAAGGTTATAATAAGAGAGAACCATTAGTTTATTGGTGGATGTCTTGTTCTGTGCTACATACATTCTAGAGAAGTTTATTTTGGGATGGGGATACAAAAAGAGTGATAACACAAAAAGCTACATGGCTGCAATGCTATCACATGTTTTCCAAATTTAGGAATGTATACCTGGCCAAAATCACTATGAGCAGTATTCCCCTCAGATAAGTATGCTACGGTGGCGGCGTAGGCCGTAGTCCCCAAGTATCTGTTTTTCCAACCACCCAGCACCTTTTCACGTTTCTGGGTTCGGAATAGTCAAGAGACTGGGCAAAGATGTAATCTCCTCTGGTATCTAGGAAGGCCTCTCTGGTCAGTGGTTTATTTCCAGATTATTCAGGTCTGACTCGCACATTAACTGTAAAGGACTTCCCCTAGTGCAGGTGTCTCAATCTGACTCTCCACTGAGTAAGAGACCCAACTGCTCAGGGTCCCAGAAAGGGCTAGAATTCAAAGGTAGACCTAATAGAAGTAAACTACTTGTGTTTTCCTCTTTATTATATCTGAAATAAACAACTATTCAGTGTGACAGTATAAACATAACAAAAGGACTGGCAATGAATCGCACTTGACAAAACACCTGGAGCCCCAATAACCCTTAGTGAGATTTGGCAGAAAGGATAGAAAACAAGTAGGAGACAAGTACCGGAAATGACTTGCACAGAATGTTAACCTTGCCCCAGCTTAACTACCCTCCAAACTTGACCCCCCCCTTTTATGACCTGAGTTCCAATTCCTTTATTGGCTGGCTAGTTAGTAGGGTTAGGGTCACAGGCCTGATTTCAGGGCAGATCCAGTGGCCAACAGTGGTTGACACGAACTGCGTAGCTCCCACTGGATGGGACCCACAATCCAAGCCTGATGAATCCGGACCACGTGAGTTGAATCCCAACTGGTTGCCTAGACAACACAAGATTATTAGTTACATGCATCTAGCACCATTAATCACAATAATAACAACATAACAGGCAATTAACCACAAACATTAACTGGAATCATGACTTCATAATTGATCACTGGAAAACATAATTTACTCATGAAATCAAAGCACATAAATAATAAATAACCAACATAAAAAATAATAACTACAAACATTGACAATTATGGCAAACCTATCTCACATGAGTTAATCAACCTATAATCAGTGCCAAACAAGCATGGGCAAAAACCTAACTCTGGAATAATATGACTGGTGACCTATAATAATGATAATTGGTTCTCTAGCTAGTTACATGACAGGGTGGCAAACCTATCTATCTATACTCAGTCACAGTTTCAACAACCTATATGTATGTCTACTCTTAATAATAATAATTAACCATGATAATGATGGTGAAATACAAATGAACTCTAGCCAAGGATTACAGAGACTCATACCTTTAAAGGCTTTCCACACTTCCTTGGCTTCTGACAGGACGTCCGTATTAATGGTCTATTCGGGTTTCATAACCTTAATCCTAATTACCATTAATGGTTTCCTAACTAAACTCCTGTGGGGAAAGAAAAACTTGTGAGGGGACCCAGATAGGACTTGAAAATTAGGGTGAAGTTTTTGTGAAAAACTCCACAACCCCCAAAAAGGGGAATTTGAAAATCAAGGGGGGGTTGTGAGAAACTTCACAACCCCCACAGTACCAGTGGCCAAAATTTGGGGACCTGGCTGATGGCCTAAGTGTAAGAATTTCTTGTTTATAATGAGTAATAGAATTTAATGTTGTTTCAAGCTCATATCTTGTAGGTTCTTTCTGTTTGTAATCATTGTACAGTTTTGTGATAACACATTTATGTGCTGAGCCTCCTCATTGGTGGTCTTCTGCAGGCTGATCACTGACAGCTCTTGCCTTCACATGAAGTGAGGGGGGGGGGGTCAGCCGAGGTTCTCCTCAGCTGGTTATGAAGTGGACTTAATCATGCCTGCTCTCCTTCCTCTTTCCTTTATTGTATATTTACCCTTCCCCTTTTCCCAGCTTCCTCTTCCCTATCACCATGGCAAACTCGTCGATGTGGACCTATCTGTCCATCAAGAGTCGAGTCACAGCAATCTGGTTCAAAGTCCCTTAAATGAGGGGTAACAGAGGGTGCCTGGCACTGTGACTGTCAGTAGTAGTAGTTTTTATTCTCATTGGTCAGTTGCCCTCCACCTTAAGGAAGGTAGTCCCTTCCTAGTAGGGTACTGACTAGAGGTGGAAAGAGTACATCAGTACTTGAGTATGGGTTTTTGTTATTACTCATTTTCAATGCAATGTGTTCATATGGTCTAATAAGTTTTGCTCATGCAAGCAGCCAAGCACCAGTTAAAGTTTGAAACCACACTCTTACATGCGTACTCATACTCAAACAATAAAAAAACAGTATGACTAAAGTACTAAAAAGGTATACTTGTACTTGACCACTCAAAAAATACTGTACTCATAATCATACTTGTCCAACTCCAAAATTTTGGTACTGTACTCTCTCCACCTCTAGTACTGACCCCTTCGAGGCTCTTTCCAATGTTGAGCCGCATTGGATAGGAGAGTAGAAGATCCACAGCCCTTACCAACAGTTACCATCCCTTCTGTCACGCTATACAGTGAGCCTCTTGAGGTGGTACCCTCTGAGAGGTTTCTGGGAATGATCCTTGACCAATGGCTCAGCTGGGCTTCCCATCTCAAGCACCTGAAGCACTCACTCTTCTAAATCATATCTCCCACTCTACATGGAGTGCCAACCGACACACTGTCCTTTGCCTTTACATTTCCATGGTCCAGTCAAAGCTGGACTATGGAAGTGTTGTGTACAGCTCTGCCTCTAGCGTTTGCTTCCGTATTCTGGGCCCCAGTACTTAATAAGGACCTCCACCTCTCCACCAATGCCTTCCGCTCTTCCCCAGCCTCCAAGCAGAATGCAATTATCTCCCTCTTGCCCTCTAACATGGTCTGCTCCTCATGAGAACCTACTTCTGTGCATGGCAATTTCTGAACTTCCACTCCAGGGACAGAGCTGGCACTTCACTGAATTGGTCCACTCCTTCCTGGACCTCTGCAACATGCCCTCTCCTTCAGTCATCCCCATCACATACGACATCTATCCCCCCTGGCTCCTCACCCCAATCATGTTTTGCAGGGACCTGTGTGCCCTGCCAGACTACTACAACCACCATGGTATATAGGGCACTTTTCTGGGACCACATAATTTGGCACCTGGGAACTGTCCCCATCTATACAGATGGTTCCCATTCGGAGGTTGGTATAGCCACCTCAGCAGCGGTATTACCCCAGCCACTTTCCCAAAGCGTCCATCTGCCCCATGAGGCCTGTGTTCTCAGCAGAGCTCCTTGCTATCCTAGAGGCCCTCAACATCATGCGCACCCACTCAGCTGGCGGCTCCATCATATGTTCAGATTTGCAAAGTGTACTTCTCTCCCTTAAAAAGTTAAGAAATATGATTATGATGTCCCCTATGCTGAACCAAGCTACTATAAGTATTACCCAATCTCAGGTCACATTTGTGGAAATTAATCCTTCTCTGAAAATCAATTGTGTCTCCAATGTATTTTTGAGGGCAGCCTCCTCATGGGATTTCATAAACTACGCCAGAATTTTTGGAGGCTTTTGTAATAGGATGATGGATGAATGAAGACAATTTATCTGGCACAGCAGAGACTAACTTAATCTGCTGTGGACTCAGGTTGACCCTTCAGATCCTTTTCAGCCTTTGGCTGAACACATTTTAATTAATAGGATTAATTCCGTTAAGTTTTCCAAACACCAAGCTTTTTACAGGGTGAGAACCATGTTTGAGGCTTTTTTGAGAGTGATTAAAGCTTTTCCTAATTTTAACAATTTTACACTTATGAAGATTTTAGATTATGTTCATTCTTGCAAAAAATTTTCTTTGGTGTCAGTTAAACGAGACCTTGACTCGAAGTGTGATAAACTATTCAGGGACAGTCCATGGTTTAAATTTAGTAATTTGGACTCTGTAGTCAACTACAATCTTACAAATGTACATCTTTCTGATTTTGAAAAAGCTGCCTTGGGGTTTGGTTTTAAATTTTCCTTTACTGTGAATGCCAGTTGTTTGGTCAGCTTTTTAAGCTCATTCAAGTACTTTGCCAAATACTGCAAAGCCTCCAATCTTAATTTATTTACTCTGAAGGGATTTCTTTTAAATGAAATCTTTCACGCTTTGGGTAAGGGCTCTAGGTTTCCCAAGGTTTTGTTGGATGCCCTTTCCAGACTGAAGAATAACTTGAACCTTATGCTTATGAAGTCCGATAAGGGGAATAAAGTAATTATCCTGAGTATGTATGATTACATCACTAAAATGAATGTCATGTTGGCTAATGAATCTGTTTATTCCAAAGTCAGCAATGATCCACTAAAAACTTCCCAAGCTTCTTTTAATAAGGAGTTGGGAAGAATTCTTAAGGATTCTCCCAAACTTTTTCAAAGATTTAAATCTTACTTGCCCCATCTTCCTTTATATATATATATATATATATATATAATATATATATATATATATATATATATAATATATATCAGGGGCGGCTTCTTAATGAATGCAAGGCATGCACTGCATGCGTAAATAATATACTCAATGAATTTCAAATTATTATTTAAGTTAAAAAAATAAAGTTAAAATTATTATTAATATTATTAATATAATATTGGTTCTATCCTCGGTTACTACATAACTCATAAGAATACCATAAAAGACAAAATACAGCTTATCTAATATGTACTACACTGTAATGCATGTGACTGCATGCGTAAGTAAAATTACCACGAGCCGCCACTGATATATATATATATATATATATATATATATATATATGAAAATTATTTCACGAAAGTAACATGTGAAAAATATTTATGATGAATAAAACCATGAAGGAAAGGAAACGCAGAATGGTGCTCAAGTGCTTTCGTCTAATGACATCCTCAGGAACACTGAGGATGTCATTAGACGAAAGCGCTTGAGCACCATTCTGTGTTTCCTTTCCTTCGTGGTTTTATTCATCATATATATATATATAGATATATATATATATAAATATCCGCTTCCAAAGGTGCATAAACCCTCAGTACCTTTGCGCCCTATTATTTCTAATGTAGGGAGTTCTACTGAATAGCTGTCTAAATGGCTTTCAAGCCTCCTTTTGCCATTTGTAGGCCAAATCTCTGGAGCACATCTCAAAAATTCTGCAGAGTTTGTTGACAAACTTTGAGGTACAGGCTTATCAGGAAAAAAATTGGTGAGTTTTGACATGGTATCTTTGTTTACGAGAGTCCCTTTGGATCTAACTTTGCAGTTCCTAGAAGAGTGGCCTTATGATCATCCTGAGACCATTCGATTATGAAATTATTTTGGAGCTTGTTAGACTTTGCTCGAAACATAACTATTTTTCTTTCAACAGGTCATTTTTTAGACAAAATACAGGTTTCCCGATGGGCTCTTCCCTCTCCAATTTTAGCTAACATTTTTATGGAATTTTTTTAAGTTAATTTTTTGCCAAAATCTTTGGTGCCAGGGGTCAATTGGTTCCATTATGTTGATGACACGTGTTATTTTGGAATCTCGTGTGGATTTGGATGAGCTGGTGGGATTTCTTAACAGATTGTACCTTCAGTACAGTTTACATATGAAGTTGAGACTAGTGGATCTCTCTCATTTTTGGATATTCTTATTTTAAGAGATCCCAACCAAAGACTTTCTTTCAAAGTATTTAGAAAGCCTATGCACTCAGACAGCTACATTCATGCTTTTTCCAATCATTTGCTCTGTACTAAAAAAGGCATTATTTCGGGTCTCTCTTTGAGAGCTTTCAGGATTTGTGACCCCATTTATCTTGACGATGAAGTTTTACATATTGAAAAAATATTTATAGGTTTGGGTTATTCCAAATTGTTCATTGATAAAGCTTATTTTGCTGCTAGGAGATCTTTCTTTTCTCCCAAAACTAGGAACCAGGATAAAGATGTTTTATTCCTTAAAGTGCCCTTCGAGGTTAACAAAGGGCTTGTTTCACTCTTGCCACAGCAGATTAAGTTGGTCTCCACTGTGCCAAATAAATTGTCTTCATTCATCCATCATCCTATTACAAAAGCCTCCAATAATTCTGGCGTAGTTTATGAAATCTTATGTGGAGGCTGTCCTCAAAAATACATTGGAGAGAGAATTGATTTTCAGAGAAGGATTAATTCCCACAAATGTGATCTGAGATTGGGTAATATTTATAGTAGCTTGGTTCAGCAGAGGGAACATCATAATCATATTTTTAACTTCCAGGATTCTAAACCTATCTTGAAGGTATCAGGGACCAGGAACAGAGACAAATATATGAGGCATTTTATATTTTAGGAGAAAACACCATTTCAAATATTAATCTGTCCTACAGTATGGATAGCTTTATTTTTAACATTTTAAAATATTTTAGGGCACTTTCGGGTCATGACCAGCTGCCAGATGTACAGGATTGATTTTTAACTTCAGCTCTTCACAGGATGGAACTTTTTTAGACATTTTAACTCCTTTATGGATTTGAAAAGGGCTCGGTTGTGACTGGCCAAAAATAATTAGCCTTTTTAACACTCATAATTTTTTCCCTGTGGGTTTGGGTTATATATATATACAGGGCATCCCAAAAAAATGTGTATACACACTTTAAATACTTATAAAGGCAGTGTTTATTAAAATACATTTCATTTTCAAAATGTAATAGAATCTACAGACATTATTTAATTGTTTTGTCAATGCCTGTTTTCAAACTGACATCCGTTCTGGTCCAGGCACTGCTGATAACGCGAAACAATGGAATCGCAAACATCACGAAACATTTCGTTTGGTATTTGTGTGCATTCTCATTCAATGGCTGCTCTCAATTCACCGACTGTTGCAGGTTTTATAGCGTAGACTTTGTCTTTTAAGTATCCCCATAAAAAAAAGTCTAGTGGTGTGAGGTCTGGTGAACGCGGAGGGTATTCTATGAAACCCCTTCGTCCAATCCACATCCACATCGTGCCAAGTACCACTCGCAATACTCCACTCTTCGGTCCGGATCATCATCATCTTCATTAATAGCATGGACTAATCTTGGAATGTAACTTTTCCATTGACAGCGCTTCAAAATGCGTTGGACAGACGATTCTGAAATTCCTACCTCACGACTCGCTTGCCGCACAGATTTTCTTGGACTTTGGTGATACGTTTCCAGTACTCTTTCTTGCTTTGTGGGCTTGTCGATGTCCGTGGTCTTCCGAAACGCTTCTTGTGGACATTCTGAACAGTTCCATCGGCTTCAAACTTATCTCTAATTCGAGTGATGGTAAGTCGCGTTGGTGGATCTGTTTGAAACCCTCCTAAACTGTCTTTGCACTTCAACTGCGTTTTCACACTTCCAGTAGCATTTTAGAATGAATTTCCTTTGTTCAAAGCTTAGTCTGACTGCCATTATTAATTCTAATGGGTTTAACTTGGAAAGAAAGAAACATCAATTGAGCTATCAGCTGTTAAAGTGTGTATACATTTTTTTGGGACGCCCTGTGTATATATATATATATATATATATATATATATATATATATATATACACAGGGTGGTGCAAAAGTCTGGACCCATAGGCGGTTTATATGGAAAAAAAGTGTGGCCTGCAGGAAGTTTATTATGAAATGAAATTTAATTAACCATACACCAGTGACTAAATTATGTTAAATTTAACGTTCTAGTTCAGAATTTACAATAAGTGTAATGGTATTTCGTATAATCGAGGCATAAGGAAATTTGCGACAACGTGAGGTGGCTCCTTCTTTTGCGTACAAAAGCACAAGCTCTATTCTTTCTGCTATTGTTAACTTGTCTGCCATAGGGTAGCAATCTGAAAAATATTTAGTAAAATTATAAACAAAAATTAAATTATAAAAACTATTATAAAAATCGAAAGATATTTTTTATATAGTAAATTGCCTATGGGTCCAGACTTTTGCACCACACTATATATATATATATATATATATATATATATATATATATATATATATATATATATAATACAGAGGGTGATCAAATTATTAGAGCCACTACATAAAAAATAGTTTTTCTTGTATAAGTGTATTGCTAATGCTAATAATAGTAAAATTTGGCTAATTTAAACACTTATTTTACTTCAGAATATATTTACATACACTCTACAGTCATATTAAACACATTTAGTACTTAGTGGGTCCTCCTTTGGCCTTAATTAAGGCAGCAACCCATCTAGGCATACTCTATACAGGCTTTGCAGCTGGCCTGTATCTCGATCACAGTTCCAAATGGCAATTATTCGTTCTATTAACTGTATTGGAGTTATTTCCTTGCCTTTCAGTCTACGCTTTACTATTTCCCATAGGTTTTCGATAGGGTTCATATCCGGAGAATTTCCTGGCCAATCCACAAGAGGAATATTCTTTGCAGCCAGAAAACTTTTAACTGACTTTGCAGTGTGGCATGGGGCTGAATCTTGCATAAAATGGCTCACCATTTGGAAACCAGTCAGCGATCTGTGGAACAAGTCTTGTTTCCAAAACTTTTCAGTATTGGTCTTGCCTCATAGTACCCTCAACAATGTAAATTTGTCCAGTACCTTTATCACTTATCACTGCCCATATCATGACAGATGTTGGATGCTTAACCGTACTTACGACAGCCTGGATGATATTGCTCACCAACACTTGCCTAACGTACTGTGATTTATCAGACATGACTAGGAATGTGGATTCGTCACTGAAACACACCTGCAAATGAAAAGAGAGAGAAATGATTGCAACCAAAATGAAATGTGCCTTGTCATACAAATATCAAAATAATATATTTTACTCAAAATAAGCATACAGGATCACTAAAATATTGTGACTTACAGATTTCCAGTCATCTACAGTGAACTTTGATTAATATTTAGCCCACTTTAAGCATCTTTTGATCATTGTTGGAGTCAATTTTGGTGTTTTCCTTGGCTGGCAACTACTCAATCCAAATTCCCTGGCACGCCTTCTTAAGATCATTGTTGAAATATTGATGTTTTCCTTCTCCAGCTCCAATTTAAGTTTGTTAGTAGTGCTTCTATTATTTACTAGTTTCTTCTCAATGCATGTCGGCTCTAGGTATAGTTATCCTTTTCCGACCACATTTACCCTTTCTTTTTGGAGTCAGCTCTGGATTATCCCCTTCAACTTTAATTTTTGATGCGTTCCTGTCAATACTCGCACGTGACACATTCAGTTCTCAGGCTATTTTTCTGTGAGCATAATCAGTTGCAGTCAGCAGTGAGAGCATTCTACCTTTCTTCTTTGGTGATAGATCACATTTCTTACCCATGTTGGGTAGCCTACATTACATAAAAGTTATTCCTGTAAAGAAACACTAATTTAATAAAAAGAATCGCAATACATTGCTGAGAAACAATATCATATGGGTGTATGGGTGCATATTCCACGTACAATGGTTTAAATATAATAACTTATCATTAACTTAACACACTTAACGCACCTGACCACTTGACAACCTTCCACGTTCACAGCTGAAACACTACTGAACCCACTTTTCACATACTCCCCTCCCCCTACTCCCCAAATTAACCCCTATCCCCAGTTTCTATTATTCAGGTAGAGAACACTACATGTGTTAACGATTTGGAATACTGTCTGCATACTTAAAAGGTTATTATTTAAACTAAAAACACCATATTATAATGAAAATGTATTTTTCAAGGGTGGCTCTAATAATTTGATCACCCTCTGTGTGTATATATATATATATATATATGTATGTTAACCCCTCCGCCTCCGTCTATGGCCTGGGTTGGTTTGAAGTTGACAGGGGTTCTAGTTAGGTGGCAGCAATGGAAGTTTTACTTGTAGTAGTTTTCTTCTATAGTGGCTTGGAGGATTCTGGGAGGCGAAAGAAGTTCTCTGAAGATTCCCAGATTATTCTTATAACGTATTGGGGAAGTTTAATGACTAAGTTTTCTGAAGAGAGTAAGGCTCAAAAGAGAAGATAAAGACTATTTCTTACTGTAATTTACTGCTAAAATATACAGGTAGTGCTCAACCTTCGAATAAGATTCTGAATGAATATGGAAATGATTCTTGGGGTTTATATACCCCGATTTTACTAACATCATCATTATTAAATGTTGAAGAGGCTGTCTTATTTTTGCACAACAGTTAAAAAATAAAGTAAATTTTTTTGTTATGACCATGGTTAAACAGATGAACAGGATATAGGAAAAGGAAGCCATATTTTTAGATCTGTTGTTTTTCCTGATCCACTGAGTTAATTAGAATGGAAATTGAATTATGCATTCTTATATATGCATATGGGCAAAAATTAAAAGTTTAAGGCAAGACATGACTTCATCTTTTATAATGAAGAGAGAATGCATCTAATCTAAAAAAATGATTAAGAAATTTTAAAAAGAACAAGTCACCAATTATTTGGCAAAATAGGAAGCAACTCCAAAATTGATTCCAATGAACAAAAAATAATAATTAAAAAAAATAGTAATATCGCTGAGTATACATTCCTACATGGTGACATAATGTCGTGTTGGACATTTAGTACAATCTAAGTACATCACTGAGTACAGTGAAATTTTGGTTTATTATGATTATAATTACCAATTAATTCACATTCACTTATTATCGTTAATTACAGTTTCATTAAAGTACATTAATTACATCATATTAAATTATTACAGTTAATTATAGTTTCATTAAAGTACATCAATTACATTATATTAAAATATTACAGTTAATTACAATTAAACCATTAACTATAGCTTTGTTTTGTTTTTAGTGTTTTATATTTATAGCACAAAGTACATGGGCACATACGGTATATATATATATATATATCTACAGAAGCTAAGACTAACAAAGACCCTAAGATCCACTCTAAGGTTAGCCCGAGAGAAAGGAAAGAGTAGGGGGTTAAGAGAAGAGAAGAGAATAAGGGGTTAAGTAAGGAGCAACACCTATCACTCGTGGGTTAACATTCATTCAGAAAAAGAGAAAAAAGACTCACCATCATCATCCACCGGCCACTGCCGACAAGTCAGAAAAATAGTCAGAGAGAATAGGAGAGGGGTGAAAGATGTAAAATAAGAATGCTTACAAACCATGCAAACACAGTCTTAACTCGCAGTCATACCATGCAAACTACAAACATGCGAGAAAAGAGAGTTACAGACATGCAAAGTAAAATAGTAGGTAAAGTTAAACAAAAAGTGGGCTAGTTTACGCTATGAGCTACATCTACGTTCCTGTTAGTCTAATTTTTTTTTTTTTTTTTCATCATCAACAGACTCATCCTCGAGCACCACCACCAGAGCTCCTGTTGTTAACTTTCTTTTTTAATTTTAAACAACGTTAATATTTTTAAAATGTCTGTCAAGATGGTTCTTAAACATATTAACGCTGGTAGAATGAATTACTGACGCGGGAAGATTATTCCATTTATCAATTACTTTAAACGTAAAGAAGTTTTTAGCGATATTGGTAATGAAACGTCTGCCACGCAACCTAAATCCGTTATTACGAGTATTACTATTATCAAAAGTGAACAATTGATCAAAATTTACGTTATCGATGTTATTAACGATTTTGAAAACTTCAATAAGCTCCCCCCTTAATCTTCTAGTTTAAAGTGAATACAGGTCTAACTCTTTAATCCTATCTTCATAAGGCTTATTGCACAATGACGGAATAAGTTTCGTGGCACGACGCTGAACCCTTTCTAACCTATTAATATCCTCACGCAAATACGGGCACCAAAACTGAACGGCATATTCTAAATGAGTCCTGACTAGGGACTTGTAAAGGGGCAATATAATATCCTTTGATTTAAATTCAAAATTATGCGCTATGAAGCCTAACATCCTATTAGCTTTTGCGCAAGACTCCAGGCACTGGTTCCTAACCTTTAAATCCTTAGATACGCGTACGCCTAAATCTACTTCCTCGTCAACGCTTGCTAACTCCCTATCATCCATTTTGTACGTGTAATTATTGTTGTGAGAACCTACATGCAAAACTTTACATTTGTCTACGTTAAATTGCATCTGCCACTTATCTGTCCACTCCATAATCCTATTTACATTGTCTTGGATCCTATTTCTATCATCCTCGTTAACAACCTTACCGCCTATTTTAGTTTTGTCCGCGAATTTTGACACGTTACTAGTCAATCCTACATCTATGTCGTTAATGTAAATTACGAATAACAATGGGCCTAACACTGAACCCTGTGGGACACCGCTACCTACATCTAACCACCCGGATTCACTACCATTAATTACGACCCTCTGCCTCCTAGCACGAAGCCATTCTTCTAACCAGTTAGCTACCTGACTGCATATACCGTGCGCTTTAACCTTCGCAATTAGTCTCCTATGCAGAACTGTATCGAACGCTTTTTTAAAATCTAAATAAATAACGTCAGCTGCTCTATGCCTATCGTATTCGCGCCCTATTTCATTATAAAATTCGGACAAATTAGTTAAACAAGACCTATGGCATCGAAACCCATGCTGACTACTATTAATCAAATCTCTACTTTCTAAGTGATCGATGATACGATCCCTAACTACAGATTCCAAAAGTTTACTGACAATTGACATTAAGCTAATGGGCCTATAATTGCTAGCTACTGCGCGGTCGCCTTTTTTAAAAATAGCCGTGACGTTAGCTAATTTGAAGTCTTCAGGAATAATCCCCCTTTCGAGTGACTGATTAAAAATCTTTGTTAAGGGGCCTACGATAACGTCTTTCAAATCTTTCAAATGTCTGGGATAAAAAGCGTCAGGGCCTGGAGCCTTGCTAACTTAACTTTTAGCGTATCGATATAATGCGCAATCTCAGCCTCATAAACAGTTATTTCATCCAAAATAGTCTCGCTACTAAATGGAACGATATCGTCCACGTCGGGGACATTATTTACGTCTTCTACGGTAAAAACTGTCGCAAAAAAGTTATTGAAAATTCCCGCCATCGCCTGAGGGTCAGAAGCCAAAGCGCCATTTACATCCACTAGAGGGCCTATGTTATCTTTTACCGGCTTACGATTATTGACGTATTCAAAAAACTTTTTTGGATTATGTTTACTATCCGCAGCCAGTGGCGGTCCTAGCTTACATGACGCCCTGGGCGAACCTCACCTTCAGCACCCCCCCCCCCCCCCCCCCCCTGTTCGCCAACACACACACATTCGAATCCCCCCAAAATAAAGGACAGACATAACTCTTTCACAAAATAACTTTTTATTTGACTAATTGTTGGAACTTCAGAACCAAAACAGACTCAAATTTCTGAATTTTACAAATCCTTCATCACGTAAATAGAATAACTCACTTAAGAGAATGTAATTATGATACTATGAACAGGAAAAATACAAATTAAATTGCACAACTGCCATAAATAAACTATTTTTATTTATTTCTTTATTTATTTATTCTTATTTTTATTTTTATTTTTTTTGCAGGCGCTCATGCCGCCCCTCCACAAATGCCGCCCTGTGCGGCTGCCCATATTGCCCATATGAGGAACCGCCACTGTCCGCAACTATAAGTATCTCTAAATTACGCTTGGCATTCCTAACTGATCTTTTAACCTGACGTCTAAGCTCGATATATCTATTAAAGTTATCTGCCGTGCCATTGCGCTTATTAAGTCTATACGCTCTATTACGCTCGTTTATGAATTCTCCTATTTCTCTAGTCCACCACTTCGGCCTACCACGATTTCTAACGCGCTTGGGCCTACGAGGAATAAACTCCCTTTCAATATTCCTAAAACTTTCTTTAAACGCCACCCAACACAAATTTGTGTCATTACCCATAAATAAGTTATCCCAGTCCACTACTCTCATCCTATCCACAAAACTATCAAAATTAGCCCTCCGAAAATCAGGGACTTCTATTACGTTACTATCCTGAGTGTTTTCTATCAATAACTTAAACCTAAGAATTTGATGATCACTACATCCTAAACTCTCGCCTACTTCTAAACCTTCGACTATATTCTCGCTGTTCGTCATCACCAAATCTAAAATATCACCGCGCGTTGGTTCGGTAACTATCTGTCGTAAAAAGTTATCGTCCATAAACTCAACCAATCTCAAACCCTCCTCATTACCAGTAAAATTCTCGTAATTAACATTAGGGCAGTTAAAGTCTCCGACAATTATACTATTCCGATTGTCAATAAAATTACCAAGAAGTGAGTAAAATCTAGCATCTGTATCGAGGGGTTGAATGGGAGGTCTATAAACAACAAAATTAAAACTAATACTACGCGCCCTAACTTCAACACATATCACATTAATTGCTGCTGGAAAATCTAACTTAACCTCGATAGCCCTAAGGGAATTACGAATATACAGCAAAATGCCTCCACAAAACCTATGTAACCTATCATTAGTAAAGAGTTTAAAACCTGGTATATCAAGTTCCCCCCAACAAGTCCTGAGTCACGGTATTTAACCAAGTTTCAGTGACAGCAACTATATCATAGTTGCCGGAATAAATTATCGCCTTAAATTCATTTAATTTATTTCTAATACTACGCGCGTTACAATAAAAGACGTTTAAGTTATTTTTTTTTATCACGGGCCCGCGTTTTAAACTATTTATCACGTCGAGCCCGCGTTCCCCGGACCCACAACGTTTAAAGAAGGCTTCGACCTATACAGCTTTCGCACGTTTTCATCTATTAACCTACCTAGCCTAGCATTACCTATTTCATTAAAATGCACCCCCATCTATATATAACGCATAATTTTTTTTTTAATTTGAATCAGAGTGAGAGGAGATTTTTATCTTAGAAGCGCTCGCTTCCACTGTGGTTAGCAGAATTCAAACACTTGCATAAGCATTTATGAGATGGCGAGAAATTAATTAATTTAAAGAAAAGAAATAAAAAGAATACATGTGAATGTATGTATATGTACATATGGATTGAACAACAGATAACTTGCGTTATGCGAGTTTGGTCCCTATGTAGAAATTAATAATTGAATATAAAGATCATACCAGAATTATTCATTTTTACAGGGCTCTTCCCTCTAGAATGATATTACTACGATAATATAACATCCTAACTAATGCTAACTAGGTGATAACCATTGGTTTTATAATATAGGTGTATATACACAACATTAGTCAGGGTGGCTAAGTCTAGTTCACGTGGTCTGGGTATGCACTCTTGGTCGTGCATAAATGGTTTCATGTGGTGCGGTGTTTTTTGTTTTCCTTTGTTCCAAGAACAATCTTTTTATCACACATATACCGAAGATAATAGCGCATACAATAATGATACTAACAGCAGAGGTTGAGAAAATTGTTACAGGTTGTAGTATTTGTAAGAGGCTATTTTGGTTAGCATCCGAAATTTTAAACCAACTTAATTGATCATTCCATTCAGGGGCATGTAGCTTGGGTAGGATGGTTACAGGTTTCATGGAGAGATTTAAGATCTCTATGATGGGTTTAAATTTAATTTGCGATAGGAAGGGGTATGAGTTATTAATGGTAACCTTGTATGGGTTGTATATTTAGAAGGTTTTTGAACACAAGGAGCAACCAATTGGTAGTGGAATAACCATAGGGATTGTGATGAGGGAATAATTTGATGGACACTCGAGAGTAGCAGCAGTCCTGTTCGCAAAAGAAACCCAGATGTCTGGTCCAATTCGTAGTGAGAATATGGGTGATAATTTTAATTGTGTCTGGGTGGTGTGAATCAAGGACTGAAGTGTTTCCCATGGTATTAGGGTGGAAAGAGTGATTTTTCCATGGGCTAGCTGGGTTGCATGCAAAACCTTGGAATGAATCTTAATTATTTGTTGTAAATACTTATTGATTAGGGTTACTTGTAGGTTAATTATCTCTATTAATTCTAGATATCTTTTGTGTTCTTTGTATTGAGCTAACAGGGATTCACGGTATGTGAATCTGTCCAAAAGGGCGTGGAGGAAGCGATTGTTTTCGTGTAGTGACCTAATAGTTTGTTCTAACATGTGTCCATCGTATTGCTGATTCCACGCGAAGAGATTCAATTTGAGTTCAACTCTCTTAATATCTTCTTCGGTTGCTAATCTGAATAAACCCTTGAATACTTTTCCTCCTCTATCTATTAGTCCCCTTTTACTACTTTTTAAATTTCTTCAGTTTTGAGTTTCCATTTGTATCCATCGTAATGCTAATGTTTCTGATAGGGTGCGTGTTGTAGTCTGAAGATTTTTGAATGTATTTTCTAATAGAAGGTGACTAATCTGGTCGATTCCTGGGACATTTTTAACAGATTCCTGAACTTTACTTTCAAACGTTTTTAATTGGGTTCTTATCTGAAGGAGATTGATTTTAATTCTAGCAGGGGGGTGCAAATTGATAAAAAGGTCTGCATGTCCTTTCAAAAATTTACCTTCTGCAAGCTTTTGTATAACAACTCCGGTAGAAATTTTAATGCTAGGGCTACAAGAATAAATAATTTGGAAAATTATAAGGGGGACAGTTTTATTAATTTCTACGCCTTAGGTTATATGGAGCTGGGGGTGGCCATGTGGATACTTGTGTTTGTGGATGAAGGGGTCAGCCTCATTTTGGTGGCAATGGGGGTCGACCGTTAAGCTTGGATTCTGAGCGGGTTCGTGTCTCATGTGAAGGTCCTAGTTCACGTGGTTGATGCATTTGTGGGTGGTATGTAGGGTCCGTGGGTCAATCATCAATTGGTGAGGGTGGTGACCGAGGAGATGGTGGAGTTCCACTGAGTGATCCTCTCAAAGGAGTTTCTCTAGGTTCTGGGGGGCCTCCTCTTGTTCAGAGATTGGCTCGAGTACTGGTGGTATTACGAGGTACCAATCTTCATCATGGGTAGTGGTTCCCACAGTGACTACTACAGTGTTTTGATCCCTGCAGGATTTGTTAATACCTTGACCTTTCGAGGGATAGGCAGCTTGAATGCCTGGCAGCTGTTTTTTGGGAAGGTGGTGTTCAGCAGCTATCTTCAAATTGTCAGCATGAATGATCTTTAGTTTGGAATAATCCCGGAGGTCGAGGATTTCATAATGATTTTTTACGAGGTTTTTTATAATCCTATATGGGCCATCCCATTTTGGGTATAATTTGCGATGAGCACTTGGCAGTTTCACATTCTTCAGATAACATTGCATACCGATGATTATAGTCTATCGACAGGGATGATGCCTATGTTGCTTTTGCTCCATCTGTTGGTTTCATCGGTCTAGGGCAGCATTTCTTAACCTGGAGTGCTAGCACCCCCAGGGGGTCCTGAAATCGGTTTTAGGGGGTGCTGGAAAAGGGCTTCTGTCATGTGCAGTATGGATACGTTAGGTCCATTAACCAAACTTCTTCACAAACTCCTAATCTTCCCTATTTTATTAAGATATTATTGTATGAGAATTTGAATATATATTTAATTACGAAAGATTTATTGCACGTTTACATTATCACCATTAATATTAAGAAGGAAGACATTGACTCTGTGTCATAAGAAATTTACTTTTTTTGCATGATTTTGACCCCAAGATTAGGGGGTAAGTAATTCTCCTTGATTGTTATTCTTAACATTTCTTTTGGCCACTTGATCTATTGTTATATTCAAGAACAAATATTTTATTATATTGTTATATTCAAGAAGTATTTAGGTTTGAATTTGTAAATATAATTTTTTGTGTCTTGTCTTAATATGGTTTTAAAATTTTCCTCGTTTATTTTTTACTCTAAATGTGCTGATTTTAAATGTATGTTCACTTTGCTTTAACTTGATATCTTTTAATTCAAAATATTATTGGTCAACTATAAATTGTACTCATATTCTTATTTATTTTGTATTTGCATGGTGCTTTTTGCTACTAACCAGGTGAAGTGGGTGCTGGACTGCCTAGACCTAACTACAGGGGGTGCTGATGTCGAAAAAGGTTAAGAAATGCTGGTCTATGGCATAGCAGATTATGTCAGAAATCTTGAAAGATCATTCAGCTAGTTGCTGATTTGCTTCTGCCATCTTGGGAGATGTTAGAACTGCCGGGTCAATTTGGTCAGGCAAATCAAAAGGTAGACGCTTGTTGTAGTGATATAGGATGAAATGAGGGGTGTCCCTGATGGACACATTATAGCCATTGTTGATGGCTATTTGTAGCATGGGAAGGGAATCATCCCATGTATGGGAGGATGCATCGACAATGTGGCGAAGGGCTTCTAAGATCTTTCGATTGTGCCTTTCCACTAAGCCATTTGCCTGTGGATGGTATGCCACAATGTGTGTGTGTTTTTAATTTTACACATGTTACAGAGTGATTCGAACAGTTTGGACATGAAACTAAGAGCATTATCCAAAATTAGGATGGAAGGCATAGTATGATTCTGGATGATGTGTTCCACTAGGGCTCTTGCCACAGTTTCCGAGGTTTGGTTTGGAATGGCAGCTACTTCACTGTAACACGAGAAGTGGTCCATAAACACAATGATGTACTGGTTTCCCTTGGATGTTTTGGGGAATGGTCCCAGTATGTCCATTCCAGTTCTTTGCCAGGGCCTTTGGCATACTGGATATTTATGCATAGGAGCTGTGGATGGTATGTTGCCTTTGTGTTTTAAACACAATGGACATTCAGCGATGTATTCATGTACCTTTCTGTTCATTTTGGGAAAATAGTATCGCTTATATATATATATATATATATATATATATATATATATACACTATATGATCAAAAGTATTCGGACACCGCATGGTTTTGGGAAAAATGGTTTTATTATGGCATTTAGTAACCAGTAGGTCCACCCTTTGCTTTTATTACAGCGTCAACATGTCGAGGCATACTTTCCACCAGTTTTCGGTAAGTCTGTGCAGGAATGGCTCGCCATTCCTCTTGCAGAGCTGATGCAAGAGATGCAAGGGAAGCCAGGCGTGGTGTGCAGTTTCGTATCCGTCGCTCCAGTTCGTCCCACATGTGCTCGATTGGGTTGAGATCAGGGCTCTGAGCAGGCCAGTCTAACAAATCCACCTTATTTTCACGAAACCAGTCCTGCACACGCCTTGCAGTATGGCAGGGAGCTCGATCCTGTTGAAACAAACAATGGCCATCTCCGTAGTATTGCCACAGTGTAGGGAGGGCCGAATTGTCCAGAACGTCGAGATAAACGTCAGCGTTCATGGTAGTGGGTATAACAACCAACGGGCCGAGCCCTAGCCAGGAAAAACAACATACCATGATGGACCCTCCACCGAACTTCACCGTTGGACGTACACAGTCAGGAAGAAGCCGTTCTCCGGGCTGTCGCCACACCCAAACACGCCCATCAGACTGGAAGAGTGAATACCGTGACTCGTCGCTCCAAAGAACAGTTTTCCAGTCCTCCACGGTCCAGGAACAACGGGAGAGACACCAGGCCAAACGACGCGTGGCATTAACTTTTGTAATCAGTGGCTTGTGTACAGCTGCTCTACCATAATAACCGAGTCTGTGCATCTCTCTGCGGATAGTTACAGTACTAACGGAGGTACCGGATGCTCTTCCTACCTCCTCAGCGATGGAAGCGGCAGAGGACGTACGGGACTTCTTGACATGTCGTACCAGACTTCTTCTATCACGTTCCGTCAGTTTGCGTGGTCGTCCGGAACGTTTTTTCGCGTTAGTTGCACCGTCGTGCTTCCATCTCATGATAACATCCGCTACAGTCGACTTTGGTATATCCTGTTTGGCTGCAATGTTTCGTATAGAAACGTTACTTAAATAACATCCGATGACGAGTCCACGTTGGAACTCGGAGAGTTCATGTCCGCGCGGCATGGCTTCACAACAGTTACTTATAACTTAACAGAACACCTCAGCATTATAGTTTCACCATGCTTTTTCCCAGCATGCCTTTCGGCGAAGGTGATATTTGCAGAAATGTGGATTTTCCGGGGTGTCCGAATACTTTTGATCATATAGTGTATATATATATATATATATATATTTGCAGCCTGGTCCCCCTCATTACCGTGGATGCTGGCATGTGCTGGGACCCAGCAGAAGGTGACCACCTTGCATCAGAAAGCCATCAAGAAATGGAAGGTGTGCTGGATGGTGCAGGGATCAAAGTTGAAGTCTTCAAGAGAAGACTAGATGCCTGGCTCAGGATGGTACCAGATGAGCCAGGTGTACCTGGCTATGTACGGTGGAGAGTGTAAGAGAGCAACTCACTTCTCCACCAAGCCAGGACTAGAGGCAGGGCCACCAGCTTGACCTTTGTGTGAAGAAAGACTGATGCACAGAACCCTAATGAGGTATATGTATGTGTGTATACAGTAAATACTCAATGAGTCAGAATTCGGGATGAGTTGGACTCATCCTCTGTCAAGTGCTATTATTCTTTTGTTTATTTTACTGAGAGAAGTGTTTTATTTCCTATGTCAAGTGCCATTATTATTTTGTTTCTTTTACTAAGTGAAGTGTTTTTTTAATACTGTATTGTACGAAAAGGTAAACAATAAAAATTTTTGTTTCACGCTCAAAATAATTCCAGCAACGGTAAGTGAAACAAAGTTTTATTGTTTTTTAATGTTTATTTTGAACATTGTATTAGACTCTCACTAATCAAACTTAAAAGGTTAGAGAGTATTTATGCCTCTTTAAGGGTAAATAGGGGGGGTAATTAAGGTAATTCGCAATGAGTCAGACTTTTCACTGAGTTGGACTGGGTAGAGCCCTATATAGTCCGACTTATCGAGTATTTACTATATAGTGATCCCAGACCCGCACAAGGATTCCATTCCTGAAAAAGCTTGTCACAAAATTGTGCAGGTCAGAACTATCTCCTCATAATATAAATGGGGTCGGGAATAAACGTTTTAAAAAAATTCATATAAACTTGGTTAACCTGGTTTTTCTTCCACCTGAATTGTTCATTTTAATGAAGGTCAAGCTTGTCACCCCCACCTTAGACCTACAGTTTAATGTGGAATCTGAACCATACCCCACTAGCAACCCAGCATCTTAATTAACCACCAGGCAACACAGGGTACCCATTTATCTACCAACCAATTTCTTTATTGTGTGGAGGGATGAACAGCTGGGTTTTGCCGCATGCCACTTGGCATTACTGGGTCTCGATCCTGGTGCTGATGGATTTGTAGTCAGCAACACTAACCACTACACCACCAAGGTGCATATAAAGTAATTTTTACCTGAATAACAGCTTTTAAATCATTGTACAATAAATGTATATAAAAAATGCATGTAAAATAATATATAACAAGAAGTATAAATATAAGTAGTAAACTTGTGAAAAAACAATTTTGAAAATATCACTAAAATAATGTAATAATCCAGAGGAGTGCAAGAAAGAAGACTTGATATGAGGCACTCCGTGTGAAGGTGACAAAGCCCATTATGGTCCCAAAAATCCCTTTTTTGTGGTACCAGAAAGGTTTATCCATTGTCTATCATAATACACGGTCCTCATATGGCAGGCTCGTCTTTATTGCCCGGTAATTTTCCATTGTTTTAGAGGGGGTGGTGGGCCATGTGCACAAGCTTTATAACCTTAGTCTCAAAACTTAAATTTGGTGCACTCATAACTGTCGCATGGAGTGCCTCATATAAATGACCAAGATGATGTTACATTGCAAGACCACTGAACCTAAACTTCAACTTCATAATTAACATTAAAAGATCTGACAAACACTTTCGTCTTTGTCTTTCATGTGGTACTTTTCCTTCCTGCTGGAAGTTTGCTTTCATTCAGCACATCCCAAAGAAGGGTGATCACTCTCAACCCTCCAACTATCGTCCAATTGCTTTGATTTCTTGTCTTTCTAAAGCTTTTGAATCTATCTTTAATAGGAAGATTCTTAAACATCCTTCTTCTCGCAATCTTCTTTCAGATCGTCAGTATGAATTCTGCAAGAGATGCTCTACTGGCGATCTTGCATATCTCTCTGACTCTTGGTCATCCTATTTTGGGGATTTTGGTGAAACTTTTGCTATTGCACTAGACATATTGAACGCCTTTGATAGAGTCTGGTACAAATCTTTAATTTCCAAACTGCCTGCCCTCCTTCGGTTTCTATCCTTCTATCTGTGCCTTCATCTCTAATTTCCTTTCTGGCTGATCTATAGCTGCGGTTGTAGATGGCCACTGTTCTTTCCTAAATTTATTAACTGTGATTTATTAACTGTGGTGTTCCTCAGGGCTCTGGCCTGTCACCCACTCTTTTCCTTTTATTTATTAATGATCTTTTAATTCACACTTCCTGTCCTATTCACTCTTATGCTGATGATTCTGCTCTTCACTTCTCTACCCACTTCCCAAAGCTTCATGATTCGCGTGAGGTGGCTATGGGGCACCTGACCTCTGATCTTTCTGCTATATCTGATTGGGGCATAGAAAACATTGTGGCTTTCAATGCCTCAAAAATTCAGTTCCTCCATCTGTCTACTCATCACAATCTTCCACACTACTATCTCCTTACCTTCAACAACACACAAATCAATCTTTCCTCTTCTCTTAACATTCTTGGCATTTCCTTTTCTCATGGTCTTTCCTGGAAAGATCACATATACTCTCTTTCTAAAACAGCTTCTAAGAGGTTAGGTGTGCTGTACTACCTCTGCAGTTACTTCACTGCCACACAGTTATTAACTGTGGTGTTCCTCAGGGCTCTGGCCTGTCACCCACTCTTTTCCTTTTATTTATTAATGATCTTTTAATTCACACTTCCTGTCCTATTCACTCTTATGCTGATGATTCTGCTCTTCACTTCTCTACCCACTTCCCAAAGCTTCATGATTCGCGTGAGGTGGCTATGGGGCACCTGACCTCTGATCTTTCTGCTATATCTGATTGGGGCAGAGAAAACATTGTGGCTTTCAATGCCTCAAAAATTCAGTTCCTCCATCTGTCTACTCATCACAATCTTCCACACTACTATCTCCTTACCTTCAACAACACACAAATCAATCTTTCCTCTTCTCTTAACATTCTTGGCATTTCCTTTTCTCATGGTCTTTCCTGGAAAGATCACATATACTCTCTTTCTAAAACAGCTTCTAAGAGGTTAGGTGTGCTGTACTACCTCTGCAGTTACTTCACTGCCACTCAGTTGCTGTCTCTGTACAAGGGTCTTGTTCGCCCCTGTATGGAGTATGCTTCTCATGTGTGGGGTGGTTCGACCCACACAGCCATACTTGAATGGGTGGAATCAAAGGCTTTTCATCTCAATTCCCTGCCTCTTACTGATTGTCTTCAATCTCTCTCTCTTTGCCACAATGTTGCCTCACTCTCTCTTTACTATCACTATCATAACAGACATTGCTCTTTTGAACTCTCTAACTGCATGGCTCCTCTTTTAAGAAGAGCATGCAGTACCAGACTTTCTATATTTTCTCATTCCTATTCTGTCCAACTATCTAATGCATGGGTTAATCGGTATTTTCAGTCTCATCTACTGAACCGATCAAGTCTGGAACAATCTTCCTCAATCCATCCTTCCTCCTGTTTATGACCTCCTATCTTTCAAATGCAGCATGTCTAGGCATCTCGAAAACCCCAGACCTTGATTTTGGCTTTCTTCTTCTATGGGAGTGGCACTTTTGTGGGCATTTGCCCTTGCCCCTCTTTCCTACCTTAAAAAAAAATTCTTCCACTAAAAATGGTGATGATAAACCACTTAACTATATGTATAGAGGGAGAGGGGGGGTGAGAGAACACCTAGAAAATCTGAAATAAATTAAAAAACATTTATTGTGGATAAACATAATACTTAGGATTGGCATAACCTAACAAGTTCAACATTTATACATGCAGTTTGTAAAGAAAGTATGTAATGACCATTAGCATGTAGCATCATTGGGCAAAGTGTAACGGATCAAGAGGCACATTTCAGGTTTTGTACAATTGACCTCCCTAAATTCAAAAATGAAAACAAAATTTTTTTTGTGACAAGTGCAACACCTTTTTCGCATGTGAAAATCGTGAAAATTGCTAGTTACCCATAACTTTTGGACACTTGCTTTCCTAGGGTTTGAGCTATCATTTGACCCCTTACAATGTACTGCTTTTCAGGAAAAATAGAAAAATTTATTTTTGGAATAAATATATACACTGTAGGTAGGTAGATAGGTAGACTAGATAGTTTTATTTAGTAAATGATACATTAAAATCTTTAGTTTTGAATGACGGCTTAAAGTCACGAGATTTAAGTACTGCTCTAATGTAACCATCTCTTGAATCCTTTCCATACACTGCCCCAGATGCTTCAGTTACCATCCTAATACACAGCGTTCTACACCTTGGGAGTGACATGGTATCCGGACAACAAGGGGCTCTTCAGTGATCTTATCAAGTTGTTCAACAGAGAAAGTCTGCTTTGTGAGTGGTGGTTCCATTGTGCACCCCTCCACTGGTGGAAGTAAATCTTTCAAATTCTGAGCACTTTGTTTGATCTTTGGTGGCCGAAATTCTTTGACTTGCTGTTGAGCATGTTTGGGAGCTCATCGAATGGTCTTGATTACATCAATGGCCAATTTCTGGTTTGCTTGATCTGCATCTGCAAGCATTGCCAGTAGAAGATTTTCAGGGTGAGCCCAATATGCATTTCTTTGGATCACAGGCCATGTGACAGTCTTGCTAGCTGGTGGCAGTAATTGTAGCAGCTTGATTTGCTCCAGGAAATGTTTTGGGCCATCTGTGCACCTTGGATGGCACTTGATGTTAAACCACATGGGTCCATAGTGGCACACAACAAACTGTGTGAGTGAATACAGTTCATCACTTGGCTGCGCCATCACTACATATAGCCGACAAATTCTGCTGGCAGTTGTAACCCATCTTGCATGGGAGATTGGTCCAGGCTTCTCTCGTAGAAGATCATTAATGACACCAGTCCTTATCCCTTTCATCATTCTGTAGAGATAGGCTTGGTCACAACTCAATTCAGTAAGGTCAACATCCAGGAGAGTGTGGCCATCAGCAATACATTGAATTCCTCTAGAGGAAAGTGGCAAACTTTCACATGTGGCCAAAGCTTTGCCAATTGGTCCTTTCCATTGAGTTGCAGATTCTGTTGGACCGATGCATTCCTTGCACAAGTGTCACAGTGGGAGTTCATTTAAATGTAGACTACAGATGAACCAGTGCAAAGGGCGACCCAGGCGGCAGTCTAGCAGGTGTATTGCTCCACTTCTGTGCCCTGTGTTTGTGGCTGTGCTGTCAGCTCCCACTGCAATTATCTTGTCTGAAATACCCATTTCTTCAATCGCATTTTGAAATCCATCCGCAATGACAGTACCATTTCCTCATTCCAGTGTCAGATGGCTTAGATAGAAGGTTCTAGGCTCTCCGACCAGCACATAGTGGTCCTCAACTTTCTTTGTGCCGTACCATTTGTTCCCCTTTTTCTCTTTGACAAGTGTCATGTCTTTCCACCCATCAAAAAATAAAGCAGTGACTTCCACATCATGGTAAGTTACTGCTCCTTCAGATCCCTCTGTACCTTCTGCCATGCTCTCCATACTTTGTGGTGGTCAATTACGTTTATCTGATCATCAGAACTAATGATGCCATAGTCAACCAATGTTGCAGTGCTGATAGCTGCAGCAGCCCTGTTTGATACACCATACTGGTCAGCTTCCAAAGCAACAGTGGGAATCAGTGTGATGTTCCTGTCCTCCTGGGCACTATTACCCATCGACTCATCACCAACACTTTCACTACTGGAGTCTGCTTCTGCTTGAGCTGATTCGACCACATCTGCAGAGGATGCTACCTCTTGCCATTCCATTTTTCTTCTATTCTCTTCTTCTTGTCTTTCTTGCATCCGAACCTCTCTTGACTTCCTTCTCTCCATCATCTGAGTCACATTCGTATCCACCCGACTGATCTGCATGATCCACGTGGTTCACTGGTTGATCAGAAAGGCATGCTCTCGTCGTGGAACTTTCATTTCTTTTTCATAGTGGCATGCAGACAGATCATCGCATTGGCAGACAGCTATGTCAAACAGTTGATTCAGACTTTCCTCGAACTTCTTGGTTTTTGTGGCCTGCTTGCCTTGCTTCGATGCTTGTGAGCCTTTTTCTATCAATTGGAGCAGCTTGGTCTTCACATTCTTGATTGGATGTGATGGAATGTTAGCATGATTCCAAAGGTCAATGGGTGTTTGGCATACCTCTGGAAGAATCTCCCTGTTGCTGGTGTACTTGTTCTCCTTCAAGAAGAGGAAATGCCTTGCAACTTGTATATGGGTTGGAAGTTCAGACAGAGGAAGCTCTGATAGTGGAGAACCAAAGACAATGTGGCTGGCAGATCCTTGTGTTCTTTGCGTGCTCTTTGTACCAGAAAAACTCAACAAGTATCACACGGGAACACTGAAACAAAAACACAAATGTATAAATAAAAAATATATATGATTATGAGTATGTATATATATAAGGCTTGGTTTATTGGTAAACAATAAGTTTACCAATATATATATAAAAATATACTGCACACACACACACATATGTATTATGTATATAAATATCCATAGGTATATATATACCCTAAGACATATAACAAACTTATAACAATGTAAAACACAACAAAACAAAGAAATGTGTATAATGTATATATCACAAAACGCACCTTTCGTTAGTACCTTGGGGTTTTTGAACACCCCATCCACAGAAAAAACACTTGTTTCTCTCAAGCGAGCTAGCATAGAACTAAGAAATTCCAGGGGATGACTCACTGAGAATAATTAGAAAGCTGCCAGAAGTACCATGTCAGTCAGTATTGCCAACTGTAATTAACAAGAATTTTGTATTTTTTTACATGCGAAAAAGGTGGTGTTCTGCTTGTTGCAGAAATTTTTTTATTTCTTTTCTGAAATCAGCAAGGTTGATTGTACAAAACCTGAAATGTGCCTCCAGATCGCTCATGATGCTACACGCTAATGACCATTACATGCATTTTCTTTAAAAGTGAAGGAGGTCTAGAAGTAAAAACTCGTGACCATTCTGTATGTCTTTAATAGCTTATTGATGATATATTATATTGGTATGGGTCTGCTTGCTTTCTGCATTGTGCTATCTTGAAAAAAAAGAAAAATGTAACAGTCATTACATAAGAGACATGGTTCACTTCAATAAAGCCTGGAGAAAAAATGGTTGGCAAATATGAACTGTTATTAAGTGAATACACAGATATTACTCCAAATGTACAACATGTATACATTTACCAGTGATCTGTGCATTCTGTAGGACAATACAACACTCAACTTTGCTATTTCTTGACACTAAAAAATTAATGATAGACCTATGTTCACCTTTTACTGCATAACCTTTTTTCTGTACATGATAGGATCAATATCTCTTTAGAATATTAAAATAGACACATTTCCCTATAAAATGGTGTATTACAAGTCTGGTTTTGCTGAAAAGAAGTTTTTGGCTTGGAAGTTGACATCTTCATGGAATGACCCTGGGTTTAAATTGGGCCTTGTTATGGACTGTAATGTAAACTGTATAACAGGCATGCATAGCTTTTCCATAAGATAATACTCTTGTATAAAGAGAGGAGGATGTTAGAACATTACCTACCCTGCCACTGGGGCTGGTGGTGGTATTCTAATTATTTCATGAAGGATTTCATTCTGTACCAGAGTTGAAGCATTATAACCACCTCAAGGAGAAAAGTATTGGATTTTTTACCAAACTATTGGCACATTAACCTCGTTTAAATAGTATATGAGCCACAGTAAAATCAGTGAAGTGACCTTGGGTGCTAAAGAGTCAAATTGCTGGTTCAGTAACCAGATTGCATTAAGATGAGAAATAAATATTTCATAAAATTCTTAATGTTTTCAGGGTGTCTTCACGCAAAAATTATTCTTAATTAACTCATTTTATTTTTACGTACCAGACATCAAGCAGAAATGTTGTGTGACAATGGGGTTGACCTTTGAAACCATTTTCGTTGCTTACAAATCTAATCCCTTCCAATTTAAGGTAAGAAGCCCCATTTAATATTCAATTTTCTGTACCATAATGAAAATTCTTAACCCTTATTTCATAATTTGGGTAAAACATACTTTTGGTATAATTTATCACAGCTACAAGATAGGTGTTTACCATTATTTCATAATGTTGGTATAATAGTATGGAATAATTTACCATGTTCATGAAATAATGGTTAAATATTCTCTAGAGGAAATTCCTTCCAAAAAGATTTAATATGGTTTTGAATATATGCTTTTGAAAGAGTTTCAAACTAGTAATAAAGGAACATTACCATTGCCAAATGGGACATATCAATTGATGATTAGCTGATGTGTACTGTACAACGAGTTTAATGATTTAGAGTATTTTACTTAACAGTGATTAATATTTCATATTAAAAAGTTTGTGCGAAATATTTGTTTTAAGTTTTTATAAGAAATGAAGTCGCCATTTTCCATTGTACCCAAATATCATAATAATAATGTAATTTTAACCAGTCGATTGATTATACAAAGACTTCATTCTAGGAAGTCTGCTTTCCTTTCAGTGGAATAATTGCCATTAGGTTTTGTGCTGTCATTATGGGCTCATAGTAGTGTTCAGTTTTTCATTGTCTCTTTTTGAGTTGGGTGGCAGGAGTTTATGCCCAATGTAGAGTTTTGGAAAAAAGTTCACAGAAGCATAAAATTTCTAAAATGCCCCAAAAATGACTAATTAGTAAATGATTGGGTTTTATTTTTTAAATTTTATTACTCTCTCAAAAAAAAAAATCCAAACAGTTAGAACATCATTAATTTGTAACTTTTTGTGCTTGTTAGAATTTTGTTTGTAGGCAAATTTTTTTCTGAAACTGTACAATTTTGTACATTCAATGATGGTGGATCCCTCCTTGAAGTGATACTTCGAAAGCATAATCATTCGGGGTCCAATTCATAATGGGAAGTGGAGTCAAGTATTGAATGAAGGATGGATTTAAGAAACACTCACTATTTTTTCCCCTTCAAATTTCAATTTCAAATTTTTTTTTTTTTTTTTTTTTTTTTTTTCCATTGTTGTTTTGCTTTCTTTTGCACTTTTTCTCTTTTGATTTGCTGTCAAGTTTTATAAATTCCTAAGAGCCAGAGGAACCCCACTTCCTTTAATACTGAAAAGAATCACAAAAACCTTTTCCCTATATTCATATTTATTTTTGTTTTCATTCACAGAAATAACATAAATCCCGAAAGGTGAAGCCAATGTCCTCAATAATAATAATATAATAATACATAGTAGCAATTCTTTATCATGTTGTTGTTTAGCCAATCAGCCCACCCTGATCGAACAAGCTGGTGGCATGCAGGTAACTGATCGCCCTCTCCGGAGTGGACCAGAGGTTCAGCGCACTAGTGATGTTGTGTTGTGTTTGTTGTTGTGCTAGAGTGGTGCAGTTTGTCATAATGTGGTCAATTGTTTGTGGTGTGTCCTGGCACAGGTGGCAGGTGTCATCTATGGAGTTGTCTAGTCTGTGTTTATATGTCCGTAAGTTGGGGTGATGTCCACATCAGAATTGTGCTAAGTTAACTCGATCTGATCTGCTCAGGCTGATCTCTGACCTGTTAATGGGTGGTGGCTTCGCACCAAGGACCGCATTCGGACCGAGTTGTGTCAGTGCTTTGTGGGTTAGGTGTGTGTGTGTGTTCTGTACTGTGTGATGTCTGTGAGGGGTGGTATGGAATGGAGTATTTGGTTTAATGTCTCTCTGGTGTCACCTTAATGGTGCGAGGTGTTGTAGGTTAGTTGTCGCTGCTACCATGAATTGTGTTCCCCTCATGTCTAAATGTTCGCTAACTTTCAGTATTTTTGTTTCTGTGTGCAGGTGTTCTATTGGTGTTGTTTGAGTGCATCCTGTAATGATACGTAGTGCATTGTTTTGTGTTGTCTGTAAGGTGTTTGTGTGTGTTTGAGATAATGGGTGCCCAGCATGGGCTAGCATAGTCCATAACTGAGCAAATATATTGTTTGTATATGAGTGATGTTATTTCCTGTTGGTGTCCAAAGTTTGTGCCTGTTAGTGCCCTAAGCGTGTTAAGTCTTGAGTACATTTGTTTTTAATGTCCTGAATGTGGTTTGCAAAAGATAATGATATGTTGTATGTGACCCCAAGTATTTTGGTCCTGTGAGTGTGTGGAATGTTGTTGATGTTTAGTGTAAGCTGTGGAATTATCTGGTGTTCTTTTGTGTTGCTTGTAAGCAAGGTGATGGTTGATTTTGTGGGTGCTACTTTGAGTCTATTGTGTGTGAGCCAGTCTTGTATACTGTTTATGTATGTTTGTAGGTTATTTGTAGCAGTGTGGATGTTAGAGTGATGTCATCTGCATATGATGATAAGGTAAGCTTGTTATCTATGGGTGTTGGAATGTCATGCATGTATAAGTTAAAGAGTGTTGGTGAGAGAACAGAGCCTTGAGGGACCCTGTTCGGAAAAAGCTTGTTTTTGGATGACTTGCCATTAAATGTGACATGTGAGTATCTTCCTGAAAGATAGTTGCTCAGCCACCTTTTGGTGATATTGTGCATGTTTGTGTTGGGTATTTTGTTTATGAGAGGGAAGCATGGGATAGCATCAAATGCTTTACTAATGTCTATTGTTGCTAATAGTGTACGTTGAGCTGGTCATCTGGAGTTGATGCCATCCATGATGTGCTGTGTGAGGTTAGTGAGTAATGTCATGGTTGAGTGGTGAGGTCTGAATCCATGTTGAGTAGGCGATAGTGGAATGTGTGGGTTGGTGATTTGTAAGATTAGTCTTTGTTACTTTGGAAGGTGTGCATAGTGAAGTAATGGGTCTCTAGGAAGCTGGTTCTGTTGGATTTTTGTTTGGTTTGAGTAGTGTAATAATTTTACCTTGTTTCCATATGTCAGGAATAATACAATGTTGGTATGAATATGTGCTGATATTTGTGAGAGGTAGTATTCCTTGTGGGCCCAAGTGTTTAAGGTGTATGTTAGATATGTTGTCTGGTCCAGTAGCCTTCGAATTCTTAATGTTTTTGATGATCTTGGTGGTCTGGTCTATATTGAAGGGTGTAATGGTCATGTTGAGTCTGTTGGTTTTCTTGTGTCTGGCTGTTTGTCTGTCTGCATGTTTCTGGTTGTTGTCTCTGTTTAAGTGACTTATCTTTGCATAGTGATTAACTAGAATGTTAGCTTGTTGTGTGTATGTTGGGATATTATTTTGGCTGCGACAGATAGCTGCGTGTGAGGTGTGAATGCCGCTGTTGGAGTGGGTAATGCTGTTTATAGTCTTGTATAGCCTGGATGTATCTGTGGAGTGGTTTAGTGTTATGAATTCCCTGAATGTTTCTGTTTGTTTTTCTTTGAGTTTGTTGTTTATTTCTGTGTTGAGCTGTTGTATCTGCTGTTTTATGGCTTCTGTGTGTGGTGTTTGTGTGTTATATTTGAGGTTGTTACATTGCCTTATGAGGTTGGCTATTTCTCTGTGTAATTTGGGTTGTATTTCCTAATGTTGCCCTTGGGTATGTATTTGTTTGCATTATTGATGATCTGATTAAATATCTTGAGTGTTGTATTGATGTTTATGATGGGTGTGCTGTTTAATGTGGTGAATTGTTACTCAGTCTGTATTTTGAACTGTTCCCAATCAGCTTTCTTGTAATTTCTGTAAGTGTGCCTAAGGCTGTTGGGGCAGAGTGTAGAATGTGTTGTAATGATGATGGGCAGGTGGTCTGATGACAGTTGTTTTTCTGTTCTCCATTGTGGAACAGAACGTTATGTCTGGGGAGGAGTTTGAGTATCCTGTTTGATGTTGTATGTGTGTATGTTCTTCTGTATTGTTAAGAATGAAGAGGCTGTTTAGTTGTGTAGCTGTGTTGGTGCCTCTGGTGTTGTTTTGGTTGTGCAGGTACCAACTAGTGTCTTTGGTGTTGAAGTCTCCTCCTAAGATGACATTAGTGAGAGAGGCCAGATTGTGTAACTGTGGATTGTAATTGGCTGGCACCTGAGGTGAACTATCTGGTGGGATGTAAATGTTGATTAGTGTGGTGTTGTGTTTTGCGTGTGTTTTAATGTTAACTGCCTGTATTTCTATCATGTTATCTGCTTGGATTGTGTTTGTAATGTTTTGGGTAGCATCAGTGTAGCTAATGCTTTTACGTATGTAAGTGATGAGTCCACCCCCGTTACCCCCAGTACGATCTTGACGGATCGCCGTGAAGTCAGGGATGGTGGGTGTTTTGTGTGTGCATTTTAGTTTTGTTTCTTGCATAAGTGCTATGTGAATGTTTTGTTAGTGTACAAATTCCCTAAGCTGCATGATTTTGTTTGTGAGGCCATCTATGTTGTACTGTAATATGTTAATATGGTTCTGCATGTGTGTTATGGTGCTATTGTGTCTAAGTCTTTGTGTATGGTGACATGTGTAAGTTGTAGTGGGGCCTGGATTAGTCTTAATATCATCAGAGAGTAAGAGTAGTTCGTGGAGCAGGCAATTGCTCCCTGTAATTGAAAAAATAGCACGCTGAGAATAGGTCTGGCCTTGGGAGCCGATCGCACTCTGACCATGCCACGCTACAGGCTGTCGACTGCCAGTCTGGCCAACCGTAGACAGCCATGTTTCTGCTCTGACTCAAGTAATAATGTAAAATTCTCAGGAATAATCTTTAGGAGAATATTCTCAAGAATTTTCTTGAATATTCTCTGAACTGAGAATTTTTTTTTTTAGAACATCTGAGGGGTTTTTCAACTATTCCGATACAACTTAACTTCAGTTCCTGTCAAAATGGAGAAATTCTAAGTCAGAAGTGAATGATAGGATGAGTGAAGAAATAAATAAATTAACTAAGGCAAAAAATTTATTGAATCATTGTATAAAGACTGTATTTCAATTCAAAGTACAGTATTTACCAGGGATGGTGGTGATTAAATCAATTGACTTTTTATGAAAAATCATGATTTTTTTTTTTATTTTTTTTATTTTTTTTTTTAATTATATAGAAATTAATAAAAAAAAAAACTACCAGAAAAGTACAATTTACATAGGGAATCACAATGCAGACATATAACATTATCAATAAGAACACAATGATCAATAAAAATTTCAATGGTGTAATCATCATCATTTGTCATTATATAAATTACATCTTCAAAATAACGTTCACAGCCTATACACACCATAGCTTAATATCACAAAAGCATGAAATGAACTAAAACAACTTAAAAATACAGCCACATATTCAAGCGCCATCTACCAATAATGATTTACAGTGTTTTACATACCAATTTATTATGACATCACATGCAAAATTATTAAAAATTGAACCAAAATCATTGAAAATAAAATCGTGCATAACTTTGTTAATACAAAATTTCCCATCATGAAATTTTGTATGGTGGTGTAACTAAATATTATGTAAATGTTAGTGACAGTGAATTTCTCGAGAGTGTGTGCATATAATAAAATGCATATTATCCAAAATGGCAAAAAAAAATGCTTCAAAAAGAACTACCTACCATAAAAAACTCACAAGACAATTATCACAATCACAATTCACAAGGAAATCACATGTAGATACTTGCTCTTGCTATACACAACCACAACTAACCAAGGAAACAAATTGCCATCCTTTATATACTATTTTCTCCCAATTCTGGAGTATTCTAGAGTCATCTACAATATTCTCACACATTCTAGAAAATTCCATAAGGTTCTGAAATATTCTAGAATTCTCTAAAAAGCTGCAAAACAATCCAAAAATGTTTTAAAACTAAGAAAGAAGAAAATTCTCATATTCTCAGCAAATAATATTTTGGAGAATATTCTCAGAATATTCTCGGAGAAAGAGAATATTCTCGCCTCACATCACTAGACTCAAGTGACCTTGGGGATACACTCAATGTAGTTGGGAGATGAGCCAAATGTAAAATCTTGTATGTGAACATCTGTAGTAGCTAGTCTTTCAACACATTGGGGACTTCTCTAAGGCTGAAAAAAAATTGTCTAGTAAAGTCACGTGTTATAACGTGGTCACTATAGAAAAAAAATGGAAATTATTATTATTCATATAAATTTCTGTAAATAATGTCTTGGAAATAAACTGAAACTTCATTTACGGAAATTTATATACAAGTCTTTCACTGGGACCTCTTGATACAAGACCATTTATCTACTTTACTGAGTTCCAAACAAAAGTGTTAATTTCACCATTGGACTGGTCCCAAGTGAAAATTATTTTCTTTGATAGTCTCACACTAATTTAGAAAGTTCAACCTTTGAATTTTGTAGAAAATGGTTTATTTGGAAGACTATCCCAATTCAGATATTTAAAAGTTTGTGGAAGAGACTGACTTCCTCCTGATTTGTAGTTATTTTCTCTCATATTTCACTTTTTTCCATTTTGACATTCATTCCTTACATTAGCCTAATTTTCTCCTCTTTTCGCCATTTGGCAGCACTATATCATAATTTTATTATTTACTTTTAGTAAAATTAACAGTTTAAATTATTCTGCATCATTAGTCAGTCATTGCTATGGTGCCTGACTTTTGAACATTCCCAGTATTTTAATTTAGTTTATTTTCATCTTAATAAAAGATGGCATAAATTTACGCTTCATCCTATTCAAAAATTTAGCCAAAGTAGGGCTACTTCATAGCAGTAAGATAAAAAACTAAAAATTATTTCCACTCGCATCCAACAACACTTCAAATACAAATTAATAAAAGGTGTTACTTTAATTGGAGTGTGACCATGTCTGAAATAAGGAAGAAAAGTGATTGATTTTGATTAATTGGTGGACCTGTTAACCTTTTTCTTTCTTTCACAGATCTTTAGATGAAATAATTGACTACATGAAAATGGAGTTGATGAGAGGTAGAAGTGCCAATTCCCTCGCCTATATCTTCACCACAGCTCTTCTTGCTAAAGAAGTAAGGATTTTCATTTCTTTAACATACTCTTTATCTGGGAATTGTGTTTTGTGGGTTCTATGGAGGTGGGTAGGCAGGGAATTTTATTTTATTTTTTAGTTATTTACAAATATATAGTTTTCATACATGAGTATAATTTCCTTATTAAATATAGCTGCTGTATACAGTTGTAACCTGTCTTTAGCAAGTGTATGCGCTTTATGGGCCAAAATCTACTTATTAGATGTGATTATAATAATTATATGTTATAATGTTTCAGACCAACAAAGACCCTAGGATCCACTCATGGTTGGTCTCCTAACTGTGTTCATAATTGTGTATTGTGTTCATAATTGGTGGCAGAGAGGGAGGACCTACAATTTTATGTGGGTTCTGAACCACAAAGCCTTAATTTTACTACCTTAAACTATACCCAATCTATCAACATATGCGTCTAATCGATTTTTAAACATGTTTATAGACGTGCTACTAATTACTTCTACCAGCAAACTATTCCACCTATTTACTATTCTGTGTAAAAAAGTGTTTGGCAACTGCTGTCTCAAACATTCTACTCATCAACTTACACCTGTTATTTCTAGTCCTATTATATCGAGATATTTCAAACAGTTATCCCTATCTACATTATCAAACCCATTCATAATTTTGAAAACCTGGATTAGCTCACCCCTTAGCCTCCTAGTCTCGAGTGTAGTCAATTTTAACTCCTTAAGCCTATCCTTGTATGACTTTGACCTAAGAGATAGAATCATCATAGTTGCTCACTCGTCTTTGAACGCTTTCGATTTTGTCTATATCTTTTCACATGTGTGGATTCCAAAATTGGATCATGTACTCCAAATGAGGTCTAACAAATGATTTATAAAGAGGAACAACAATAATATCGCGCGATTTGTACTCAAAATTCCGAGATATAAAACCTAGCACTTTGTTTGCTTTATTGACTGCTGCTGTACTTTGTTTCGCTTCTTTTAAATCACAAGTGACTATAACTCCTAAATCTTTTTTCCTGCTCTACGCTTGCTAACTCCTTCCCTGACATACTATATGCAAAATTACTGTTACGCAAACCTATATGTAAAATTTTGCACTTATCAGTGTTAAATCTCATTTGCCATGTGACTGACCAATCAACAATTTTATTCAGATCTTTCAGGATTTTACCTCTATCTTCGTCATTAATCACCCTACCACCCAACTTCGTGTCATCCGCAAACTTTGAAACTTTACTGACTCGGCTGACATCTAAATCATTTATATATATATATATATATATATATATATATATATATATATATATATAAAAGCAAGGGGCCCAATACAGAACTCTGAGGAATGCTGCTCACTACATTAGCTCAAGACAACACTGCTCCATCAACAACCACCCTCTGTTTCCTACCTCGCAACCACTCTTCTGTCCAATTTATTACTACACCCCTGATTCCATGAGCCTTAGTTTTTTCAATAAGTCTTTTGTGCAGTACAGTGTCAAATGCTTTTTGAAAATCTAAATACACTACATCAACCACCCAATGACTATCATAAACTTCAACCATGCTTTGAAAAAATTCTAAAAGATTAGTTAAGCAAGATTTGTTTCGCCTAAAACTGTGCTGCGTATTTCTAACCAAGTTATGCAATTCTAAGTGTTTGACTATACAATCCCTAATTATTGATTCCAGGAGCTTACCTACAACAGATGTTAAACTGATTGGCCTATAATTTCCTGCTGCACCTTTATCACCTTTCTTAAAGATAGGTGTTACATTTGCTAACTTGAAATGATCTGGTACACACCCCTCAGAAATAGACGTATTAAAAATCTTTGTTAGAGGCACAACAATGCTTTCTTTTAATTCTTTTAGTTGTATGGGATATATGGAATCTGGCCCTGGTGATTTACGCATTTTCATTTTATTAATATAGTGCATTACCTCCCTTTCACTAACCACAATATTATCCAAAGTATTACCATTATCAAAAGGTATTGTCTATGACCATAGGGATATTCATTACATCTTCTCTAGTAAAAACTGACATAAAAAATTTGTTTAGCAAGGTAGCCATTTGTTTGTTTTTCAGAAACTAGCTCTCGATTAAAATTTTTCAATGGCCCCAAGACACTTTTTACTGGATTCCTATTGTTGATGTATTGAAAGAATCGCTTGGGGTTTTCTTTGCCATCACAAGCTATGGAGATTTCAAATTTGCACTTGGAATTTTTTATTACACTTTTCACTTCACACCTTAGAGATATGTAGTTGTTTCGTAACCACAAATTGTCTTTATCACACTTATGTAGCCTCTAAGCCCTATCTCTACTCTTTATAATATAATATCTCCTACTCCAGAAGTAAACCACAAGGGCTTGTTTGCTTTTGCATGCTTAATTTTGTATGGTACACATTCCTCATTTATAGTCTTAAATACTGTTTCAAACGATTCCCACATTATTTTTGCATTTGAGATCCCCATTACGTTTTCCCAATTAACATGTGACCAAGGCCGTACGCAAGAGGGGGATTTGGGGGTTCAAACCCCCCATTGAGAATAAATTTACAATTTACATTAGACCTTAGAAGTAGAGAAAGAGGTTGATGGCTGAAGACAGACATGTTCAATGTGTTGCAAGCACTGCAGACATGCAATGCTGAAATATTCCCGAGAGTACATACACTTTTGAGGGTGCTAGCCGTACTCCCAGTAATGATTGCAAGCGCCGTACGATCTTTTTCTACACTTCGGAGAATAAAAGCGTATCTCCAGAACAGCATGTCCGAAAATTGTTTGAATGGTCTCGCTGCTCTTAACATTCATCGGGACCTCAGTATCAGTGTTGATGAAATCCTAGATGATTTCATGAAATCTACTCGACGTTTGCAATAGTTGTAAAATGCAAAATAAAATACCTTTTTATTAAATCTATTTTTTAAGACTGAAATTTTCCAGATTTGTGTTTTATTTTACAATAATGATTAGAATAATGTTAATTCACTAAAATATGTGTCACCATATGATCACAAGTATTAAACAATTACATTGTTATCTTAAGCGAATGAAACCCGATCATAAAGAAATTTTCAATTTCTGAACACCCCCCATGCAGAAATTCTGCTTACGGCCCTGCATGTGACAATTCATTTCAAAATTTACAAAAGTCTGCGTGCTGGAAGTTAGGAATTTTAGTCAAGTTAGCTGGTTTCAAGTGACTTACTGAGAGGACAAACTCTACCATATTGTGATTGCTATTGCTTAACGGTTCTATTACTTGAAGATCCATGATTAGCCTATCATCCGTAGTTATTACTAAATCTAAAATACCGGGTGTTTCAAAAGTCCCTCACTAATTTGATTTTCACTTTTCTTTGCAGCTAATCAACCAACGACGTTCATCTTGTGGTAAACTCTTACTCAGTAGTTGAGAATTTTTTTGAGTCTACATTTGAAGTTTTGCTCCGTTTTCTTCTGCTACCATGCTGACTCTAGAGCAGAGGTGTAAAATCGCTGCATGGCAGGAGGTTTTTCAATCTGTGGTCGAAGTGCAGCGACGATTCCGGGCAGTCTACGGACAGCATTATGCACCGGATAGGAACACCATCGTCGCCACCCCCGGAAGTTTATGGAGACCGGATCCGTAAAGGACAAACCACGATCAGGAAGACCTCGAAGTGGGCGGAGTGAGGAGAATGTCGAAACTGTCCGTGAGGCGTTTACTCAGAGTCAAGGAAAGTCCATTCGGCGAGCTGCTGCGGAACTAAACATCAGCGCGACATCTATCCAACGGATTTTGCTGCGTGGTCTCAAGCTGTATCCGTACAAGATCCAGGTGGTTCAGAAGCTGGAACCTCAAGACTACGATTGCCGGGTGGAGATGTGTGAGACACTGCTGCATCACTACGAAAGAGACCCATCGATCCTGGAGCACATGCGGTTCAGCGACGAAGCTCTCTTCCACCTTTCTGGTCGCGTCAATCGGCACAACACCCGCATCTGGGAAACTCACAATCCTGCTGAGATCCGTGAACATGAAAGGGACACGCCGAAATTGGTCGTCTGGTGTGCCATCTCCTCAGCTGGGCTGATTGGTCCGTTCTTCTTCCGGGATCAAGATGGAAATTCCGTGAACGTCAACGGAGACAATTACCTTCGTATGCTTCAGGAGTTCTGCATCCCCCAACTGTCAGCTGTAGCTTACATGCAAGAAGTCATTTTCCAGCAAGACGGTGCCCCTGCTCATTACTCGCGTGAGGTTCGCTCATTTCTGAATAAGCAGTTCCCGGATCGGTGGATTGGTCGCCGTGGTCCCATCGAATGGGCTGCTCGCTCGCCTGATCTTACCCCATGCGACTTCTTTTTGTGGGGCTACATTAAGAGCAAAGTGTACGCCACCAAGCCGCGAGTCCTCCCCACACTAGAAGAACGGATCAGGAATGCGTGTGCTTCTGTTACTCCCGAAATGTTGTCCAATGTCGGCCAAGAATGCGTAAAACGGTGGCTCGCTTGTTTCGAAAAAGACGGTGCCCACGTTGAGGTGTACCAGTGACTTTCCAGTAGACTTATGAAGCCAAGTTTGATGCCACCAAAATTCTCATGAATCGTAGACTCAGCAACCAAATTGTCATTTGGTTCCTCTTGTAATTGCTATTTTAATAAAATTTTAAAAATAATGAGGGACTTTTGAAACACCCTGTATTGTCCAACCTTTTGAATAAGAAAGCTATCCTCAAAAAAATTTACTAAACGATTACCTTCCGCGTCTCCCTGCATTGTATCATAATTCACGTTGGCGCAATTAAAGTCACCCATAACTATGGCCTACTCACTACCCGATCATAAAGAAATTTTCAATTTCTGAACACCCCCCATGCAGAAATTCTGCTTACGGCCCTGCATGTGACAATTCATTTCAAAATTTACAAAAGTCTGCGTGCTGGAAGTTAGGAATTTTAGTCAAGTTAGCTGGTTTCAAGTGACTTACTGAGAGGACAAACTCTACCATATTGTGATTGCTATTGCTTAACGGTTCTATTACTTGAAGATCCATGATTAGCCTATCATCCGTAGTTATTACTAAATCTAAAATATTGTCCAACCTTTTGAATAAGAAAGCTATCCTCAAAAAAATTTACTAAACGATTACCTTCCGCATCTCCCTGCATTGTATCATAATTCACGTTGGCGCAATTAAAGTCACCCATAACTATGGCCTACTCACTACCTATTTTTCTCTTTAGTTCACTATATAATGCCGTTTGATTAGGGGGGCCTATATATAATGGCAACAAGTTTGAAATCGTTCAATTTAAGTTCTGCTATAGTCGAATCTATCGGTTCTGGAATTGTGTGCTTTACTTCTATAACGTTCGCAATATTATCTTTGATATACAACATAACACCGCCTCCTCACCTGCCTATTATGTTTTTAGCAAAAAGTCTATAACATCTAATTTGATACTCCCCTACAAAGTCACATGTTTCAGTGCTAAGCCACGATTCATTTATCGCAATTAAATCAGTCTTTACAAGCAATTAAAGAAAAAAAAATTATTTTATTTCGTAAGCTACGAGCATTTAAGGATAGAACCTTCAAATTGTTTGTAATTGCGACACCTTCGCGAGCACAGGGGAAATTTTAGGAAATTACGCCAGAACCATTCGAGTTACGGCAGCCTGAAAAGAAGAGACAGTATTATGAAATAGTCTTCCTAAACGCGCAGCTCCAATATCATTAAGATGAAGTCCATCTCTGAGGAACAAGTCCCTCCTGCCATAGAAACTGTTCCAAAAATTTGCAAAATGCACTCCTTCCTGTTAGCAAAGAGACTTTAGGTTATTGTTGATATAGGTCGCCTTGCTGTAGAAATTGATATGTTGGATAATTCAAGGAAATATGCCTGTTAAACCAATCTTATTAGTTTTTTCTAGTAAGTCCCTGTACCTAGCCAGCAGCTCTTCCGATCTAGAATTTAAAACGTTATTAGCACCGACATGAATAACATACATTGTGTCCTCAGAGGTTCCGTCTGTAAAATGGTCAACACTAATAGTTATATCCTCCACCCTTGCACCAGGGTAGCAGTAACGGCGCCTACAACGAGGGTTTCTCCCACAGAATTCTCGAGCTGCCCTCGAACAATGGAATCGCCAACGAGTCCTATTTCCGGTTCATCAGCATCTTCGAAACTTAAAACAAAACTTATTGTTTGTTATTACTGGTAGACAAGTCTTAGGTTTCCTCAATGGGGCTCCATTACGCACTTGAACGAAGGGTTGGGAACTAGGGGAAGAGAGAGGGCTATTAGTACTATTTATATTATTAGTAGAAACTGAGGCAGGAGGGGTCGTAACTGGGGTCTCAAGGGATTCTAATTTTGCCATCAGGAGCATCACCCTTTCTTCAAGCTTCACTCTGGCCTCCCTCTCACGTTCTAACTCCTTCCTCAGCACTTCCATGCTTGAGCACCACCTGCAAACTAACTTCATTTTTATTAGCCAACGTAAACGCGTAAGCGGCAAATTTCCCTTCACAGCGACTGCAAGTACTTGACGGGGGTGCCATGCTATTAATTAATTAAAAAAAACAACCAAAAAACGAGCGTTTGGAAATTAATAAATTACAACGTAGGTCTACCGCGTGCGTATTGTTCCGCAAAAGTGTTCTTGAAACGCAGAAACAGGTTCTTGTAACACTAATTTATACTAAATGGATATATACTTAAATAAGCTACCGACGAAGGATCTGTAAAAGTAGTAGTAGTATTAATAAAACTTATCTGTCCGCTATTCGACCGACTTTTTTCTTTCCTTTTTCCCACGGAGGGTGACCACACACTACTTGATCAGCCCGTTACAAGGAAAAATGAACCTTATGAAACCTCGTTTTCTAATAGATTCAAAAAAAACAAACAAGAAGGCAAACAAGGCAAAATAAACCTTATTAAACCTCGTTTTCTAATAGATTCGTAAAACAAACAAGGCAAGCCACGTGCACTAGCCTTGGTTTAATCAAATAATATAGTAATGAATAAAGTAAATGAAATATATTAATTAATGAATGATGAGTAACACGACGTAATTTAGTTAAGAATGCACCAAACACTATTTTTTTAAAGACACTTCAACGAAAACCACTTATTCAATTGGTAACACTGGACACTCGATAAAACACGTCTGTTCAAAAGGAAAGACTGATCACATCTAATAGATATAAGATTTTTATAATAGACTTAAATATGAGAGGGAACTTGCAAACTAGGACATATAGTCATATACTTATATTAGGAGCTAAATACAATGAATAATGAAACCAGTATAGAACTGTAAGGAACTTAAAGACTAGGACATACACTCTTAGTAAACGCTTAATACAAAGAATAATGAAATGTGATGTGTCAAAAGTGATAGGAGAGATTTTTAGACGAAAGATAATGAAAATTTTAGCAAGGAGAAAGAAAGGAGTGCCTTCAGTAACTGAATTTAAGTTTTAATCGCTTTATAAGAGAGAAGAGAGCATTAAGTGTTTTTAATTCTAAGGTAAAAAAGTGTAAGAATTTCTTCTACATTGAAGAGTATTGTTTGCCTGCGAGATATATTCACTCTCCATATGCTGTACCTTGTTTGATGTTTGTGACGTATCTGATTGTTCATTATATTCTCGATTAATATGGTAGAACCAGATTGTGATTGTTTTGTAACTCTGAGCATTAGGGAGCACATCTATATTTCAAATGTTTTAAAATTTTAATATACACAGTTGCCTGGTGTATTAAAGGGTTGATGTAATATCACGCACTCCTATATGTCATATGTGGTAATATTGTATACGAGATGCGGATAAATTAGAGAGAAGTATAGCGTTTTAAGTTTATTTGTGGGAAAGAAATGTAATTTTGTTAATATAAATGAGAATTTCGATAATTTATGATCTGTAATTTCAATATGCTGACGAAAGGGTAGTTTGTTATCAAGCACAACTCCTAATAATTTCCCTTCAGTGACGTCCGATATCAAGTGCAAGTCAACAATAATAGTGAAGTTTGATATTAATTTTTTTCTTGTGATTAGCAGGAAGTTTGTTTTGGTTTTATTCAAGGATAATGTATTGGCTTTCAGCCAGTCGCATACTCTTGCGATGTCTATTTACTATTTCGTTAAGGGATGTGAGGTCGCTGTCTGAATATATCAGGGAGGTGTTATCCGCATATTGGAAGCCTTTCCCATTATGAGAGCTGTGAAAGTCATTTATGTAGATCAGAAATAGTAGAGCGCCTAAAATGCTTCCTTTTGTAACTGTGTGTAATTTTTACTCGTAATTCGGTGGTGATGTTATTATTATGCTTGATGTATTGGCTTCTGTTGTATAAGTATAATTTAAACCAATTTAGAGCAACGTTATTTATGCCATAATGAGGTAATTTATAATTAAATATGTCGTTGCTTTGGATATCAAGCGTACTCCATGTCCAACGTTTAAGTCCCCGATGCTAGGTTTGTTTATTAGATATACATACCAGTTTCCATTCACCAGTTTTGGTAGATTGCTTGCACCACATTATCATCATTTATCATTGCCGTCGTCATAATATCATATCATCATTATTGAAATATCTCCTCCTCCTCGTCTTTTGTTCATCCAATGGCATTTGAAAAGAAATTCTTAATACTCTTTAGACCATAATCCCCCCCCCCCAAGATGCTCCTGTCTTTACTTATACCAAACCATTTTCAAAAATTAATTCGGCCTATTCTAAGGTCTCGCACCTGATGGCGATCTTTGAATAGGCCGAAAGATTGCGCTTCTAATAAATCCATTTGTTTTTGTGACTTTATTCCCCCAAATGGTTCCATGATGTTATGACATTAACAACTGAAATTATGGTTTAATTGAACCATTGTAGAAAGGGGTGTTGCAATTAAAACTTTGAATATTTGCAGAGGCAAATCTATTCCGCACGTCTCGAAGAAAGAAAGGCCGCGAGTCGAATGAGCGAAAATTATGTAAATAAATCTCGTTCAAATACGAGTGAAGAAAAACGGAAGGCGAAAGAGATGAAGGAGAATGGCAACATCCACTTCAAGGCGAAGAAGTTCCACGAGGCCATTGAGGCCTATTCTGAAGCCATTGCTTTGGACCCTCAGTGCGCCACATATTACTTGAACAGGTCCATCGCCTATTATAATATCAGCAAATATGTAAGTAGTTTGGCAGATGCTGCCGAGTCAGTTGAATTAAATCCTTTGTACGTGAAAGGACATTTGTATGTTGCGAAAAATTCACTTGCGCTTTGTTCTCCTGAAGTTGCAATTCGTTGTCTAAATAAAGCAAAGAGCATAAATTCAAGCAACGCGGTGATAGAGGCAGAAATGCAAAGGGCTAAAGCCTTGACATTTAATGTGAATATGTTTATTGCTTCGTACAAAGCAAATGACGATACCGGGTGTGACGAGTATTTTGAGATCATATCACAAATTGCAAAAGAGACCACGAATGTAAAGAGGCTACTGTGTGTGGAATTATGTGAGGGTAATGATGTTCGGGCAAAGGAAGTAGCTAGGGAGTTTTTGACAAATTTTGATACATATTTTGAAGCATTTTATTACTTAGGATTGTGCGCCTATTATGAGGACGATGAAGAGGAAGTCCACAAGAATTTTGAAATATGTATAAAAAAAAAACGTGCTTGCTGAAGACAAATATGAAATCATACGAGAAGTTTACCAGCTAAGAAGAGAAGGCGATGAAGCATTCGCTTCGAAACGTTTGGAAGAGGCGATTCAGTTGTATTTGAAAGGGCTTCAGGTTGATAGCACAAATATTGCATTGAATTCAAAATTTCACTTTAAGATTGCTAATGTCAAAATGAGGCAAAGGAAAGTTGGGGAAGCAATTCGGTACTTGAGTTTAGCACTCGATAAAAAAAATGATTATCACGAGGCGTTCGTATTAAGGGCGGAATGTCATCAAAGCAAAGACAAACACGGCAAAGCAGTTGAAGATTTTGAAAAGGCTTACAGTCTTAATCCCTGTAAAGCTTATAAAGAGTTGCTTATAAAAGCCAGAGAAAGGCGAAGTATTTATGAAAATGCAAAGCGATCCACGCAGTCTGATGGTGGTGGTGACGAGAGCATTGACCCAAAAGACGAAAACGGACAAAAGTCTTCCACTGACTTGCATAAAGAAAAAGGGAACAAGTACTTGAAATCGAAACGATATAATGATGCCATAAAAGCCTATTCTGAAGCCATAAAAGTTAATCCACGTGACCCATTTTACTATTCAAATAGATCTATTTGTTACATGATGCTAAAAAATTTCAAAGACGCTTTAAAGGATGCTAAATCCGCATTGAAAATTGATCCTTCGTTCGTCAAAGGATTGCTCCAGTTGGGCAAATGCCATATTGCCCTTGGACAGCCCGAAGAAGCAATTAAAGTTTTAGAAAAAGCAAGAGAATTGGAACCAAATGACAATGATTTGGCCATAGAATTTGGAAAAGCCAAAACGCTTGAGAATGCTATTAAAGAAGGAAATGCTTGTATGGCCAAAAGGGCATTCTCAAATGCAGAAGAATATTTTTCTATAGCAATAGCCTTGGGAATAGATTGTGTACCATTATATATGAAAAAGTCGGAGTGTCTTGTCTTTTTAAAGGACTATGAAAATGCTGCCTTTGTTGCTGAATCGACTCTAATTTCAAAAAGATGTAACGATGATTCCTTTTATCTAATGGGATTGTGTGCCTATTACAAAGGAGAAAGAAATAAAGCCATTGACTTGTTAAAGAATTGTCTTTGTATTAATCCGGATCACCGTAAAGCGGTAGAAGTTATTACAAAAGTTAAATCCATTTATAATAAAATGGACCTTGGGAATAAAGCATTTTCTGAAGACCGGTTCGGCGACGCTTTCGCCAATTACTCTGAAGGACTCGCAGTTGATTCGAGCAACGAAACTCTAAATGCAATTTTCCATTTCAATATTGGTTTGGTAAATATCAAAAGGAACGAGTGGGAGGAAGCTATTCACTCTCTCACCTCCGCCATTGCCCTCAACAAAGGTTATGTAGAGGCTTATTTCATGAGGGCAGAATGCTACCTCCGGTTAAATGAATTACAGAAAGCAGTCAAGGATTATGCAGAACTTAACAAAATTTCGCCGTGTCCAAAACACAAGAAATTATTCGAGCAAACAAAGAAAGAGCGGAAATAGAGTTTGAATTTGCTTCAGGTGAAAAAGAGTTAGAAATTGCCTTAGCTGAATGCAAGAAGGAGAAAGGCGATAAATATTTCAAAGAGAAGAGTTATGAAAATGCTTTGAAGAGTTACTCTGAAGCAATCTTCCTAAATCCCAAATGCCTTTCGTATTACGCTAGTCGCTCCAATTGTTACATTATGCAAAGGAACTATTCGGATGCTTTAAATGATGCTAAGGAGGCAATTGGGATAGACTCTAAATATCTCGAAGGATACATTCGTTCGGGAAAATGCCACACTACCCTTGGCAATGCAGAAGAAGCTATTACAGCATATGACAAAGCGAAAGAACTGGATTCTGATAACGACGAAATTGTTGAAGGAATTGCAAATTCTCTGAAGTTAAAAAAGTGTTTGCAAGAAGGGAATAATGCGTTCATAAAGAAACAGTTCATGAGGGCTTCTGAACAGTTCAAAGTGGCTTCAAAGATTGCCTTTGCAAATACTTCTCTTTTATTAAAGTACGCGGAGTGTCTCATTCGTCTTCACCTTATAAAGGAACTGTCTGCCCTAATTGAATCCATTCCTCCAGAAATGAGAGTAAGTCCGGAGGTCCTTTGTATTAAAGGAATATATTCGTACCACCAAGACGACAAGGATGAGGCTCTAAAACACTTAAATAAGGCTCTCGAACTTGATCCTTCGAACGATGAAACAAAAGAATTGATAAAACGGATTCGAATTATTTACGAAAAGAAAGAGAAAGGAAACGAATCATTTTCAAAAGATGACTTGTTAGACGCTCTTAACTACTTTCAAGAAGGACTGAAAGTGGATCCTGACAATCATCTTTTGCAGGCAAAATTTCACTTCAACATTGGAGAAGTTCAGATGAAGCGGGCGAACTTTACCGATGCCATACTTTCGTTTAGTAATGCGATTGTTCTGAAAGAGGATTACATCAAAGCGTTGGAAAGGCGCGCGCATTGCTACCAAAAGACTAATGAACTTGAGAAATCTATTAGAGATTATCAAAAGCTTTATGGTTTAACATCCTCCGAGGTCCATTTGAAAGCGTGGCAGGGCACCAAGCGACAGCTCAAGCAATCCTCGTCCAAAACTTATCGCGAAACGCTTCGAAGTATAAAGAATTCATACAAGAATTCAACACCACAATATCCCGAAGACAGGACGATGAAGGAGACTGACAGTCATCGTGGCAAAGAGTAGAAAAAGAACTCGGCGAAGCCTAACTAATCCTCTTCCGAAGAGGATGGTAGTGGCAGAGGGGATATAACAACGCTCTTTCAAACTTCGTCAACGGCTCCCTCAGGCATTTTCGTGGTCTTCTTTAGGGGTTCATTTGGTTCTTTTTAACCCATAATTGCCCATTGGTAGATTTCCTACCGCCAAAATTGTTTGTCACTATTGCATCACTTTTTCTTGTATTCACGTGATCGTCGGTACGAGTCATTGATATGACGCAATCTTTTAAATTGCGTCGTATCAATGACTCATACCAAGATCACGTGAATACAAGAAAAAGTGATGCAATAATGACAAACAATTTTGGCGGTAGGAAATTCTACCAATTGGCACTAATGGGTTAATTAAAGCGAGTTTATACGCTCAACAGATGGAAAATGTAAACGTGATTTCCTTTAAAAGTTTATCTATTGACGTCTCGAGTTTAACGAGTCGATAACAATTTTGATCCCACATTTCATTTTCAGATGCCATCCTGTCTTAATTTTAGTAAAATTAATTTTTTAGATACGAAACATCAGAAATGTGACATTGGAATCACAAATTAGTATTAAATGAAATTTCAACTCACTTTTGCGAGGCGTACCTCTTTGATCAGCAGACTTTATTTTAAAGGAGTGTTGCCCGTATTCGTCTACCTAAATGAGAGCTATAAATTTTCTTCGTAGAATCTCCTTTTAGTCTCAAATAAACGGAGGCATTTTAGTCCGTATTAACGTCTCACTGTAATGTTTGTTTAATGGTTCTAAAATTTGTTACAAAATCATTCATTGTCTCGTACGTTAAAGCAGTTTCTGAGAGACAGTTAGGCGCAACTTCAAATTCTGACCTTGAAGCTTATTTTTGTTGGGTTATACCCGTATTACGGAGGGAAGAGAACGTACTCACTCGTTTGCGGAAGTTACATCAGTTCATAAGAGAAAGTCCTACGGGAGTAAGCTTTTGTAAGCCGCTGAACGATGCACTTTCGAACTGATGTTAGAAATAATAAATGTTACTTGACATGTTACAGGAGAGAGTTGTCTAAGTTCCGAATGTCTTTGTATTATTAGGTTAGTAGTTTATTTTTTCTTAATATTTTGAATTTGTTTGAAATTTACATTTTCCTTTTTTAATTTTAACTGTAAAAAGCTTTCATTAATTTTAATTAATTAAAGAGTTTATAATTAAAGTCGATTTATTTTTATCTTTTATTTACCTTTTTAAATCATGGTTTATTTTTTTGGTTAATCGTACTTTCAACAACTTAGATTTTTAGAAAATATTAAATTATTCTGATAAGTGTCATATTGGTGAAGCTATACACACCTCCGCATAAGCGAGGTACTGTACCGACTTCTTTAAATCCATATATCTAAAAAACGAATTAACCAAATCTAATTTAACTTAACCTAACGTTAGTGCTGGCGTACCGAGGGGGAGCCATGGTAAGCGTTTCGGTTGCAATAGAGAGCTCTAAAGGTGTTTTCTGTTAAATCGTTAGTGTGGTACTCTCTAATCAAGACTAACCAAGCTTAATCACAATCGGCATATATTTTTTCCAACGATAGAGTTTTACATATTTTTTATTATTATTTTTTTTTTTTAATATAGGTACCGATGTAACGAGTGTTACCTCGCCAAAAAAATTACCACACTACTACTGTGAATTATCACGCACGACCTCACTTAACCCCCCGTTGCCTACACGCGCGCACTTCGCATAAGCGAGGCACGGCTTCTTAATGCCGTGTAATAAAAAAAAAATAGCCTAACCTTGGTGTTATCGAACCGAGATGTGTTAAGTGCACCGGACGCAACTGAGGTCCTGAAGGGTGTTTTTTTATGAAGTTCCTCAATACTGAGGTACTAGCAAACATTCTAATAATGTAGTCTATTCTAGCGTTCGTTTAAATTTTTTTATTTAAATGAAAATGTTGGGAAAAATAATTACCTCTGTACATCTATGAATTAACACTCCTCCGACCCCATTTATGCGTACTTCCTTCTGAACACTTTTTAACTAGTGTTAGTGTTTAAAGCACAGTACAATTAGTAAACTTGTATAGTATTTTTTCAGTTTTCAATTGAATGTTTTCTTTCACTTGTCTGTTATACTTTTCATCATTTACAAAGTTTGTGTGTGTGAAAGAGTGTTACAAGGAAAAGAAGTTCCTCAAAAGGCCTTGCGGCCCATACCGAGGAGGTACGAATGGCAACGGGTGCCAGGGAAAAAATCCTACACCCTCAAATAGTGTGCAAGATTCGGTCTAACATTTTCTTGAACTGATTCACAGAGGAACTGTTCACAACCTCTGAAGGTAGCCTGTTCCACGTGTCACAGGTCTTATAGGTAAAGTAATTCCCACACACTAGTGCTAAACCATTTCAAATCCAACTTCCAATCATTGTTGCGAGTTGTTGTTATTTAAACTAAAGCTTCTAAAATGGACATCGTTGAACCCACGTAAGAGCTTGAAAACCTCGATGAGTTGACCTCGCAGCCTCCGAGTTTCCAGCGAAAACAAATTCAGGGCGCGTAAGCCACAAACATGTACAATGATGGGGCAACTCTTATTCTTGATATTAATTTTTACTAATTCCCTATTAATTATATATTTATCTGACTTGTGGCACCTGGAAAACATCGAAGTTTTCTCTTGGTCACGCGTCTTGCTTCGAAAAAGTCCCTTGATTCCTTACCAGAGAGTCCCCAATTAAAAAGGATTCCTCTTCGTCAGCAAGTAAGTGGAACTTATTGTTTACGGTAATGGGTTCCGAATCCTTGTGTTTTGGTTTGGAGGGTCTTTTATTTTTGACCAATTGGAATTCTCGTTCCTCCGTCCTACTTTCCGGAATATTTATCGTATTTTCCAAGCGAGCCACGCTTTGTTCGATGTTTAACCTTACACTTTATATCTGTTGATGTGTTTTCAGTCTGATCTTGTCCACTGGGTTGGATTTCCAGTGCTACGACCCGAGCTTCAAGCTTTTTTACTAATGCTATTTTAATTAATATAATGGTTAGTGAGGAAGAAATGGTGAATGCAGAAATAAATAAATACGCGCAAACGAGTGGCACGTGTTTACAGACCAGAAATGGAATTGAATACGGAACTGAATGGGATCTGTAGGGAGCCGTTTATAACAATGCAGAATGATGTTACTTTAAATAATATAATGTGTTATTTTAATTAATACAACGGATCGTGGGGGAGTAGTAGTTATTGCGAGAAATGGACCTGCGAGAGCACGTGTTACAGACCGGAAACGGAAATAGACTCGAATATACAAATCTTACTATTTAACTCGTCTGAAAATGCAATCTGTAACGACTGTCTAAAACGGCAGTTCTTAACCTTTTTCGTGTCACTTCCCCCCTTCGACCAGTTCGCCCTACCCGATTTCTCCCTCCATTAGGATACAGAAAAAATAGCCTCGAAGACAGAATTTAATAGCATTAGCAGACTTATAATGCACACTAATTATATGATCAAACAAAATTCTGCCGTAAATCCCCCCTGGATTCCTGAAATTTCTCTCAGGTTAAGAAATGCTGGTCTAAAACAATGCAAAATTATTGGAAAAGGGGTAAATTAAGTGTAGTTAATAAGCAATAATGACTGGCCTAACCTCACTAATAAAGTAAATAAATATAATTATACTTATCTAACAAATTTTGTTAAATCAAAGTTTGTCACTGAGTCACTATTGAAAAAAAATACTGGAGAGAGCACACGGCACGGCCGCCTCCGATGAAGTCTAATGAATGAGAGAGAGAGAGAGAGATCGCTACTACATCCGGATACAGAGGATGGTAACCCAGTGACGTGCACAGACTTTCAGAAGGGCAGGGGCTCAGTTGAAAAAAGTGCACTCCCCTAACATTTTTAAAAATGAAATCCGCAATGCCATATAGGCTATATATATGTATGTATACACACACAAAGAAAAATTTTAAAATTGTATGTGGTAAATATTCTTAAATTCCATTAAATTCAATGCATTATTTTTGGATATAAAGCTGAGTAAAGAAAATAAATGAAAATTTGTTGTAAAAAGGCATGTTTTTATTGCAAGATTGCTTCAAAAATATATTTCCCTTCACTTTTATTATCTTAGGCCTAATCTAATCTAATCTAGGCAGTAGACCTAAATCCTAATTAAGCTTTTGTTAACCAAATTCACAATATTTAATAGCATGCAATTTCTAAATAGTTACTTTACTTATAACTTTTATAAGTATCAATCAGCAGGATAAGGGCAGAAGGATCTACCGTAATTGTCGTCCTTGCGGAAAAATTGCATCGTTTTATAATAAATAATCTAGGTATTTTATTCACTTTTAATGAAAATTGTATTGTTTTTAAAAATCAATTTCATATTAAAAATGAAAAGGTTATGATATGTTGTTTAATAAATCATTTATTAATTTAATGAAATTCATGCCCGTACTAAAACCCAAAATCCATCGTTTGACACACTGGTGTACTGATGGGCCTAGCCTAGTATAGTCAGGGGGCTTAATCATATAATTGTTCAAATCATTCCAAAAGTGCCATTTTTGGACCACAGGTAGCTATGACCATACTAATTTGAATGTTTGCGGGAGCCAAGCTGGGCTCCCACTGTGGCGGCCATATTGGCCAAATCAAAATGGCCGCTGTCCAAAATGACATCCACTTGAGTACCAATACTAGTACAGGTTACATAGTTAACTTGATAAAAAATAAGAGTCAGCATCAACATCTTTTGCTATTAAACTTTAGTATATACGAAAGTACAATCTTCTTTATTCCTTTTACTCACAGTACTGCATCTCATGATAATGTCTATCCAATAGATGGCTGTTCACTGATTAATAGTCGTCATTGTTCAGGCAGCCACCCTCACACTTGTAGAGTGTCGTACATCGAATTCCAGCACTACTGCATTTGCAATTCCCTCTGCAGGCTTTAGTGCATCCGCAATGAAGGAGAAGAGCACATGCCTTACTGGCATCAGCGAGAGTTGTCCAGAAAGGGAGCCATTGGTTGCTGCGCTTGTCATATTCCCATCCCCATTTATCAAAAGAAGGGAGTGTCTGATGGCATGTGGTTGACTGCTTCCACACAAAACTTGCCTGCAACAATGACCTCTTGATATGCTGGAAGAGGGCAGCTTGGGTAGGTGGTATGCTGTCCAATGATCGACTGCCACTAGAAAACAGATGGTGCCTGGCTACGTTTACAGATGCTTGTCCACATGTTTTACTGTACATGAGCACAACAAACCTCTCAATGTGTCTCATTTCAGGAGATACTAGACTGAAGGACTCGGGGTCTTCAGTCAATTTGATCATGGTTTCAGTTAAATTTGGTGTATTATTCCATGCAGTCCATGCTGTCTTCTTCCCACATCCAAGAAACTGAGACGTAGTGTCGCAGCCTGTTAGTGCATGGAACAGAGGTAGAGCCAGCGACTTTGATGGACCAAGCTGTGATTGAATATGAGAATAAAAACCCACTCTAATAGACAGAGTTTATTTCCACGACAGTTTCGACGCCCACTGGCATCCTCCTCGGGTGGATACAGAAACACAAATGAAACAAAACAAGAGGGAAAAACAGTTCAGGGATCGACCGTTAAGAAATTCGCACCTAGGTTGGATTCCATTCTCTCGAGACAGGAGGGGCATTTTCATTAAGTACATTCGCACAAATTTTAAAACTATCTTCCTGTTCTAAACATACAGATTCTATTATTTTTACATAATTATTACAGTTATAATTAAATTTATTACATTTAATATTGCATAATTATTAATTACAGAAATTGTAAATTTATTATTACATTGGTTATTACATTGTTGTTTATTATACAGAAATTATAAACCGAAAAACGAATGAAAAAAGGCGATTAAATAATCCAGAGACCATTGAGAAATTCGCACCTAGGTTAGATATCGTTCTCCGAAACCAGAAAGGCATTTTATTACAGGGTCAGCTTATAACTACATTTCCACAAATTAAAAATATCTTCTTGTTCTATACATACAGATCCTAATGTTTTGACATAATTACTGCATATATTTATTTCCACATTAATTACTTCCATTATTACATTTACTAAAAGCGAGTAAGGAATGGGAGAACGACAAACAATTACCTTTTCTAGATGTTTTGGTCATTAACGAAAGCGGAAAGCCCAATTTCACGGTCTATAGAAAACCTACTCATTGTAATTCGTACATTCATTATTTTTCATATCATGATGAAGGGGTTAAAAGCTCAATTATTTCTTCCATGTTTCTAAGAGCACTCAGGATTTGTAGCCCACATTTGCTGGATCCGGAAAATTCAAAGATTTGGAACATTTTTAGGGATTTAAAATATCCTGAGTGGTTTATCAGAAAGGCGTATTTTAAAGCCAGAAAATTTTTTATGCCCCTCGGGAACCTTCAGTTAACCAAAAACAATATGTGAGTTTGCCTTACATTGCCGGCTTCGAAAGAGTAAAACCGTTGACGAAAGAATTTAAGTTTGCTTTGGCGTTCAAATATTCGTCTACCGTGAAAAGTAAATTGGTTAGGAATAACGTTGCAAAAGAGGAACAAGCCTGTGTCTACAGCATTCCCTGTAAAAGTTGTGATTTAGTATACGTGGGAGAAACTGGAAGAAATATTGAAACCCGTATCAAAGAACACAAATATGCCTTCAGAAGTTGTAATACTAATAATGCCATTTTTTATCACGCTAGCCAAAATAATCATGCTATAGATTGGGAATCAAGTAAGGTACTTTATAAATGTAATAATTATGTCAAAGAAAAATAATAGAATCTGTGTGTATAGAAAAAGTAGATAATTTTAATTTGTGCGAAGGTACTTATAAGTTAGACCCTTTAATGAGATTCTTGGTCAATAAATCCCTTACGGAGTCGTGGGAACGTGTTCGAACCTAAGTGTGAATTTCTTAAATGTCTGGATTGGAATGTTTCCTTACTCGCTTTTAGTAAATGTAATAATGGAAGTAATTAATGTGGAAATAAATATATGCAGTAATTATGTCAAAACATTAGGATCTGTATGTATAGAACAAGAAGATATTTTTAATTTGTGGAAATGTAGTTATAAGCTGACCCTGTAATAAAATGCCTTTCTGGTTTCGGGAGAACGATATCTAACCTAGGTGCGAATTTCTCAATGGTCTCTGGCTTATTTCCTAATCGCCTTTTTTCATTCGTTTTTCGGTTTATAATTTCTGTATAATAAACAACAATGTAATAACCAATGTAATAATAAATTTACAATTTCTGTAATTAATAATTATGCAATATTAAATGTAATAAATTTAATTATAAATGTAATAATTATGTAAAAATAATAGAATCTGTATGTTTAGAACAGGAAGATAGTTTTAAAATTTGTGCGAATGTACTTAATGAAAATGCCCCTCCTGTCTCGAGAGAATGGAATCCAACCTAGGTGCGAATTTCTTAACGGTCGATCCCTGAACTGTTTTTCCCTCTTGTTTTGTTTCATTTGTGTTTCTGTATCCACCCGAGGAGGATGCCAGTGGGCGTCGAAACTGTCGTGGAAATAAACTCTGTCTATTAGAGTGGGTTTTTATTCTCATATTTTGACTTTCACGTAAAAAAGTGAAGTTTTTTGCATTTACTGTGATTGAATGCTGTGCACTGGGATGTCTCGGTAATATTTGCCACTACCAAAACCAATCCAGAGTTCTGTTATGTCAAGCTGTTGAAAGAAAGCAATGGCAAGAACGACTATGTCACTGTCAACAGTGCGGATGAATGCTTTCTTGTGACCCTGAGATGATGCGTGAGCAAGATGCAGAATGATCCGCGTATCTGCCTCTGTGTAGTTGCATGGTTGGAGCCCTGATATATCAAATGCTTTATTGGAGAGCACAGTGTTGAATATCAGCAGTTGGCACAGTGTGCACGCAATCTTCGCCCTTGTGCCCAGTTCAGCATCACTGTTGGATTGCTCTCTACTATGTTTATCGATATTACCTTTAGGACCCTGGAGGACAACATTGATGAAACCTAACAGTGTTTCTTCTATGGGGGACGTCAGGCATTGTGGAGAGAATGAACCATTAAATGGCTCTTGTTTCTGAAGGATTCGCTTTCGTAGTGCCATAGCAGCACGTATCAATAACACAGCTTCATCTTGATTGATTTGTGAGGAATGATAATGATAGCTTTGTTCTAGCACAGCACCCACTTTTGCCTTGTGGCTAATGAATACATCTCTCCCCTGTGCATAGGAAGTACACTCAGGAAGATGCTCAAGCAGATGGTCTTTCAATCTTGTTGCACGAGGTTCTCTACCAGAACAGGGATGTCCTAGATCTGACATCATTATCTTGTACATTTCCCGTAAGTCAGACAACTTGTGGACCTCAGACTGAGAGTCATCCACAAATGCCACTAACTGTGCTATGACCATGGGATCAAATGGGGGAGGCTTGGGTTCACTTGAAGATCGACGTTCAACTGCACGAGCTCCATCACGAAGCCGCCAATAGCATTGTACATGATAACATGCATCCATTGCATGTGCATCAGAACCTGCAGTCAAGCGCCCATATAAATGCCAGTTGTTAGTTGTTTTTGCCCAATTCTTCAGATTTTGATCAATGTTGTCACTTAAGGCTCTATGAAGATCATGCTGATCCTCACCCAGACATATGATGCAGAATAATGTTTCTGGAGGTGATCCGTAACTTGATCTGAGTTTCTTCGGACTTATCCCAGCTGCACATTCATCTTGCGTGGCCACTTTTCCTCGTGCCCGCTTTACCCTGTAACTGTTGCATGCACTCCTACAACTTTTATGATACACTGCAGCATGTGATTGGAGGGTTGCTGCAATTCCTGAGCCATCATCGAGCTCACTAACCTTGATACCAGATGGAACAGCATTGAGCTGCACAAAATCATACCGATCTCTTTCAAGAGATGAATATCCCTGTTCTTTTGGCTGTTGTAATGCCTCGTCTTTGCTGGACTGACATAGGCAACACACAGTGTCCAATTAATTCCAGTTATGTTAGTAGACATGTTGAGGTATTAATGTTCTACTACACACTACTAACTACACACTAACGAGATCTTCATATCTGCAGGCCTGAAGAGACTAGAATGTGAAGAAGACCACCACCGCATAGACTTGCTTCAGAGGAATACAGGTATGCCAACACCTGCAAAAATAATAAAAAATAGATTAATAGTGGACAAAATGTCAGTAGAAATCCAATGTAAAAGTTAATATAGCTGTTACAACCACAAATCTAAGTGCAATAATTATGTATCATGATTCAATTGACATAAAATGTACATTTCTTATAAAATAATATCAAATGTGGATATATACGACCTGACGTATATCTTGAATTAAAAAACAAATATCAGAACTGGATTCTCTATACTCAAAAACATACAAAAAGTGTCATTATTTGCTGTTCTACTGTGATTGGTTGTTATTTTATCGCCCAATGTCAGACCAGATGGCGGCCATCTTGGATTCGTCCATAATGGCCGCCACAGGGAGAGCCCATGTTGGCTCCCGCAAAAAAATGAATGCTTATGGTCATATCTACCCCTGGTAAAAAAATTGTACTTTTGGAACAAAGGGAACAATCGGGGTGATTTTTTGGATTAAGCCCCCTGACTAGTAGGGGACGTGGGCGTTTTTACCAACTTTACGAGTAATGTCACAATATTTTTTGGAGTAATGTCACACTGCTTTGGATTCCAACTTACCATAATTATCAGTGAGAAATCACTAGTTAGCTTAGGTTAACGTAAAATAAACAAACAGTAAACAATACACCCACATACCCGAGAGACGCAATCAACAGTGAACAGCTGCAGTCAGTGTTACCACTAGGGACGCCCTCCCTGATTGACAAAATAATAGTAACGGTATATTAAGTTTATTATTCTAATAAAAAAATCATAGATCAAAGTAATTCCAGTTTTGAAAATCTGTTGAAGTAGCGGTAACTAAATAAAAATATAACTAATTAATTCAAATTTATGTCGAATCAATATATTTATGAATTTTGACTAAAAGGGCACTTTTGATATGAAGAAGAAAAAGGGCAGGGGCTCAAGCACCCCAAGCCTCCCCCCTGTGCACGGGCCTGTGGTAACCTATCTAATTACTACCCAGAACCAATGTCGCTTGAGGTTTGATTTTGTTGATGATTGATACCAGCTTGTGATATGCCAGCGTAAAATTTATATTAAAAAAAAATCAGACTAACACGAATTTAGATGTAGCTCGTAGCGTAAACTAATTCACTTTTTGTTATACTTTTCATACTTTTTTTTTTTTCTCTTTACTTGCATGTCTGTAGTTTGCATGGTGTGACAGTATTTGAATTAAGACTGTGTTTGCATGGTTTGTAAGCGTTCTTATTTTACTTCTTTTCGTCTTTCACCCCTTTCCTATTCTCTTCGATTATTTTTCCGACTTGACGGCAGTGGCCGGTGGATGATGATGAGTGTCTCTCTCTCTCTTTTTCTGAAGGAATGTTAACCCACGAATGATAGGTTTTGCTACTTATTTAACCCCTCATTCTTTTCTTTTAACTCTATTCTCTTCTTTTAATCCCCTACTTTCTCTCGGGCTAACCTTAAGAGTGGATTTTAGGGTCTTTATTAGCCTTAGCTTCTGTAGATCTATGGAACTACTTTGATCTACAGGAAGTGGTATTGACATGGTCACGACGTAGCTCGATGAAAGGTTTATTGGGATTTACCCAGGAAGATAGACTAGTTTATCATGCTATATGCAGCTTAAACTTCGACGTCATCTGGCCTTTAAAATGGCAACATTTTGGTTTCCGATAAATGTATAAAAAATTAATGATGAATGAAAGTTTGTTAGTCAATTAAGTTGGCAATTATTCACTTAATGTTAGAAAATCAGGAGAGGAAGAGCCATTGTTGTCCCAAGGCGATATAATGACTAAGCTGATTGATGCAGCATTGCTTGTATATATTAAGTTAAGGTGTGTGTATATATCCATCTCATAATTGTAAGGTTAGTGAGAAATTCACTTAATTTAGAGCTAGCATTTTTGGGCTCTTGTGGCATCATTGTTTGGGCACTGTTGTGGCACTTTTTGGGGGCACTGCGCATCCTGCCTACTCGTTTGTTGAATGCGGTACTTACAGGGCGTGGTCTTATAGAGAGCTATCTTGCAATTCAGTTTGGTTGTTTAGATACAAGATTGTTGTATCGTGCAATGGTGCAGGTTGTTGTTGCAAGGTTTAGAAAGACCACCGTAAATAGTGCCCCTCTTGTTTTTTATCTTAATTTTATGCAACTGAGGCCTAAGGTGGGCCCACATCGAGTCAGCAACCCTGAGGTAGGACCTAATAGGACCTCCAAGTCCTTAAGTTTTTAGTCTAGCTTAACTTGGGCTGTAGGTTAAACTGGCCCTTCAGAGCTTGGCCGTTCACGGCTCAGCTGGGATTCTGAACCCAATAAATAAATTAAAAAAAACAAAACATGGTCCTTCGAAACTGGATTCTAGCCCAAGACTGAGACAGACTATTTTCCGGCAAAGTTCTGATTGTGCAAATTGTAGCCCAAGTTAGGCCTGGATGGGTTGAGTATAATTGAGTTAAGATCCAGGGTAGAAAGTTTGGTCGCCCAATTGCGAAACTTGGCCACTAGTCTGTCATTGTTTTGGGCCTACATTTTGCCAGTTTGGTTAATTTTGGTTTATTCGTAGGCGAAGGTTGCAGACTTCAGTGTGCCAGTTACTTGGGTGGAAAATTTGGTATTCCATATTGGTGGTTGGTCAGTACCCCACCCAGCAATTCAGCTTATTTGGTATTGAGCCCAATTGTCGTTTGTATTGAAGATGAGTGCAGCTGAATTGAACAAGTTTAAAAAAAGGAGAAGCGCCTACAAAGGTCATTGCCACTATAGATTCTGCCATAGAGCAAGAGGACTTATGCTTAGTGACTGCGCAACTTTCCATATTAGAAACTAAAAAGGTTTCTCTAAGCGAAGTAAATGTTAAAATTGAGGCTCTTATAGAAGAGGATGAAATAGAAAGTAACATAATTTACTTTGAAGAGATTATTGATGATATAATTAAAGTATGCCACAGAGCAAAAGTGTTTAGCAGCTCAGTACAGTTAGAGACCAGGTCTAATAATGAAACACAACCCTCAACAAATGGTGTTTGTGAAGTTAAGGTTAACAGATCTGCAGTTCAATTACCGAGGCTTGTACTCAAAACATTTTCTGGGAGTATTCAGGAATGGCAAGGATGGGCAGACAGTTTTCAATCAGCAGTTCATTCTAGTCAAGTGTTAAGTGCGGTGGAGAAGTTTAATTATTTGCAGTCCCTCTTGGAAGGGGAGGCAGCAAAAACAGTAGCAGGATTAGTATTAACAGAGGCTAATTATAATGTGGCTTGGGATATATTAAAGAAACGGTTTGGTAAGCCAGAGGTCTTAATTAAAAGCCACCTCCGCGAACTTTTAGCTATACCTCATGTTAATAATCCCAATAGTGTCAAGGAGTTACGGCAGTTATATGATGAATTTGAAGTTAGAAGTATGTCCCTGGACAACTTGGGTGTAGGAATGGAAAGGTATGGTATAATGGTTACTATACTGGAGTCTAAATTGCCTAGCTCAATTTTACTTGAATTAAGTAGGGGACACTCTACAGAACATGTGTACATCCTCCTTCAGCAGATGTTAAGTCTTTTAGGCACAGAATTCGCAAGACGAGAGGGAATTGAGTTTGTACAGTGGGATGTTAAACAAGGGGACAAAGGCAGGCACAGCACCAAAGTTTCTACAAAAAGGAATAGCCCAGGTACAGTGTCAGCTCTACATGCATCCTCTGAGAATAAATTAAAGGGAATCAAGGAATGCATATTTTGCGAAGGCAACCACAAGTCATATAAATGTGAGGTGGCTGAGGCTTTACCTGTTGAGGAGAGAAAGGACAGGGTAACTAAGTCCACAGCATGTTTTAAATGTTTTCTGAAAGGTCACAGAGCAAGGTTTTGTAAGTTTAAAATTTTGTGCAAAAAATGCCATGGCCGGCATCAGCCATTATTGTGTGAAAACACTCCTAGTAGGCCTACCCCAGAAGTAGAGACATCAGTGGCACATGGCACTGCTATGAAAGGGAGTAAAAGTAAAGGGGGATTATTGGAAACAGCTGCAGCCTTATTAATTGGGAATGATGGAGAAGCTACTGTAAGAGTGTTGTTCTTGTTAAGGGGTTGTTACCATAAGGTCTCACTATCAAGGTCCAAGCTGTAGAGATTGAGGAACTTTGTGCTCCAGTCACTGCTTATTTAGATATGGCATGTGTCCAAGAATTGCAAGTTAAAGGAATTAATTTGGACAATAATAAGTTTGAAGGAACAGAAGATATTAGTCTTTTGATTGGAGCTGACTATTACTGGGACTTCATCACTGGTAATATTGTCCGCACATCTCGAGGTCGGGTAGCTATTGAAAGTAAGCTAGGCTGAATGCTGCATGGTAGCTATTGCAATGAAACGGAGGTTAAAGCTCTTTTTGTTAAGATTGAGGAGAACAGCCATGGTTTGGAAAGGCATTTGAAAGCCTATTGGGAACTTGAATTCATTGGCATAAAGGAGAAGCAGGCAAGTACATTGAACAGTGATGCTTTAGAGCAATTTGAAGAAGGGATTGGGTTTAGAGATGGTTGCTATGAAGTTGGCCTCTTTTGGAAGTATTCTTGCAAACCCAGTTCAAACCTTCAGTTAGCTAATAGGAGGTTGGAGACTTCATTGCACAGGCTAAGAAAAAATGAGGATTTGTTAAATGAATACAATGAGGCCATCCTAAGCTATGTAAAGGAGGGCTATGCTGAAAGGGTGCAAGATGAGCTGGTGAGCCAGGAGGCACATTATCTGCCACACCATGCAGTGGTACGGCGAGACAAAATTACCACCAAACTGAGGGTAGTTTTTGATGGCAGCCAAGGACAAAGGTGGTGTGTCCTTGAATGACTGTTTGGATGCTGGGCCAAATTTAAATCCAGATTTATTTTCCTTGTTACTGAGATTCAGGTTTGGTAGAGTAGCATTGACTGCAGATGTGAAGCAAGCCTTTATGCAGATAAAGTTCAAACCAGAGGACAGAGATGCAGTAAGGTATCTGTGGATGGATACGAAAGACTTGTTGGAAAATAAACCTAAGGTTCAAGGATAGAGAATGAAGTCAGTGTTGTTTGGCCTCAGCTCTAGTCCATTTCTGTTGGCAGCTACTATGCAGTACCATTTTAAGAAATATTCTGAAGTCTGTCCCAGGGTTGTGGAGTCGGAGTCGTGGAGTCGCACGTTTCAGGGCGGAGTCGGAGTCGGAGTCGAATTTTTACAATGTGTGGAGTCGGAGTCGGAGAATTTTGGACCGACTCCACAACCCTGGTTTAGCCACTAGGTTAAGAAGGGTTATTCAATTTTAAGTAGGACTATGATAATATCTACAAGTCAATATCCTTCTTAATATTTGAATGTTCCCTTATCCTAGAAAGTAACCTGGCGATTCATGTGGTGGTGATGAAATGTCTTATTATTATGATAATTATAGAGTGAAACACTAGAGGAGTCGGAGTCGTATATTTAAAATGTGAGGAGTCGGAGTCGGATTTTTAGATTTTTTACAATGTGTGGAGTCGGAGTCGGAGTCGGAGTCGAATTTTTACAATGTGTGGAGTCGGAGTCGGAAAATTTTGGACCGACTCCACAACCCTGGTCTGTCCTAACACTATTGAACACATAAGGAAAAATTTTTATGTTGATGATTTGCTGTTTTCCGTGGATAATACAGAAATGGCTAAACAGATATTCAGGGAGGCTAGAGCTATAATGAGGAAGGTTGGCATGGAGCTTAGGAAATGGCAGACCAATCATTCTCAGCTACAACAGTTTATGAGTCAGTCCTGTGTAGTACCTGATGCAGCAGAAAGTATTGAGGATTCTGGTATTAAGGAGTTGTGGGCAATAGACACAAAGGTGCTAGACATTATTTGGCAGCAAGGAGAGGATTTGTTTACCTTCAATGGGAAATCTTTAGTTGAGCTGGCTGAGAATGAGACAAGGTGGACAAAATGTACAGCTCTTAGTTTGGCTTCAAAGGTCTTTGATCCTCTTGGATTCCTGGCTCCATTTGTGATAAAGTAAAAAATTTGGTTTCAGAGCCTCTGGGAAATTGGACTTGGTTGGGACCAAGAGTTACCTGATCATATGGTGGTAAGGTGGAAATATTGGTTCAAAGAATTGGCACATCTTGGAGACATTGAAATCTCAAGATGGTACTGTGGAGAGTTGAACAATAGTCCAGACAATTTGGAGCTGCACATCTTTTGTGATGCAAGTGAGGAAGCCTATGCAACTTGTATTTATATAAGAGGCACATTCAAAGAGGAAGTAAGTTGCAGGTTGGTTGCTGCAAAGAGCAGAGTAGCACCTTTGAAAAGGCTTTCTATTCCAAGGTTGGAATTGATGGATGCAGTTATTGCTAGTCGGCTTGCAGCTACAGTGCAAAAGTCTTTGGCCCTCTATGAAATTTCAAGCTATTATTGAACAGACTCCACTATAGTTTGGCACTGGTTAAGAAGCCAGGCAAGGAAATGGAAACCATTTGTTGCCAATAGGGTGGAGGAAATTCAAGCACACACATCTCAAGCAATGGAAGCATTGTCCAGGCACCCAAAACCCAGCTGATTTACCAACACGAAGAATTTCAGGGAAAATCTTGCACAGTCAAGTTTGTGGTGAAATGGGCCAGAGTGGCTAAAAGTTGGAAATGAAAACTGGCCTAATCAGCCTATTGTAGGAGAATGCCAAGCTCAAGAAGAATGGGTGAGTGAAATGAGAAAATACACTGTGAACAGTTGTCAAGTTATGCAGCAGGACCCCCATATTGAGGCTTGAGGACAGCAGTCTGAAAAGGTTGTTAAGAGTGACAGCATGGGTATATAGATTTACAAACAACATTAAGGGAGAAACAAGAAGGGAAGGAATTCTGAACAGTAAGGAGATTCAGCAAGCCAGGCAATACTGGGTGGTATATGTTCAGAAGGAAAAATTTGGTGAAGAGAGGGAATTGCTCACCATCCGTCCATTACAGGTTCTACCAACACATTCTGCTCTCAAGGGTTTGGATGTGTTTTTGGATCAGGATTTATTGAGAGTAGGAGGTAGACTACAGTTTTCTGGGCTTCCAGAGGAGAAAAGACATCCAATTTTGCTACCTTCTGGGGGGCACTTTGTGGAACTTTTGATCCTGGATACTCATCATAAGTTGTTACATGCTGGAGTTAGAGAAGTGATAATAGAGATCAGACAACAGTTTTGGATTCCCAAAATTAGACAAGTAGTAAAAAAGGTCTTGCATAAATGTGTGGTTTGCAAGTGTTGGAGTGCAAAGCCTTATTTTGAAAAGGTGGCTCCACTTCCAAGAGAACGGTGTGTCTATACTGCCCCATTTGATGTAGTGGGAGTAGACTTCGCAGGTCCACTCTATGTGTATGAGCAAGGGGAGTCTAACAAAGGTTATATATGTCTTTTCACATGTGCTACCACCAGAGCAATCTATTTGGAGTTGGTAAGCAACTTAAGTAGTGATGTATTTCTTTTGGCCTTTGAAAGGTTTGTGAACAGAAGGGGTTTCTCAAATAAAATCATTTCGGATAATGCAAAAACCTTCAAAAGGGCTCCAAAGGAACTCCAAGAAGTTTGGGCCTTGCTTAAAGAGGAGGGATTCCAATCCTACGTTTCACACCATGGGGTACAGTGGGAGTTTATTGTTGAGAGAGCACCATAGTGGGGAGGATTTTGGGAAAGGCTAGTGAGAAGTGTAAAGTGTCTATCAAAGAAACTTTTAGCTAATGCTCATTTAAGCAAAGAAGAATTCTGCACTGTTTTGTGTGAAGTAGAAGCAATGGTGAACAGTAGGCCTATCACCTTTGTTTATAACAGTATGCAGGATGCAGAGCCATTGAAACCAAATAATTTTCTTTGTGGTAAACGATTAACATCAAGCCCCAGTTTGCCAGGAGACTTACAGCCTATTCAGAGCAGTGAAGAAGAGTTAACCAGAAGGTTCAAGTACCTTGAAGAGCTACAAGATCAGTTATGGAAGAGGTGGCAGATGGAATACTTGCCAGAACTCAATTATTACCCATCAGGCAATGTAAAGGGCTCCAATGCAAATTGTATCAAGGTGGGAGAAGTGGTAATGATTGGGGAGGAAAGACCAAGGCAATGCTGGAAGCTTGACATAATTGAGAGAGTTGTTTGTTGGCAAAGACAATTTAGTTAGGTCTTCACTGGTAAAGACTTCAGGAGGAAAATTAAAGAGACCTATACAAAAACTCCATGCTTTAGAAATCAGCAAAAACACGGATAGTAAAGATGAAACATTTGAGTTACAGCCTCATGGAGAAGGCTTGGTTAAATTTGCAGAAGGTAATGACAACAATGCCTCTTCGGTGGGGAGAGTTAGAAAATCTAGAAGAGGAAGAACCATTGTTGTCCCAAGGCGATATGATGACTAAGCTGATTGATGCAGCATTGCTTGTATATATTAGGTTAAGGTGTATATATATCCATCTCATAATTGTAAGGTTAGTGAAAAATTCACTTAATTTAGAGCTAGCATTTTTGGCTCTTGTGGCATCATTTTTTGGGGGTACTGCGCATCCTGCCTACTCGTTTGTTGAATGCGGCACTTACAGGGCGTGGTCTTATAGAGACAGAGGCGTACCAATACTTTTTGCCGCTCGGGGCGAAAATGCCCCCCCCCCCCAACAATTTTCAATTTTAAAAACAATTCCTTTACAAAAATACACTTCTAAACAAAACTTTTATTGGAAGAAAAACTTGAATAAAGCAACTTCAATTTTAACAATACTACATAATGTACCGTACATAATATACTACATAATTTTAACAATAACTATATAATGTATAATGCCTAGTTAAATTTTCGGACTTTCATAACAGAAAATTCATGAATGATTTTTTCTATGTCCATTGTCTCTGCAACTTCGCGTTCAATTGAAATAATCGCCAAATTGCTCAGTCTAGATTGACTTATAGTTGACCTGAGGTAAGTTTTTATAAGTTTCAGTTTCGAGAAACTTCGTTCGCAACTTGCCACGGACATGCATGTAGTTAGACAGATCCGGAGGGCAATTGTTATATGAGGCAAAGATTCCACTAGATCCCATTTAACGATCCACTGAAGTAGTTTTAATATATCCCAGTTCTTTGGATCATCGTCGACGCTTATGCTTTCGAAACTGAGCAAATATCTGCGCAAACGCTTTATTTCTTCCAGTAGACTTCCTGGATTAATGTCATTGTAGATGGAAGAAAAATTATTGACCTTGGTATTAATTTCTTCATCTTTGGACTGATTCAAAAGGTACGAAGGAGACAGAAATTCAAAGCGATCATTCATGTTTTTAAGACAAACTGTGCGTTTTTCAATTTCTGCTAATAAACGATCCATGATTTCAAAAAATTCTCTGCGTACATCCTCTTGCACGGTCAATCCAGCATCACGAGCTTGCTCTCCAGGCATTATTCTCCGTCTCCTGACTCTGCGGTCTATACTGATATCCATTTCATTACAGAACTCTTCGGCGGCATCTGCAGCGTTTGATACTACTGCCTCTCGTTCATTAGTTAAAAACACGGATAAAGAGTTCATTTTTAATGCACACTGGTCCAAAGCAAGTCCCTTTCTTTGAAAATATAGCTGAGCATCATTGATTTCTTTCAGCACTGGATCCCAGAAAAATAAGTACACAATGAATATGTATGACATGATGGAGGTCAACAGAGCTTCAGCATCGCCCTTTGTGTCCAGATTTTCGGAGACCCCTTCACTCAGTTCTTCCAAGGCACTAACAACGTGAGTCAAGTTCTTCTTAAGACTAGAAACAGCATCATACTTAGCACTCCACCGCGTATCAGAGACTCGCTTGACAGTGATTTTGGAATGTTTTGTTAAGACATCCCAACGATGAGTAGAGGAAGAAAAGTAGACGAAAATTCGTTCAAGTGTTCCAAAGAAAGTTACAGCATTAGGACTCAGTCCCGCGGCATGAACTCCAGCCAAGTTCAGCGAGTGGTTATTGCAAGGAATGAAAACAGCGTGTTTGCTAACATCAAGAATTCTGCGTTGAACTCCAAGATGAATACCTGCCATCGTAGCAGCATTGTCATACCCTTGACCATAACAATTCTGGATATCCAGCCCATCCTCACGGAACTTAGTGACAATGAGATCAGTAACTGCCTCAGCAGTCTTCCCCTCTAATTTAATAAAATCAACGAAGGATTCCTTCACCTCTACATTACCATCTTTAATCGACACATAGCGAATTACCTGAGACATCTGATCAATATGCGATATATCTGGTGTACTATCGAAAATTATTGCAAAGTACTTTGCACTAGACACATTATCAATTATACATTTTCGAACATTACAGCCGATTAGTGTGATGAAGTCATTTTGAATGTTAGGTGACAAATACTTAGTGGATATCTTGTCAGTCATTCGTATTTTTGTAAGATGTTCCCTAATTACTGGGTCATATTTGCCCATTAGTTTTATTAACTCCAAAAAGTTTCCAGAATTGCCAGCTAGCCCAGCTTCTTCATTTAAGTTCTCTCGGTGCCCTCGGAATGCAAGATCTTGTTTTGCCAAGAACATGATGCAGTCATAAATTCGTCTCAGTATTTCTTTCCACTTAGCAGTAGCATGTTTTATTTGCAACTGATGTGCATTATCTATTGTAGCATTCAACTGAAGGCGCATAGACAACTCTTTCCATTGTTCAAAGCATCGGGTATGATATGGACTGTTTTCATGTTCAGGTACTCTTGGATTCAGTTTCCTCCAGGCAAAAATCCTTCTTCTTTTCCAAATGCACTGGAGATGTTGTTGAAGAGACGACAGCAAAAGCAATGCAAGCTACATTTTGAAGGTGAGAAGATTAGCCATGACCTTTCAATTTTTTCGCCATTTTCCAAAGTTTTGAAATACCAAACTTTTGACATTGACCTATTGTTTGAATCAGCTGGAAAGGGTCCATTCATGTTTTTCAAATGTGATGGTCCACGTTTAATGAGTTCGATTCTCAAATTGTCCGTCATTGGAACGGGTCAGTTGCCAGAATCGTTAAACAGACTCTGTGGGTGATGGGTGGGTGGGTGACTTTGTGATGTAGATGAGGGTTGATCCTGATTATTTGGGGGTTCACTTGAAGTTGCCGCTTGAACATCTATCTCTAAAGATATATCACATTGCGGTTGATCTCCTTGCTTCCCAGAAGGCACTGAAGGTGTGTCTGAGAATCCCATTAACTGATGAAATCGCTTAGCAGCACGCTTGCCTTCCTCCTCTTTTTTTTCGCGAAGATTCTTGTATGCAGCACCACTCAGTCTCTGTCGTTTGCTCATGTTTGCTAATTCAGTAGGGTATCTGCAAAATAAAACAACCATTAATTATTAACATCATCAAAGCTCAAAGAATGCAAAGCCTAACCTAAATAATATAGGGAAAGTCTGAAAAATAGAGCTGGCAACCTTTCCGATGTGAAAATTTAACACAACTATTTGTGGAAATAGTGGCATTGAGGTGGCATATATAGCATTTAATGATGATTTTTCATCAAAACCATGGATATTTTGTACACAAATAACGCGCGACAATGATGAGATAAAATTTTTTGGAGGGTTGCATTTTAAAACATAAAAACCCAAAATTTTGCATACTGCGCCCGCCTGACAGTAATTTGCCGCCCCTCGGGAAGTGCCGCTCGGGGCGGTCGCCCCTCTCGCCCCTCCCTTGATACGCCACTGTAATAGAGAGCTATCTTACAATTCAGTTTGGTTGTTTAGATACAAGATTGTTGCATCGTGCAATGGTGCAGGTTGTGTTGTTGTTGCAAGGTTTAGAAAGAAGACCATAAATAGTGCCTCTTTTGTTTTTATCTTAATTTTATGCAACTGAGGCCTAAGGTGGGCCCACATCGAGTCAGCAACCCTGAGGTAGGACCTAATAGGACCTCCAAGTCCGTAAGTTTTTAGTCTAGCTTAACTTGGGCTGTAGGTTAAATTGGCCCTTCAGAGCTTGGCGCCGTTCACGGCTCAGCTGGGATTTTGAACCCAATAAATAAAAAAAAAAAAACACTTAATACAATAATAGATTCACTAAATCGAACTACACTTTTATGGCTATTAGAGCTATAACTAGTTTATAGCAAAGGTGTATAGTCTTTAACCATTTGAGGACCATGGGACATATTTGTCCCAACGGAAATAATAATATAAATTGTACAATGGTGCAACGTTCCTACAAATACATTTACATGTTTATACAGGTATCGTTTAGTTGTCGGAAAATTAACCCAAAAATGGGTCATTTAAGTGACTATAGTCTATAGTTACTAATATCTAATTGTAAATAACAATAAAACTTAAACTTTTAAGTTCAAAGAAACGTATACTGGAAGTCAAAGGGTTAAACGAGTTAGTGCGGTTATTCATTTGAAAATTAATTTTGAGCAATCAATTTTACTTTTGAAATTTCATTGCCAAACAGAATTTTTACTTTTCTATTCATAGGTGAGTACGTACACCGTGTTCACGTCAGAACACCGCTTCCCATTGATTACTGAAGTTAAGTGACATTAGGTCATGCCCGTCGCCAAGGGGGAGCCAGGTGGTGCCAGGCCCCCCCAAATTGAGTTGGTGCTCCCCCAGAAAAATAGTTGGTACTATGATAATATGACGTTATTTTATTTAAAATGTTTGTACTAAACGATGTTGCTTAAGAAGTGGCTTATACCAAGTTTCTCTTATATCAAGTATTCCACTGCTTACCTATAAGTACCTAGTATTAAATGAAAATTATTCGATTATGATTTTTTTGTTTTTATGGTTATAGAAGATGTGCCCTCCCCCTAATGAACACAGATGCCCCTCCAAATACTTTCGGCTGGCGACGGGCCCGCATTAGGTTTGGATAGTAGTTGGATGCAAGACTGCCGTTTTGAGGAATTTTGTCTGCTAGTGCGGAAAACGATTGCGCATCATTGACGGATGTGGAACTGGCGGACGTCATTCCACGTCAATGCGGAATAATTCCTCGCTTTTAAAATATGACAATTTTAATATGAAAACGTAATAAATGTTAACGGAAATCATATAGAAGGTGTTTTTATTCAATTCCTTTTTTTTAGTTAACATATATTTAATAATGGAATATAGAAATGAGCCATATATGTGACTATGGGTAAGCAATGACAAGCAGAAAGTGCATCGACGAACCCCATTCTGTTCTGTTCCATGTATCAGTCCATATGGGGAAGTACATATTTTGTGTAAATATGGTAAGAGATATGATATTTTTATACATGAAAATGAACAAAGTTGGTATTAATTCACAAAAAAAAAAATTATATATATATATATATATATATATATCATACAACAAAGTATCTGATGGATGTTAAAATATTCAAACTAATTATAAATCTGATTGCTGATAGACACGTTAATATTCTCCCTGAAATACAGGGTGATATACATTTCAATTTGTAGACCTGGTATGAATAACTTAAATCAAATTAGTTATACCTATACCACATTTTCTAAAAACTACAATAACCAGAGAAAACTTGCCGAATTGTGACGTTACATACGTATGCTAGTATGCTAGGGAATACAAGACAGTAAATCTATACTATAATAAGAGAGCTGTCCGTCTGTCTGTCCGTCTGTCCGTCACACTTTCAGAAATTGTGAGAAAAAAATTCAGAAATTGTAAAAAAAATTCAGAAATTGTATTACGGGCGGAAATGTGAAGCTCAAGATTTTCATGACTGTGTTCTTTTCTGTAGTTTAGCAATGGTGGAAGGGTGGGGGGGGGGTAATGGGGATGGGTGGGGTAATGGGGAGGGGTGGGGGTAATGGGGTGAAGGGGAAAGGGTGGGGGTGGGGGTAATGGGGGATGGGTGGGGGTAATGGAGGAGGGAGTTAGCCCCCAAGTTGTATGAATGGGGGTGAGGAGGTTTTGGGAGATACCAGATTCAGAAATGTTGACAATGTGAAGCTCAAAATTTTCACGGCTGGGTTCTTTTTTTGTAGTTTAGCCTGTCTAACCGTCAGCGAAGCGACGGGAACTGTACTAGTTTAATATAAATCTTGTGGTTCTCGGCTGTGTGAATATTAGGGTGTGTGACACAGTGTTTGGCAACCCATAGTGTAGGCTAATACTTTGTATATTAATTCTAACTACAACACAGTTAAAAGTATAGAATACATCATTACACTGAAAATAAGTCGTCAAACGAAATTAGTTTTGAGTTCAGTTATTATATCTAGAAGTGCTGTGGCTGAGCTATTTATGCTTTGCATTCACTAGGTAGCCTATTAGTAGAACGCCGGGCTAATAATCGGAAGGTCCTGAGTTCGACTCTTGTCTCGTACTTCAGATTTGTGCAATTAAGGTACCCAGCTTTGCAGTAATGGGAATAGTAAAGAACTCAAGATTCTGAAACTGGAATTTGTAAGAAAGAGTGAAATTATAGGTTTCCAAATGTTTTTAAAAGAAAGAACAGAAAAAAAGGTATTCAAAATAATTTGATAGTGTGTTCTAAGTGTATGTTAAACGAACCAAGAAAATATTGAAAGAGAAGGCAGTTCCTGCAATTAGTCTGCCTGGATCACTCGGAACTCGGGAGACAAGATAGAATTAATGAGAAGTATGGTAAGTATTTATAATTGAACCTAACGTAAGCTTATCCTTGGCCTATGTTATGAGTTATTGACACTAGGGTCCTTGTCGGTTTAAAATGTTGAACGCTACACACACAAAATGAAGATTAAATCTTACAAATTCACCCTATAGGCCTAAGCTAAAATACTAAGTGAATTTAAGTAAATTGTGGGCTAATATTAAGTTTCGCGGAGACTAAATTGCATGTCAAAAAACTCGTCTGGTGAACGTTAATAGTTACCAAATTGTGTTGTAGCTACTTTACAGCAAGTTGTTGCTGAAAATTTCAGCATCTCAAATGCTATTTAAAATAGGATACATAGCCTAGTACTGGTATTCAGTGGCGTACATAAGGGGGGGGCATAGGCCCCCCCCCACATTGTAAAAATGATTACTACTCTCATTAAAGGTATTTGAAAAAGAAATTTTCAAAAATCGATAACTTTGCAACATTCACCACAAAAAAATCTTGATGTCATATGGAATTTCAGTTATTTCATGGTTACCAGGGCATGTTATTAATTCAAAATTCAGAAGCCATTTTGGTTGGCTTAGGAATGTTTATACGTACGATTAATTTGTGCAAATTTAATTCTTTGCCCATAAATTGGAAATAAAATACAACTGAAGCCTTCCAAGATGCAATTCGTTTTGATTGCAAATCAATCATCATCAATTTTGAGCTCACACACACACACACACACACACTATATATATATATATATATATATATTGTGCGCGCCCCCCCCCCCTCCCCCCACTCTAAGAAATGCTGTGTACGCCCTTGCTGGTATTCCTTAGGTTGTGGCAATGATTTTCTGCCAATGAAAAAATTCAAATTTTATTAGGCTTGCTAGTTATAGGCTTCATATGTTCAGTTGATATCATAGGGATCTTTTCAGTTTTATGAACTATTTTTACAGTTCATAAAACTGAAAAGATCTCACACGATTTTGTACGGAAGTTTTCAAGCCAATGAGACCTATTAACTTTTCCTTTAGGCTCAAGAGCCACTTAGATTTTGAGTGCACTTCCGCAAATTTTGACCCACTGCTTTTGAATGTAAAGCTCAAAATTTTGATGGCTGTGGTATTTTTGTGAATTTGTGGACCGACTGGATTTTCCTCGATATCCTAAAAGAACATGAAATTTTGTCCAAGCTTAGTTTGACTAGATATAAATAGGCTTTGATTAGGCTTCGGCTAAAATAACTTGTATATATATATATATATTTTATGCAGGAAGGAGGGGTCAAGGGCGAACGCCCGAAAAAGTGTCTTCCCCCCCAAAGAAGAAGAAGAGAGCCAATGTCAAGATCCATGGTTTTCGAGATGCCTAGACACTCTGCGTTTGAAAGATTGGAGGTCATAAACAGAGGGAATGATGGATTGAGGAAGATTGTTCCAGAGTTCACCGGTTAAGTAGATAAAAGACTGGAAGTACCGATTAACCCTTGTTAGAGAGTTGTTGTTGTTGGTTAGCCGATCAACCCACCCTGATCGAGCAAGCCGACGGTACGCAGGTAACCGATCGCCCTCTCCGGAGTGGACCAGAGGTTCAGCGCACTAGTGATGTTGTGTTGTATTCTATGTTGTGCTAGAGCGGTACAGTCTGTCATAATGCGTTCAATTGTTGTGGTGTGTCCTGGCACAGGTGGCAGGTGTCGTCTATGGAGTTGTCTAGTCTGTGTTTATACGTCTGTAAGTTGGAGGTGATGTCCACATCGGAATCGTGCTAAGTTAACTCAATCCGATCTGCTCAGGCTGATCTCTGACCTGTTAATGGGTGGCGGCTTCGCACCTAGGACCGCATTCGGACCGAGTCGTGTCAGTACTTTGTGGGTTAGGTGCGTGTGTGTTTTCTGTACTGTGTGATGCTGTGGGGCGTGGTATGGAATGATGTATTTGGTTATAATGTCTCTCTGGTGTTACCTTAATGGTGCGAGGTGTCGGTGCATGATTATACACGAAGTGGCAAGGGTGCTGTGGGTTAGTTGTCGCTGCTGCCATGAATTGTGTTTCCCTCATGTCTAAATGTTCCCTAACTTTCAGTATTTTTGTTTCTGTGTGCAGGTGTTCTATTGGTGTTGTTTGAGTGCATCCTGTAATGATACGAAGTGCGTTGTTTTGTATTGTCTGTAAGGTGTTTATGTGTGTGTTTGAGATAATGGGTGCCCATCATGGGCTAGCATAGTCCATAACTGAGCGAATATATTGTTTGTATTTGAGTGATGTTGTTTCCTGCTGGTGTCCAAAGTTTGTGCCTGTTAGTACCCTAAGCGTGTTAAGTCTTGAGTACATTTGTTTTTAATGTCCTGAATGTGGTTTGCAAAGATAATGATGTGTTGTATGTGACCCCAAGTATTTTGGTCCTATGAGTGTGTGGAATGTTGGTGTTGTTTAGTGTAAGCTGTGGAGTTATCTGGTGTTCTTTTGTGTTGCTTGTAAGCAAGGTGATGGTTGATTTTGTGGGCGCTACTTTGAGTCTATTGTGTGTGAGCCAGTCTTGTATACTGTTTATGTATGTTTGTAGGTTATTTGTAGCGGTGTCGATGTTGTTGTGGGTGGATGTTAGAGTGATGTCATCTGCATATGATGATAAGGTAAGCTTGTTATCTATGGGTGTTGGAATGTCATACATGTATAAGTTGAATAGTGTTGGTGAGAGAACAGAGCCTTAAAGGACCCTGTTCGGAAAAAGCTTGTTTTTGGATGATTTACCATTAAATGTGACATGTGAGTATCTTCCTGAAAGATAGTTGCTCAGCCACCTTTTGGTGATATTGTGCATGTTTGTGTTGAGTATTTTGTTTATGAGAGGGAAGCATGGGATAGCATCAAATGCTTTACTAATGTCTATTGTTGCTAATAGTGTACGTTGAGCTGGTCGTCTGGAGTTGATGCCATCCATGATGTGCTGCGTGAGGTTAGTGAGTAATGGCGTGGTTGAGTGGTGAGGTCTGAATCCATGTTGAGTAGGCGATAGTGGTATGTGTGGGTATATATTTTTGTCATCTCACTTTCTCCCTTCATTCCCTGACGAGGTGTACTTCTGGATACACGAAAGGCCTTGGAATCATTTTTGTTTTTCCTTGTGGATTTGCATCATTCATTCATTTCACATGTTTAATTGTGAAATTCATCGCCATATATATATATATATATATACAGGGTGTTTGAAAACTTTCTGTACAAATTGTAATGGGGGATAGGCAACACCAAGACAAACCCTTTTCGTCTATAAGTGTATGTCCGCTGACGTCACCATTCGGCGTGAGAGGGCGCCGCTGCAATTGGCTAAAAGGTGAAGTGGGCTAGACTCGCGCTTGCCGCGGGCATTCTTAAATCGGACGTAGTACGCGTAACATGGAGCGCTTCACGACTGCTGAGATGGCTGACATGCATATGGTGTATGGGGCTGCCAATGGAAACGGAAGAGCTGCTGTGAGGTTGTACCGACAGCGCTTCCCAAACAGACGTGTGCCAAACCACCAAACGTTTGCGAATTTGCATCGGCGACTGCGAGAAACTGGAACATTCCATGCAAACATGCATGACACTGGTCGGGAGAGAAACGTGCGCACTCCTGACATGGAAGAAGAAATCCTACGGCGATTGTTGGCCTCATCTGAGAACAGGCCATAAGCCGGAAAATTAGGCTGCACCGCTGTCTGCTGCAGAAACCAGCGTGCGAATTCCACACGAAGAGGGTAATCCAGAGGTTGTAATGCCTGGACTCTCTGACGATGAAACGGATGTAACTGCTGCTCGTGCAACACTCCAGACCAGGTCGTGGTTCACACCGAGGATACGTGCAACACTCGCGTGCTTGCGCTTGGATTGTCCTCAAATCGCCGTAGGATTTCTTCTTCCATGTCAGGAGTGCGCACGTTTCTCTCCCGACCAGTGTCATGCATGTTTGCATGGAATGTTCCAGTTTCTCGCAGTCGCCGATGCAAATGCGCAAACGTTTGGTGGTTTGGCACACGTCTGTTTGGGAAGCGCTGTCGGTACAACCTCACAGCAGCTCTTCCGTTTCCATTGGCAGCCCCATACACCATATGCATGTCAGCCATCTCAGCAGTCGTGAAGCGCTCCATGTTACGCGTACTACGTCCGATTTAAGAATGCCCGCGGCAAGCGCGAGTCTAGCCCACTTCACCTTTTAGCCAATTGCAGCGGCGCCCTCTCGCGCCGAATGGTGACGTCAGCGGACATACACTTATAGACGAAAAGGGTTTGTCTTGGTGTTGCCTATCCCCCATTACAATTTGTACAGAAAGTTTTCAAACACCCTGTATATATATATATATTTTTTTTTTGATTGGGTTCAGAATCCCAGCTGAGCCTTGAACGGCCAAGCTCTGAGGGGCTACTTTAACTTATAGCCTAAGTTAAGCTAGACTAAAACAAACTTACGACTTGGAGGTCCTATTAGGTCCTACCTCAGGGTTGCTGACTCGATGTGGGCCTACCTTAGGCCTCAGTTGCATAAAATTAGGAAAAAACAAAAGAGGCACTGTTTATGGTCTTCTTTCTAAACCTTGCAACAACAACACAACCTGCACCATTGCACGATGCAACAATCTTGCGTTAGAGAGTTGGACAGAAAAGTAAAGTGTAGAAAGTCTGGTGCTGCGTGCTCTCCTTAAAGGAAGAGGCATGCAGTTGGAGAGTTCAGAAAGCAGTGTCCATTATAATAGCGATAGTAAAGAGGGGATGAGGCAACATTGCGGCAAAGAGGGTTTGAAGACAGTGAGTAAGAGTCGGGGAATTGATGAAACGAAAAACCTTTGATTGCACCTGATCAAGTACGGCTGTGTGGGTTGAGCTACCCCATACATGAGAAGCATACTCCATACAGGGGCGGACAAGACCCCTGTACAGAGACAGCAACTGAGTGGGGGTGAAGAAACTGCGAAGCCGGTACAGCACACCTAACCTCTTGGAAGCTGTTTTGGAAAGAGAGCATATGCGATCCTTCCAAGGAAGATCATGTTAGAAAATCTAGAAGAGGAAGAGCCATTGTTGTCCCAAGGCGATATGATGACTAAGCTGATTGATGCAGCATTGCTTTTATATATTAAGGTGTATATATATCCATCTCATAATTGTAAGGTTAGTAAAAAATTCACTTAATTTAGAGCTAGTATTTTTGGGCTTTTGTGGCATCATTGTTTGGGGCACTCTTGTGGCATCATTTTTTGGGGGCACTGGCGCGTCCTTTCTACTCGTTTGTTGAATGCGGCTTTTACATGGCATGGTCTTATAGCGAGCTCTCTCGCAATTCAGTTTGGTTTAGATACAAGAGTGTTGCATCGTGCAATGGTGCGAGTTATGTTGTTGTTGCAAGGTTTAGAAAGAAGACCGTAAATAGTGCCCCTTTTGTTTTTTCTTAATTTTATGCAACTGAAGCCTAAGGCAGGCCCACATTGAGTCAGCAACCCTGAGGTAGGACCTAATAGAACCTCCAAGTCCGTAAGTTTGTTTTAGTCTAGCTTAACTTAGACTATAAGTTAAAGTAGCCCCTCAGAGCTTGGCCGTTCAAGGCTCAGCTGGGATTCTGAACCCAATCAAAATAAATAAAGTAACAGATCACGAGAAAAGGAAACGCCAAGAATGTTAAGAGAGGAGGAAGGATTCAGTTGCGTATTGTTGAAGGGGAGGGGATAGTCGTGTGGAAGATTGTGACGAGTAGACAGATGAAGAAACTGAGTTTTTGAGGCATTGAAAGCCACAAGGTTTTCTCCGCCCCAATCAGAGATAGGAGATAGATCAGAAGTCAGGTGCACCATAGCCGTCCTACGCGAATCATGGAGTAACTGTTGAGAGGGACGCTTTGGAAAACGGGTGGAAAAGTGAAGAATGGAATAGAACAGGAAGTGCGAATTAAAAGATCATTAGTAAATAAAAGAAAAAGAGTGGGTGATAGGACAGAACCATGAGGAACACCACTGTTGATAGCTTTAGGAGAAGAACAGTGGCCATCTTCAACCGCAGCTATAGATCGACCAGAAAGGAAATTAGAGATGAAGGTACAGACAGAAGGATAGAAACCGAAAGAGGGCAGTTTGGAAATTAAAGATTTGTGCCAGACTCTATCAAAAGCTTTCGATATGTCTAGCGCAATAGCAAAGGTTTCACCGAAATCCCGAAGAGGATGACCAAGAGTCTGAGAGATATGCAAGAAGATCGCCGGTAGAGTGCCCCTTGCGGAACCTATACTGACGATCTGAAAGAAGATTGTGAGAAGAGAGGTGGTTAGGAATCTTCCTATTAAGGATAGATTAAAAAACTTTACAAAGGCAAGAAATCAAAGCAATTAGACGATAGTTGGAGGGTTGAGCGCGGTCACCCTATTTTGGGACATGCTGAATGAAAGCGAACTTCCAGCAGGAAGGAAAAGTACCAGATGAGAGACAAAGACGAAAGAGTTTGCCTAGGCAGGATATATATATATATATACTGTATATAGTTATTATACACCCTGCCTAGGCAAATTCTTTCGTCTTTGTCTCTCATCTGGTACTTTTCCTTCCTGCTGGAAGTTCGCTTTCATTCAGCCTGTCCCAAAGAAGGGTGACCGCTCTCAACCCTCCAACTATCGTGGCCTATGGCCTATTGACAGGTATTTTAACCATATTAATACATGACACTCAGTTATGAAAATGGCAGTTTTGAGTTTAGCAACACCTGTTGGATAGCCGTAGGATTCGCTATATTTTATTGTGGAAAGATAGCGGACATTTGCATTTCATCACACTTTATTCAGTTTAAAAAAAAAAAAGTCGCATTGTAGCGCTAACAAATGAAGAACGCATGCGCCATGCACTCCTAACATTGTGGTAATAGAAAGTGACAAAATGGGAAATCATTTTACTTTTTCTAAATGACGAAACTAATTTCATATTGTTCTAGATTTAACTTAGAATGTCCCTCAATTAGGCCTAGATTTTGTTGATTATTTATTGGCCTATGTTCTGCAGGTCTATGACGTAGACTCGTATTCATTACGGTGAATTTTAGTTGTACATATGACCAGTGGTCGAACTGTAAAATTTTAACGAGGGAGATGGTGGTGAGGGTGGGTTGAGTGGGGGGATCTGGGAGCATGGCCCCCGTGAAAATTTTAAAAAGTGTAACTGCTTACTGCTACATTCTGGTGACTTTTCAGGGAAAGATACGCAGCAAAATCATCGGTTTAGTGAAACGTTTTTTCTAGTGATTTCCATATTTTTTTCATGAAAGTAAATTATGACACTGACTTGGAACTTATATTTTGAAATACCATTATAAAATCCATTTTAATCACAATCAACGCCCCCCCCTGTTCCCTTCCCTTAATCACAACACATTATATGACCATAAAGTATTTATTTTAAACCAGTTAAATCACGTGAAAACTTATAAATATATTAGTCTTTCAATAAACCAAAACACGTAATGGAGATATTTTATTTTACTGTGCTTTAGTCAGAATTAGGTTGTTGTTAAAGCGTATTTTATTTAGATAACAAGGGGGATGGTTATTTGATTTTGAGTTAACAAGTGGGATGCCATCCCTCCTCAATTGGAGCCCTACATATAACTAATTAGTCAGTTCTACACGCATATTTATGCCGTTAAAGCGTAAACTGCACTTAAAGTAACTGGTATCAATGTAGTCTTTAAGTATAATAATACTGTTAAATCACGCCTAATAAAGAATAGCCCGGATAATGTGGTTGGTTGTGTATTCGATCGGATGTACACAATGGAACTCAGTATATATAGGCCAAACGGGTAAAACGTTAGATATTAGGGTAAAACAGCATAAATATGCGTGTAAACCAGCAAATAATTCTAATGCATTGTTTAACCATATGTATGTATAGATGTAATCATAGTATCAAATGGGATAGTTCTAAAGCGCTCGTTAAAAAAACATATATAATTGAAAGGAATATTCTATAGGGCGTTCGGAAAGTCACTGTGCACTTATATTTATTTAATAGCATACAATAGGATGGGTTAGGTTATGGATGGGACCATCAGAACTTATAAAAGGTGTTGAAAGTGATGTCCTTTAACAGCAATACAGGCCTGGACCCGTCTTATTTAATTTTGAAACACCTTTGTCAGTTCTTCTTTTGAAATATAAAAAAACATTAATTATATAAGTGCACAGTGACTTTCCGAACACCCTGTAGAATGTGCATTTATCCATTTTAAAAATAATTTCAGTAACAGTGCGGGAATGTATAAAATTGACAATATCCTGTTAAAATACCTTTTGCCTTTAATTAACTCTTGTTAATCATGTGCTAATCTTTTTGTTTTTCTGTCCTGTTGTATATATTTTTGTCATTTCACCTTCTCCCTCCATTCCCTGACGAGGTGTACTTCTGAATACACAAAAAGCCCTTGGAAGCATTTTTCTTTTTCCTTGTGTGTTTGCATCATATATATATATTATTATATATATATAATATATATATCTTTCCTTTCAACCTTTCAAATGTTCCGTGCGATGATTCCTCATTTCACGAAGGTCAAGCTTGTCGCCCCTCTCGAGTTGGTCTGGTGAAGTAAGGAGTTGGTTTCTTGTACTCTCCACTTCATATAGCCAGGTACCCCCGGCTCATCTGTGATCGTTCTGAGCCAGGCGTTTAATCTTCTTTCGCAGTACACCTCGTTCGCGAATCCTTGTTAGGGAGGTGTACTGCTGAATGAATACACGAAAGACCTTGGAATAATTTTTTCTTTTTCCTTGTGTGGGTGTTTGCATCATACCCGGGGGTAATATATATATATATATATACTAGGTTACCTGACCCGGCGTTGCCCGGGTTAAGGTTAGGTACCCCCCGGGTACCTAACCCCTAACGGGCATAACCCCGTCCCCCATTACCCCCACCCCTCCCCATTACCCCCGCCCTTTTACCATTACTGCCCGGGATAAATTTCACAAACAGATAAACAGACAGGCTAAACTACAGAAAAGAACGCAGCCGTGAAAATTTTGAGCTTCACATTGTGTCAAGATTTCTGAATCTGATCAGATATCCCCCAAAACTCCCCTGACCAAATAATTGAACTCCCAATTACTGTCGGTTCAATTAGTTGGTCAATAAAACTATAGAAAAGAACACAGTCATGGAAATCTTGAGCTTCACATTTCCGCCCGTAATACAATTATATTATATATTATATTATACTAGTACAGTTCCCGTCACTTCGCTGACGGTTAGACAGGCTAAACTACAAAAAAAGAACCCAGCCGTGAAAATTTTGGGCTTCACATTGTGTCAACATTTCTGAATCTGGTATCTCCCAAAACCTCCTCAACCCCATTCATACAACTTGGGGGCTAACCCCCTCCCCCATTACCCCCACCCCTCCCCATTACCACACCAATCCCCCATTACCCCCACCCACACCCTTCCTCCAACCCCCACCCTTCCCCCGTTGCTTAACTACAGAAAAGAACACAGTCATGAAAATCTTGAGCTTCACAATGTCGCCCGTAATACAATTTCTGAATTTTTTTCTCACAATTTTTTCTCACAATTTCTGAAAGTGTGACGGACAGACAGACGGACAGCTCTCTTATTATAATATACTAGTACAGTTCCCGTCACTTCGCTGACGGTTAGACAGGCTAAACTACAAAAAAGAACCCAGCCGTGAAAATTTTGAGCTTACATTGTGTCAACATTTCTGAATCTGGTATCTCCCAAAACCTCCTCACCCCATTCATACAACTTGGGGGCTAACCCCCTCCCCATTACCGCCCCTCCCATTACCACACCCCATCCCCCATTACCCCCACCCTTCTGCCCACCCCAACCCTCCCCCACTCCCACCCTTCCCCCCACCCTCACCCTTCCCCCATTGCTAAACTACAGAAAAGAACACAGTCATGAAAATCTTGAGCTTCACATTGCCGCCGTAATACAATTTCTGAATTTTTTTTACAATTTCTGAATTTTTTTCTCAATTTTTTCTAACAATTTCTGAAAGTGTGACGGACAGACAGACAGACGGACAGACAGACGGACAGCTCTCTTATTATAGTATAGATAGATTATATTACAGTGTAATTTCTGAAAGTGTGACGGACGGACGGACAGCTCTCTTATTATAGTACTAGCTAAAGTGGGCCCTACGGGCCCATTTAGCTACGCCCGTGGTGCTGGGGCCTTTGGCCTCATTAATTGGGGAGCCGCAGGCCCCCCCAGTTACCGGGGAGTCAATTATTCAGTCAATAAAACTATAGAAAAGAATGTTGCCCGGGTTAATTGAATGCCCGGTTAGGTCAACTGAATGCCCCCAAAAAACCCTCACCCCCCCTTATGCAACTTGGGGGCTAACCCCTCCCCATTACCCCCACCCCTCCCCCATTACCCCAACCCCTCCCATTACCCCACCCCTCTCCCATTACCCCCACCCCTCCCCATTACCCCACCCCTCCCCCATTACCCCAACCCCCCTTTTTGAAAGCCGTAAAAATATTTAGTCTGTAATGGTTGCAGCACCAGTATGAAAGTGCATAAAAAGAACTCATTTGGTAAATTTTTGAACTTAGCCGCAGATTAAATTTCGGCTCAAAGCTGAACGCAAAAGCAAATATTTTTTACACTTTTTAAAATTATAATTAAAAGTAGAATTCATTACGCCTTTTTCTAATGCATTAAAATACAAATATCGCCCATATTAATACTATGCGTGACTGACTGACAGACATTCCTGGGTGTTTATAGTATATATATATATGGGAATGAAATCAGAATGGTCCTCTGAGTTTTTTATGATACACACAGACCGTGTATGGAACAGAAGAGTTTCTTGTTCCATGCACGGTCTGTGTGTATCATATATATATATATATATATAATATATATATAATATATATATATAGGGGTTCCAAAAAACCTTAGCCCACCCATTTGCAGCTTATATGTTTGCTTATATCGAAATAGTTTTTAGTGATTATAAAAATATATAAAATTCTTTATTTATTGCAGGTATTAAAATTACTCTAGCTGATAAAGTGATAATATAATGGCTTCTCAATTAATTGGTGATTCGGAGAGGCAACGTGTGATAGATCGCGTACGAGCAATAACATTTCGGGAAGCTCGTGATGCTGGAGCCACCTTTATAACACGTTCATGGGTTGCCAAAAAGTTGCGAAGAAGTGAGGACTTCGTCAAAAGGAATTGGAATAAAACTTTGGATGAATGTGAAATGGATACAACCAAATCTGGGCGCCCAAATTTGCCACTCTCTCAGGAAACAAAGGACATCATTGAAAGCGGTACGCGTAAGCGGAAAAACAGCCGTGCTAAACTTTCTAGAGAGATCGAAGTGTTGAGAGGAAAGATCATTAGTGGTGAGATCATTCGACTGTACCGTCATAGGCAAGGTTTAAAGCCTTGGCATGAACTTCCAAAGCCAAGAAAAACTCAACTTAACATCGATGACAGAATGTGGTTTGCCCATTATCTTGAAGATTGGGATGTGGATGATTTCATGCATTTAGCTGTCTCCGATGAATTTTTTGTTTACTAACACGTCGGCCTAACTACCAAAATGATCGAGTGTGGGCCACAACACCAGATGAAATCGATGACAATGAACATTATCGCGAATAATTAAAAAGTCCAGACTGTGTTGGTGTGTTTGTTTTGTTCACTGCAAAGAAGCTCATGTGTGTGCTGAAGCCAAATGGTCAGAGTTGGGATGGACAGTATTTTCGTGATATTATTCTATCCCAGCATGTCATTCCTTTTCTAAGAAACCCAAACAATGTTATGGATGTCGATCGGGTCACATTTCTGCACGATAAGGCCCCCTGCTTTAAGGCATTAGCCACTCAACAGTTGTTGCGGAACCATGAGATCGATTTCTTTGGAAATGAAGAATGGCCAGGAAATTCTCCTGACCTGAACGTCTGTGAACACATTGGATCAGTTATAAAGGACAAGGTTGAATGTCTCTTGTTTCAAGAACCTGCAGCAAATCGATTTTCGAAGGATACAATGACGCAACACATTGAAACTGTTTTAGCAAATTTGCGTAACGATCAAGATCTATTGCCGTCACTTTTGGCAAGCTACCCAAAGCAAATTCAGGCTGTCTCGGAAGCCAATGGCGGGAACACCAAGTTTTAATTGTTTCTCATTAAATGCAAGATTAAATTCTCTTTTGTAAGATATGTTTAGTTTTACTGTACCTCTAATGGTTTAGGCCATGGGCGGGGGGGCTAAGGTTTATTGGAGCCCCGTATATATATATATATATATACTGTATATATAATAATAATAATGATTAGGGTTGTTTAACCTCCTTCGCAACATCTAAGGTTATATGACGGAGAGAACCTACAGCTTTACGTGGGATCCGAACCACGGGTCGCTACATAATCTGGACACGAAGGATGGTCTCCCATCCAACTACTACCCAGACCCAATGTCGCTTAATTTCGCTGATTAACGGGAAGCGGTGTTACAACATTGGGTACGACGTAGCCCATAATTTTATACATTAAGTTTTGGGGACACCAGTGTTTTGGATCCCTGACTAGGCAAATTTTGGTGATGTAGGAAATAACTAACCAGCCTAGAACAACCCATCTAATCTTGTGTAACCTAACCTGGATGTAAGAATCACCTTGATTGGTTCGAAGTATGAGATGGGCGGATCACCGAAATCTAGTGTCACCGAAACTAAATATTTTATATATATATATATATATACCGGAAACTTTTTATGATTTTCGTATAGGATATCATCTCTGCCCGAAATGTACAGGGTGTCCATAAATGTTTACCCTGAAAACAGTATGGTCTCATGTTTTAATGACGAATCTTACATCCGTTTTCTTTTTACAGGTGATCTCGTACATGCATAGAGTTTCTGTGCTGGTGTGTTTCGTCTACCGCATTCGCCGCTAGGAGCGCTGTAGCGGCTGTTCAGTTAAGATGGCGTCTGTGACAGAGAAGGTACAATGTGTTGTGTGGCTTGCAGAAACAAAATCTCCTGTCAGTGTTCAGTGAAGGTTCAGAACAAAGTATGGACAGAATCCACCTGATGTGAAGTTAATTAAGTCGTGGATGAAAAAATTCTTGGAAACTGGAAACGTGGAAAAGGGAAAGAGCAGTGGTAGACCATCAGTTTCCGATGGGACGGTGGAAAACATTCAAACTGCTTTCACACAGTCACCAAGGAAATCGGTGAGACAAGCTTCATGCGAACTAAAGATACCGAAGTCTACGGTGCACAAGGTGTTACACAAACGTTTGAAGTTATACGCCTACAAGGTACAAATTGTTCAAGAACTGAAGCCTGATGACCGTCCAAAACGTGAACAATTCGTTATTGACATTTTGAACAGCATCGACGAGGATAATGACGTTTTGTTACGTGTCTGCTTTTCAGACGAGGCTACGTTTCATCTTAGTGGTAGGGTCAACAGACAGTGTGCGTATTTGGGGGTCGGAAAACCCACGTGCCGTAAGGGAGCATATTCGGGGCAGTCCGAAGATCAATGTCTGGTGTGGACTAATGCATGACCAGATAATTGGTCCTTTCTTCTTCTTCTTCTTCGCTAAGAACACTGTTTCCGCAACTGTGTACCTGGATATGCTCACCAATTACGCCATCCCCCAGCTGCAGAACAGGCAGCCAACTGTCATCTTCCAACAAGATGGGGCACCCCCTCATTGGGCGCATGTTGTTCGTGAAACTCTCGACGCTACATTTCCAAATCGATGGATTGGCAGGGACGGGCCAATCCCATGGCCCCCAAGATCACCAGACATTACCCCGCTGGATTTCTTTCTCTGGGGTCATGTTAAAGATTTGGTTTATGCAACAGTTGTTCCAGATATCAGGACATTGCGAAAACGCATTACGGATGCAATTACAACAGTTAACCCACAAATGTTGGAAAATGTGTGGCGTGAGTGTGAATACCGTTTAGACATTTTACGTACCACTAGGGGTGCACATGCGGAAGCTTATTAAATTCATTAACTATGTATCAAAACTTTGTATGTTTATCTACTTATGATTAAAACTGTTTGAATAAGAGTGTTTATTTAAAAGTTATAGCGCATGCTTTAATCAGGGTAATCATTTATGGATACCCTATATGTCTTCTTCAGATCTTGAACCATGCAATATTTGATTATAGAAAGGAAAACATGTCGCAAAACTGTAGTATTTAAGTACCCCATTTATTATAACCTAACCTGTTAGATCTTACTCTATTGTTGTAACTTGTTTGATCCTCAGTTTTGTCCAGTTGTGTATACCTACAAATAGTGTTTAATAAAAATATGACTTAAAAATCGATATTCGGTTTCGCCTACTTTTTTTCGGGCAAAATTTGCTTGCTCCCCCGGACAAAATCGGGCCCCTACGCCCCATATATATATATATATATATATAACGTAAAGAACGACGTTTGTATAGAAGAACATTCCGCGCAAGATGAGGAGAGAGAACGAACAAATGAAAAAATGAGGTAACCACCCGGGAATCGAACCCGGGATCTTCCAATTGCCGGTCAGATATGATAACCACTACACCATGGTCTTCACCCGATCAGAAGTCGTAATTCTCCTACATACGCGCAGAAACCAATGCCCCGAGGGGGGCACCTCCCGCATGCCGCACCTTATATACATTTTAACTGCAAAGAACACGCAGTATAATTAACGTAAAGAACGACGCTTGTATAGGAGAACATACCGCGCAAGATGAGGAGAGAGAACGAACAAATGAAAAAATGAGGTAACCATGAAGACCATGGTGTGTGTGTGTGTATGTGTGTGTGTGTGTGTGTATATCGGAGCTGGGCACCGCAAACTCAAAATCACTTCCGCAATCGCAAATCCGCAAACTCAAACCTTACCTTCCGCAACCGCAAATCCGCAAACTGCTTGCCATTTTTGGTGCCGCAAACGCAAATCCGCAAACGCAAATCATATTTCCAATTTTTACAGTGCTGGGCACTTCCGCAAACACTTCCGCAAACCGCAAATTCCGCAATCGCAATTTTAACTATAAAAAGTATCCAAAACATTAAAGAGGTATAAAAAGTTTTTATATCTTTTTAATGTTTAATGTTTTAGCCTTGTTTTTATTAAAAACAAGGCTAAATAATTTATTACAATAAATCACTATTGTAGAAGAAATAAAAATACTACATATATTGATATATTATATTGAACAAAAACACCTCCTGCCACGTGGGAAATTTGCGGAAAGATTTGCGTTTGCGGTCTTAGTTCCGCAACGCAAATTCACTAATTTGCGATGACTTTGCCGCAAACGCAAATCCGCAAACGAAAAACATACTTCCGCAATTGCGGAATTTGCGGTTTGCGGAAGTGCCCAGCTCTGGTGTATATACGCTATATACATTACGAGGAACGGTCGAAAGTTTCTAGACAGCGTCGGTAGATTTTATATGAAGAATATGTGGATAAATTTTTTTAGAAATTACTAAATAGCCTGTGTACCATTTACTCTTAACGAAACCGAAAGTCCGTTTACTCTACTTTTTACTTTTTAAAACACTAACTAGCAAGATAAAGTTGCCAGTTTGTTGTAAGATACTGAAGAACAGCAAAATATCTTTCGTGAAATATATATATATATAAATAAAACGACGCTTGTGTAGAAGAGCGTTCCGCACAAGATGAGGAGAGAGAACGAGCAAATGAAAAATGAGGTACCTCCCAGGAATTGAACCCGGGATCATCCAATTGCCGGTTGGATATGTTAACCACTACGCCAAGGACCCCGATTAGTCAGTACTCGTAATTCTCCTACATACGAGCGGAATCAAATGCCCTGAGGGGGCACCTTCGCATGCCGTACATATATACATTTTGACTGCAAACAACACACAGTAAAATTAATGTAAAGAACGACGCTTGTGTAGAAGAGCTCGTATGTAGGAGAATTACGAGTACTGACTAATCGGGGTCCTTGGTGTAGTAGTTAACATATCCGACCGGCAATTGAATGATCCCGGGTTCGATTCCTGGGAGGTACCTCATTTTTCATTTGCTCGTTCTCCCTCCTCATCTTGTGCGGAACGCTCTTCTACACAAGCGTCGTTCTTTACATTAACTATACTGTGTGCTGTTTGCAGTTAAACTGTATATATGTACGGCATGCGAAGGTGCCCCCTCAGGGCATTTGATTCCGCTCGTATGTAGGAGAATTACGAATACTGACTAATCGGCGTCCTTGGTGTAGTGGTTAACATATCCGACCGGCAACTGGATGATCCCGGGTTCGATTCCTGGGAGGTACCACATTTTTCATTTGCTCGTTCTCCCTCCTCATCTTGTGCAGAACGCTCTTCTACACAAGCGTCGTTCTTTACATTAATTATACTGTGTGTTGTTTGCAGTTAATATAGTTAATATATATATATATATTATATATATATATATATATATATATATATATATTATACAGGGTGTCCCAGAATTAACTATCTATTTTCAATGAAATCGGACAAATTTTTTAAAAACACACTTTTATTTATGTTTATCATGTTTAATGTGTTAAAAATGTCTAAATTTCTAAAAAAATTTCATAATTTTATTTTCATAATTTTTTCATTATCTGGTCCAATGAAAGACCGTCTGAAGTCATAGAATGGCAAAGAGACTCTCCAAAAGTTAAAGTGTGGCTTGGAATGACCAAATCCAAAATTTATGGCCCATTCTTCTTTGCGGAAGCAACTGTAACAGGTACCGTCTACCTTGATATGCTTCAGCAGTTTCTCGAACCACAGCTTCTTGATGATGGCATTCTTGATAATGTTGTGTTTCAACAAGAAGCATTGATCTTTTGGCGATAAACCTTTGTTTTTATGAAACCCCATGCAAAGAAATCCAGGGGTGTCAAATCCGGAGAACGCGGAGGCCAAGGTCGAGGTCCTCCACGTCCAATCCACCGATTCGGAAGGCGTCTGTTGAGGTATTCTCGAACAATTAGAGCATAATGACATGGTGCTCCATCTTGTTGAAACACAACATTATCAAGAATGCCATCATCAAGAAGCTGTGGTTCGAGAAACTGCTGAAGCATATCAAGGTAGACGGTACCTGTTACAGTTGCTTCCGCAAAGAAGAATGGGCCATAAATTTTGGATTTGGTCATTCCAAGCCACACGTTAACTTTTGGAGAGTCTCTTTGCCATTCTATGACTTCAGACGGTCTTTCATTGGACCAGATAATGAAAAAATTATGAAAATAAAATTATGAAAAAAATTTAGAAATTTATACATTTTTAACACATATTAAACATGATAAACATAAATAAAAGTGTGTTTTTAAAAAATTTGTCCGATTTCATTGAAATAGATAGTTAATTCTGGGACACCCTGTATATATGTTAAACACAGACCGTGCATGGAACAAGGAACTCTTCTGGGAAAATTAAATCCACTATAGTCCGAATAAGTAATGGTAAATGACAAATACCATAGTTTTTCTTTTTCATGATGCAAGCCCGACGTGGGCAACGGGTCTCTCGCAAAGAGGTCCCATAAATATAGCTTCCCTCACCAGCTATCTGCAAAGCAGACAGGATCCAGCTTATTTGTCATTTACCATTACTTATTCGGACTATAGTGGATTTAATTTTCCCAGAAGAGTTCCTTGTTCCATGCACGGTCTGTGTTTAACATATAAGTTTCTCAGGGGACCATTCTTGAGTTTGTGTATATTAAACGGACGTGTTATGTGCCTTGAAAAGTGGACGCTCAATGTCCCGGTTGAGGTTTAAGTTTTGGTTTTTTTTGGCTAAAAATACAATAGTTACCCCTTTTTCTTTGATGTATTCAATCCGACGTGAATGCAACGAGTCTTTTGCTTATATTGAGGTTCTAAATGTAGCAGGGCTAGGCTGCTTTAAACCCTAGATCCATGTCCCAAAGCTGGATCCTGTCTGCTTTGCAGATAGCTGGTGAGGGAAGCTATATTTATGGGACCTCTTTGCTAGAGACCCGTTGCCCACGTCGGGCTTGCATCATGAAAAAGAAAAACTATGGTATTTGTCATTTACCATTACTTATTCGGACTATAGTGGATTTAATTTTCCCAGAAGAGTTCCTTGTTCCATGCACGGTCTGTGTTTAACATATAAGTTTCTCAGGGGACCATTCTGAGTTTGTGTGTGTATATATATATATATATATATATATATATATATATATATATATATATATATATATATATACCCCTGATGAACTAGCTTACAACTTTTCTATCCCGAATGGCCTAAAGCAGATTGTACAATACCCCTACTCGTATGATTCGTATACCCTATTGCCTTGGAGATAGGCCCAACATTCTGGATTTATTTTTCACCTCTCAGCCTTCTTCTTACTCTGTCCAAACGTTTTCTCCGTTGGACTACTCCGGCCACAATCTTATATCTGTTTCCTGTCCTATCGTTCCTAATCAGCCTTTGGATCCTCCCAAGAGGAGGCGCCTTTGGCACTTTGGCGTCGCTGATTTGGAGGTCCTTAGGCAGTACTTCTCTGATTTACTGTGGAATGATTACTGCTTCCGTGGCGGGGAACCTTCCGAGTGTGCTGAGCGCATCACGGAGGTGATTCTCTCGGGCATGGAGATTGGAGGCGTACATTCCATATTCTATTCCTACTACTAATGCAAAAAAAAAAAAAAACAACAACCTTGATTTAACCTTGCTTGTTCTAATGCTATCCGCAACAGATATTTCTGTCCGGAATCGTGCAAAATCTGTTCTTCGACTTGCCAAAAATTCCTTCATCCGACAAAAATGTGAAAATCTATCCAATTCTAATTTTTCTCGCTTTTTCTGACATCTAACTAAGAACCTCTCCAACAACTTTACTTCTTCTTTCCCTCCTCTTTTTCATTCTAGCAGCTCAGTTGCCGTCTCTTCTCCTGACAAAGCTGAACTCTTTGCTCAAATCTTCGCCTCCAACTCAACTCTGGACGATTCCGGTGCTGTTCCTCCATCTCCTCCTCCCTCTGACTTTATTATATCTGAAATTAATATCTCTTCTAAAGTTGTTTTTTCTGCCTTATCTGGGATCAACTGTAAGAAGGCGTACGATCGTGATGGTGTTCCTCCTGTTGTAAAGAACCGTGTTTCTGCGCTGACACCCTGCCTAGGCAATAGGGTGTGTCACTTTTGGACTTTTTTTGAAAAGTTATGGTGCTTACCTCTTATATTGTGACAAATTGACCACAAACCATGAATAAACCAAAAAAAAGACAATCCGATAATATTTAGGGTCCCCGCCCCCATTTGAAAAATAAGCCCCCTATTCACACAAAAAAATGGTGATTTTTGGAGATATTTTTGGTCATAGTTTCCTTACTAATCATCGTATTTCAAAACTTTTGCTACCAAAATGTAGATAATAATAATGCGCTTCAATCTGAATAGTTTTTTAATTAACCTTTGAGTTAAATTTATTAAATTTTTTATATCTCTTTGGTCATTTTGATGCATTTTCTAAGAGAAAAATGCTGCTGTTTTATATCTTTGGAAGATCTGAACTGCAATAAAATATTATCTTATATACTTTGGATGTCACCGCCATCCACAGAGCATCATCCCAATGCAGCTCTGCGGCGATGGGCTTTGAAAATATAAATAAAAAAGTAGATGGGCTTAAATGAGCAACACTTTTTTGTTTAGAGATTCAAAGTGGGAACAACTTTGCACATGTTTAGTAGATTAAAATTAGTAAATTGTGCAAAAAAAAAAAAAAAAAATGACAACTGTAGACTTAAATTTTTGTTAATCAAAAAAAATATGCAAAGCCCCATCGTTTTTTTTTATTTTTTGTTATGAAATACAAACACAAAACAATTTTAATCAAATAGAAACAAAGTGCTATTCTTGAAATTATAATGAAAAATTGTAAATGAAATGAAACTATAAATGGAAAGAAATTACAAATTCAAGAGACCTTGTTTGGAAAACTTTGGGAAAACACGCCTGTTTTCCTTTACAACTTAAAGCAATGCCTGAAATTCACCTTCATCCCTACATGAGCCATGAAAATCCTGCAAAAGTTTGATACCCTTTTCTGCAGTGTCATTAACAACCTTAGTTGAAGAGAGTATTCTCTTCATCCGTTGAAAATCATTGTTGCTGTCCCACGTTACAGCTGGAATCCTTATCCAATCTCCCGTTGAACCAAGGACTTTGAATACAAACCATGAGATTGGACCAACTAATTGCTGAATTTTAATTCGTTCTTTTAGGATGGGAAATATCGGCTTATCCTGTTTGAATTCTGGTGGTTGATTGAAAGAGGAAAGTTTTTTGGCCACCTTGTCCTTTTCACTGAGGTAAATCTCCAAAGAGAGAAAGGTTACAAGTTCTTCAGATAGGTACCAGTAATGACCTTTTAAAGTGTTGAGGGCAGCTTCCGCTACCTCCATGTCAATTTTTTTGTACTGAACTAATTCGTTGTACTGTATAGGAGGAGGTCATTTTCAGGAGCCTCAAGTGGGTTGGTGACTGATAGCCAGTACTTGGAGTAGATCAGCGATGCAAACAAGCATACTCTTTCCAGCTTTTTTATTGTAACATTATCATATCCGGTTTGGTCTAAAAATGCTAACATCTTATTCGTATACAATATGACAGCCATCCATCTGGCGTGATGGAGAGCTCCTGGCTTGATCCAGTGTATTCCTCTGGCAGGAAGTTCTCCTAAAACGAGCATAGTCGTTTCAGCTACCTCTTTGTAATCATCCCTGGGAAGGCTCTGGTTATCTTTGAGCAAATCTGTCATAAAATCTATGACGCATTTTTTCAGGTCCTTGAGATGTCTGTCATTGATAGATAGCTGTTTGAAGGGTTGCTTAGTATCTAGCTTCTCCCATATAACATCTCTGAAGGTCTTGAAAGATTCGTTTTCGGGTGAAGTAGATTTTCCAAATACCTTTAGATACACTGCTGACAAAACTCGTTCTGCCATATGGTGGCGACAAGCGAGCCATAATAATTTTTTTCCAAAGAGGTCTTCCAGTACTTTACAAGCCCCTTTTAACCAGCCAGTATTGGATGAAGTAGTATCGAATACCATTCCGTAAACCTTATCCTGTAATTTCCATTCTTGGATTGTGCTAAAAACAGTACAAGCTTGTGTCGATCCAGTTGAGACACCGATATCGGGTTTTGAGAGAAGTTTCTCAGCATTCTCTCCCGATATAAGTATTGCCAATCGATCCTGCTTTCCTCCTGAAACATTCAGTATCATTTTGCTGTCCCAGTGGACTACACAATATTGAGGTTGGTTGAACGACTCTTTAATAGTGTCAGCAGTAGCTTTCCTCGACTTCTTCGCAGCTCGCGCAGAAGTACTTTTCGATAATGACATCTCTTTTAAATCTGGCCCACATTCAGCTGTTACCACAGATGCAAATGTCGAGCGTTGTCCGAATGATAGTCCTAAACGATCAACTGTATTAGATATTAATGTTGACTGTAGTAACTTAGGACGTTTTGATAGGCCTGGGCTCGGAGTAAAATCATCTTCACCATTACTCGAGTCCACTAACCCGCCTTCAGATGATTCAAGTTTGTGTGTCTCTTCTTCTGATGCCTTTCGCTCTTTTTCTTTCAATTTTCTTCGTTCTTCACCTTCTATTCTAGCAGTCTTTTTGATCAGTTTGGCTACATAAGCTTTATCGATCGGACCCAGAGAATATATTCTAGTACTTCGCTGATCTTCCAAAAAGCGAAGATCCTCATTCTTCCGTTGTATAGTTCTCAGTGTATCATTTTGGATCTCATTACATACATTTTCAGTTGATATATCAAGTAAGTTATCTAAACGAGACAAAAGATGTGTTTTGGGTTTCATAACATTTCTTCTTTATATTTTTACCCAACTTCTCACGCTCTTTTATCAAATCCCACATTTTTTTGGCTCCTTTCTGCTTTCTAACGGAATTTGATGGTATGCCAGCCATAATCCACACCTTTTCTACCTTATCTAATACTCTCAAAATATTTTCCTCTTTTGACACATTGTCGCTTCATTTGATCCATTCTCGAGAAGAAAAAGTGTCTGAGAACTTCACTATTCGTTGGAAGCATGCTTCCTTCTCTCGCGCATATGTCTTCCACTAACTTTCCCAATAAAGAATCATATTTTCTTAGTCTCTGTTCTTAATATTGGCTTACTGTTAGCCATGACTATTGACTAAATTTTAATAAACTATGAAATTAAGCAAATCTATAATAGAATTCTGAAAGAAAAGCAAATTTATCATACATTTGGTTATATTTGCGTACTTTTTGTAGATAAAACCTGGAAATACTGTAAATAAATATACAAATGAAAACAGAGGGAAAAATTTCATAAGGTCCTCTCAAACATCAGCACCCCCGTATACAACTAAAATAGTTTTAAAACGTTCACAATAAAAGGATACCGTTTTTCTCTACATTTTGGTAGCAAAATTTTTGAAATACGATGTTTAGTAAGGAAAGTATGACCAAAAATATCTCCAAAAATCACCATTTTTTGTGTGAATAGGGGGCTTATTTTTCAAATGGGGGCGGGGACCCTAAATATTACTCGATTGTCTTTTGTTTGGTTTATTCATGGTTTTGGTTCAATTTGTCAAATATAAGAGGTAAGCACCATAACTTTTCAAAAAAGTCCAAAAGTGACACACACTACTAGGCAAACTCTTTCGTCCTTATCTTTCATGTGGTACTTTTCCTTCCTGCTGGAAGTTCGCTTTCATTCAGCCTGTCCCAAAGAAGGGTGACCGCTCTCAACCCTCCAAATATCGTCCAATTGCTTTGATTTCTTGACCTTCCAAAGTTTTTTAATCTATCCTTAATAGGAAGATCCTTAAACACCTCTCTTCTCAATCTTCTTTCAGATCGTCAGTGTGGGTTCCGCAAGGGGCACTCTACTGGCGATCTTCTCGCGTATCTCTCTGACTCTTGGTCATCCTCCTTTCAGGATTTCTGCGAAACTTTTGCTATTGCGCTGGACACAGCAAAAGCTTTTGATAAAGTCTGGAACAAATCTTTAATTTTCAAACTGCCCTCTTTCGGTTTCTGTCCTTCTATCCGTACTTTCATCTCTACTTTCCTTTCTGGCTCATTTATAGCTGCATCATATCAATGACTCATACCGAAGATCACGTGAATACGAGAAAAAGTGATGTAATAATGACAAACAATTTTGACGGTAGGAAATTCTACCAATGACCGCTAATAGGTTAAGGAACAAATTGTTTTATTCAATCCTTTGATTTCTGAGTCGTTTTCACTTTGATTTCTTCGTATTTTTAGTATTTTCTCTCATTTTCCCCCTTTTAGTAAGTGGTAATTTCCTTTGTATCTCGAGTTCGAGATCTAAGTTTCGAAAAAAAAAAACATTTCTTTTAAAACAAAAAAAAATTACTAATTAGTAATGACTGGGTTTTGTTTTCTAAAATTGATTATTGTCACTAAAACGAATAAAATATCGAAAGAAAAACAGAATATTACCAATTAGTGATTTTTTTATGTTTTTTAGATATTTTACATAAGGCGAACGTTTTAACAAAACTATACCACGACTGCTGTTTATGGAAATTTTTCTGTCTCGCCACTCGATTGGCCTTTTTGCGGGTTTTCTTCGTCCCTTCCCTATAAGTGGGAAAGCGCCTTACCCTTTTACAGCTTCACCTTTGGTTAAAATAAGAAGTCAGGATTTAGTAAACTGTTTTACTAAAATTTTCACCATTTTATTATTCGACAACCAATATTTTATCAATTATTTGTCAACCATGTCTGATTTAGTTGAAATTTAAGGACTTTTAATGGTAAGGTAAATACGCGTGTATTTTTTCATTACACACACACCACACACACACACACACACACATCTCTGCGTAAGCGAGGTACCGACTTTTTAAAATGCATGTATCTAAAAACCTTAGTACTGTCGAATCGAGAAGGTTGTGAGAAATGTTTCGGGCGCAGTTAAGTCTCGAAGAGTGTTTTCTGTTAAGTCATTAAATAAGTACTCCCTAATCTAATCTAGCCTAACCTTAACTAACCTAACCTAATAAGAACCAATATATCTTCTTTCCGACTTCATCATACGCTTATACAGTGCCCGCGAAAAGTATCCGATCACCCTTGAAATTTGTATTTTTTACATAAAAAACAATGTTTAAATGTATACTAACCTTATATTAGTATTTTGTCATCTGTCCTTTGGTTTGGATGACTTGTTCTAGACGTTTTGGCATGGATTTAATCAAGTTTTGACAAACTTCCACTGATATTTCCTTGCACCATACCTTTTTGATGGCCTCTTGTAATTTTTCGACTGAGCCAGTGTCGTGGCATTCAACCTTATTTTTTATTATTAGCCACAGATTTTCTATCGGATTGAGATCTGGACTATTACCAGGCCAATCCAAAATATCAAATTTATTGTCAGTAATCCATTTTGTCACTATTTTGGCCCTGTGACATGGTGCACCATCATGCATGTATGTTTTTGTCCTTTGGATTGCCATTGCCATTGGAAGTTTATCCTGTAGCATTGCTAAATACCGTGCACCATTCATAGTTGTGTTCTTCGGAAGAAAATATAAGTTTCCACGCCCATAGTAACCGAAACAACCCCAAACCATCACACTTGGAGGGTGTTTCATTGTCTTTAGGGTGTATTTAGGGTCCATCCTATTTGAGCCAATAGGCCGGCGAACCTTTTTTGGACAACTTCTGAATGTCAAAAATGTCGACTCATCGCTAAATAAAACCTTCTTCCAGTCATCAGCAGTCCAATGAATGTATTTTTTACAAAATGCGACACGTTTTTTACGCATTTTTTCATTAATGAACGGTTTCTTAGCAGCATGGCGAGATGGTAATCCGAGTTCTTTTTGGAGCCGCTCCTGGATAGTTCGTTCAGAAACACCAGATAACAAATTATTCATATTAAATTTTATTTCTTTCGCAGTTATTGTTGGGTTTTTCAATACTAAACGTTTCATAAGTTTGTCTGTTCGCGAATTTGTTTTTCTCGGTCTGCCAGATCGTTTTTTAGGGACTGGCGTGGTTAGGCCACCATTGTTCTTAGCCCGTGAAACCCATAAATTAACGGTACTTTGGGATATGTTTAATTCCTTAGCTATCTGTCTCTGTGATTTCCCACATGCATGCAAAGCAACAATAGCACCTCGACAATCACTCTTAAGTTGTTTTTTAGCACACATTATATATAAATTTTATTTACACCACTTTCTGTAAAAAAAAAAAAAAATCAAGAAATTTACACAAACAGTGAAATCTGACAAATTTGAGACACAGCCACCCGCAACGAAGGCTACCAGAACACTAATTTGAGAATGCGTTGGATAGCTCTCATATCAGCGAGCAACCTCAAAGTTACCAGATGTCGCTAGAACAAATAGAAAGTGAATTACGTGTCTCTGAATATCAAGGGAAAATATTGTATTTTCTTGAGTGATCGGATACTTTTCGCGGGCACTGTAGATCATCACAAGACGATGTGTCGCGAACGAGAATCTGGTTTTTGCGCCATAGGCCAAGGTCACAAATATTGGTGCGGACATTGATGTTGTTCGGACATTTTTGATGATAAATATGAAATATTAATGGCAAGAAATGGCAAGAATGGCAAGGATGGCAAGAAAAAGAAAAAGAAAAAGAGAGTTTTCTTTCATTAATTTGAAATGTTTTGACGATCCTTCTTCTACATGACTCAATTGTTCAAGTCACCATTTACGTGATGATACCGTCAACCGATTAATATTGTTGCTACAAAAAATAAACGTTATTACTCTAAGGCCGGCCGCACACGGGATCGTCTCGCGACTCACGAGTCGAGTCGTCATGACCCGAGTCGTCAGTCGCGAGACGATGCTGTGTGCGGCCGGCCAAAGCATTCTGATCAGTTGTCAAATAGTTTATCATTCTATTTAGTCGTTGGAACTGTGTGTGTGTGTGTGTGTGTGTGTGTGCGCGTGTGCGCAACTGGGCATAAGTTAGGTGGAATGTGTGATAATTCACAGATGTAGTGGGTCATTTTTTTGCGAGGTAACACTTTCGGTACATCGGTGATTAAAATGATTAAATTAAAAAAAATCTCGACACATTTTTAATGTGGGGAAAAAAGATATGTTAGTCCTGATTAGGTTAGGTTAGTTAAGTTTAGTTAGGTTTGGTTGGAATAGTGAAACATCACTACTTAATAACTTCACGCTTATATATATATATATATATATATATATATATATATTTATATATATATATATATATATATATGTGTGTGTGTGTGTGTGTGTGTGTGTTAACAGTTTGTGAATTTTATAATTTGCTGGAGGGATACGTACATAAAACAAGTTTTATTTAATTTTATTTTTCATTTATTGTTTCCAAATTATTAAAGCATGAAAGTTAATAGAGTATTTTAGACAAAAATAATAATAATAATAATATTTTTAGGGAATCCTTTTAATTAAACGAAGAACAAAACAAAAAAAAAAGAAATTGTTCTTTTAAGGAATCCTTAAACAAACTTGCATTTTAAGAAGCAAAAAAAATCAAATACGCTTCATTAGTAATTATTACAAAAAATATAAATTTGGTAATAGTAACGTCCCTTTTTATGGATTAACATTACAAATATGTACATACGCGTCAGTTTATTTAGACGTATATTCATTCTGGTTTTAATTGGTAATACATATATTAGAAATCATTTGCGATACAGTTTTAAAGAAAACTCTAAAACGCCCTTTTTAACTTAATGTTTATTCGTAAATATACAGGGTGATCAAAAGAGGTATTCCTAAAAATAGTAATTGTTGCATATTATTTTTTTGGCACCTGTTTTTCGTATCACTCTGTATTATTCACTATTTCAAAAAATAAGCGTGGCAATGCGAATCAATCAGTATTTTATGCTTATATAATAAGTGGACCGTTGAAAGACGAATTCATTTACAAAAATATGAAAATTTTTGTCCATTTCCACGAGTGATTTGCGTACACGTAGCTCAGTTTGTAACGCCGTGAGTGAGTGGGAATAGCTACGCTTCAGGCGTTGCTGAGTTGTAACTACTCGCCCCCGAAACCGCGTCACAAAGTGATGCGCCCCCGAAACCGCGTCACAAAGTGATGCAAGCCCCCGAAACCGCGTCACAAAGTGATGCAAGTACAGAATTATTTTTTCAGATAAAAATCTTTCCGGCTTTCAACCGTCCAATTAAAGTAGGGAAAAATTTACTATGGACAATGAGTTAGACTGGACAGTACTTAAATTAAAGTTAATGTAGTCTGAGAAATGAGTATAATACCTCATAAAATGGCATTTGACATTGGGTCATATACCCAGAAAGAAGGAAAATGCAATAGTGGTTGAAACTAAACTGAAAAAAATTGGTTCGGCACTGTATATATCAACATCAAAGGTTAATTTTAGTTAACCTTATGTATACCAGCGTGTCACCCAGTGTATATATATATATATATTTGTATATGATGTATGTTTTTTCCAAAACTTACTTTATTAAAAGGAAACGTCAGCGAAAGGTGGAAAAATGTTTGTGAGTTTCTGAAAATTGGTCTAAGATGGTAACACTCTCGGTATGAGGTTGGATAACGGAGTTTAATTATACGTAAAATTCTAAAATAAAAGTAAATTTTAGATATATGAACTATAATTTAAGTACTGCTCAAATCTATATAAATATCGAAGTCTTTCGTAAACCTAATTTTCCCCTCATCGGGGAACTATTATTAAGACTTATTAATTAAATTATTAAGTATGTTATTACTTATTGAGTAAGACATAGACTAAAGTTCAAAAGAGAGGACAAAAAGGTGTGAGTATAATCGCGTTTGTATTTCAATATATATTTCATCGCGGTTCGATCCCACGAACACTGTCCGATAGGAATATTGGAGAAATGTCCATGATCTCTTAAACTAAGATTATTTAGTTCTGCGTTAGTGTTTTTGACGTTCACTTATGGAAGAATAATCAGTTATTAAATGGTGCCAAAGTAATTAAAATAGTTAATTGCCTCCGAGACAAAAATGTCGTGAGAACCAACCAACTGATTTTTTTTTCTTGACATTGTTCATACACTTCCTTTTTCTTCAATTAAAAAAGAAGTAATAAAAGGCAGACAAAATAGCTTTCTTAAGCCTAAAATAAAACTGTAAAGTAAAATGGCCACTTTTGTAAGCTATCACGTACAAATTAAACATTTATGAACAATTATAATTAAAATTCATTACCCAGATTACAAATCCATCGGGTATTTGCGGGTCAGATTGTCTTATTAATCTAACGCTGGTTATTACAGACTCCAGGCTGCATTCAAGTCAAAGGAGAAATCCGAATCTTGATACGAACTGTTTTAGTACAATTAATAATAGTAATAATAATAAAAATAATAATACCAATAATAATGATAATAATATTAATAATAATAATAGCAATAATAGATTTGGTATTAGTTTAGGTGAAGAAAGTTTCTTAGTTGCAAAAACAACAGTTCATTGTTTAAGTTACATCTGACTATTTGCGTCTTGAGTTTTGACTCCATCTGTGGTTTAGAAAAGTTTTTATTAAAATCTGTTTCAAAAAGTTTTTCTTAAAAAAGAAAAGAAAAAAGAAATCCTCATTATTGACGAACAGAGGGTGTCTAGAAGTGTCCCCTAACTAAGACTATTGACCAATATCTTCCCTGAGTTAATCAATTTGCGTTGCTTTACTGACATCGACGACAAAATGCCAACAATAAAATTAGGCTCACCCGTTGAGTAATAATTTTTTTAATAGGATGAGATTGTAGATACCGATCGACAGGGAAGTACTCCAGGAGGGAAAGTTAGCCGGGAGACAGGGAGTGCCGGATTTCCCATTTCTCCCGTCATTGTTCTCCTTAGCTGATCTTTTTCCGCGTCTCATCTACCTCGTGAGCGGTCCGGCACGCTCTCAAATACACACTTCTTTCTACAGTATATTCTTCATTACACACTCGCGCATTTTACACACTACACAATCTTTTCAAACTTAAAAACAAAAATTGGCATTGCGAGCCTCGGAGACCTTGATTTCGATTCTCTCCTTCTTATATAGGAATTATATATAGGAAGGAGGAACATTTTTACGGGCGGGCGTTCGCCTTTCGGCCCTCGTTCCTGCATAAAAAAAAAAAAAAAAAAAAATCTGTACCGACCAAAACTTTTTTCTCCATATGAAGCTCCATATTGGCGCGCCACTGTTGTGATATATATATATATATATATATATATATATATATATATATATATATATATATATATATAAGAATGCAAAATTGGTTGACAATAAAAGTTATTTACCTGAATGGAAATTAGCATTTGACCGATTTTCCTTGCCACATTTCTTTAACTTCGAGGCATAATTTGTCAAAAGAACTGTTACCCTTGGGGCATGGGTATCGGAGTACGCCGGGCAGTCCATGGCTGTAGGCTGAAAACAATCAAAAGTTTAAAACTCGTTTACGGTGGAGCAAACCTTTAAGTAAATAGAGGGCGCATTTATGATTTAAATTTTCTCTCTCTCTCTCTCTCTCTCTCTCTCTCTCTCTCTCTCTCTCTCTCTCTCTCTCATATATTATAAACTTGCCAAACACAAATGAATCTTGTAAACTTCTTTGCAAGCTTAGTTATATGAATTCTATTCCGTGAGTGGACACCAAAATACCCATAGGTATGGGTATTTTGGGTATAGTTTGAGAAAGAAGCTTTACAAATATTTAATCACTTTTTATTGATCACAAACATATGCTGATCTCTAACTGGTTAGTTTAAACTGTTTTTGTTTTCCATATTTATGTTTAAAAGAGAAAGCTTACCCATTTGGTGGGTATTTTTTCAAAAGAGAATGAATTTGGGTAATGAGAGGAATAAATGTAATTTAAAAATCTTACTTTTGTACTCTTCAATCAAATCGCAGACACTCGCGAAATGTTTTTTTTCCCAAATGTTGTATCCATACTCTTGGCGATGGATGATGTAATGTTTGATGCATTCTTTACGTATAGAGTCGTAAACCTGTAAAATAAGTGAATAAACGTTATCCAAATCGAAGAATGACAGTGTGCAGTTATTCTTTAAAACAATTGCTGGCAATAGTTAATTCTAACGGATATGCAAATCCTACTAAAAGTAGTTTGGTTAATTCGTGTGAAATAAGTCTCGGTAAAAAGTTCTTCATGTAAAGAAAGAGAAGCTACAAGAGCAATTTAAAGTTACCATGAGAGAGAGAGAGAGAGAGAGAGAGAGAGAGAGAGAGAGAGAGAGAGAGAGAGAGAGAGAGAGAGTTACAAGGAAAAGAAGTACCTCAAAAGGCCTTGCGGCCCATACCGAGGAGGTACCAATGGCAACGGGTGCCAGGGAAAATTTCCTACACCCTCAAATAGTGTGCAAGATTTGATCTAACCTTTTCTTGAAGTGATCTACAGAGGAACTGTTCACAACTTCTGAAGGTAACCTGTTCCACGTGTCACAGATCTTAGACGTAAAGTAATTCCCACACACACTAGTCCTAAACCGTTTCAAATCCAACTTCCAACCATTGTTGCGAGTTGGGTTATCATTTAAACTAAACATACTTCTAAAATCGACATCGTTGAACCCGCGTAAGAGCTTGAAAACCTCGATCAGTTGACCGCACAGCCTCCGAGTTTCAAGCGAAAACAAGTTCAGGGCGCGTAACCGTCGATTGTAGCCCATATGCCTAACGGAAGGGATTAACTTTGTGGCCCTCGCCTGCACTCGCTCCAGCCTCTCAATATCTTTCCTGAGGGTAGGCGACCAGAACTGCACAGCATACTCCAGGTGCGGCCGAACCAGGGAATTGTACAGAGAGAGCACAATCTCCTTGTTCCGAAACTGAAATTGCCTCCTGATATAACCCAACAGCTTCTGGGCTTTCTTTTCCACCTCTACGCACTGTTTGGTAAACTTAAGGTCGCTGCTAATTAGCACATCCAAGTAAACTTAAGGTCGCTGCTAATTAGCACATCCAAGTCCTTTTCCAAATCAGTCGCCTCGATATTACTCCCCAACATGGATTAGTCCGACTTGGGATTGGCGTAGCCAATGTGCATCACCTTGCATTTAGTCATTTACCCAAGTTAAACGGCATTTGCCATTTTTCGGACCACTCTCCTATCCTACCTAGGTCCGCACGCAGTTTCTCGATCGCCTCTGGCGTCCCAACATTGGCCCCAAGCTTGGTGTCATCAGCGAATTTGGCGATCCGACTGACGATGCCACCGTCTATATCATTTATGTAAATGATAAACAACAGTGGTCTCAAAACGGAACCCTGAGGAATCCCGCTAGTGACCGAGGCCCAACCTAAACTACCCCCTTTAATTACAACCCTCTGCCGCCTATTCTTCAGCCAGTTTTCAATCCACCTACCTACTTCCCCAGAGAGAGAGAGAGAGAGAGAGAGAGTTGGGAAATTGGGAAACAACCTTTCTTTTCCTCTTATTCTTTACCTTAACTGAAAGCGCGAAATTTCCTGGGTAAGACATGCAATGCCTGACGAGGTACGTTCCAGTGGGTCTGTTTTTCAGGAGAGCTTTTGCTTCATGGCGATTAATATCTCCGAAGAACCACCTGACGTAATGAAACAACAATATTAATAACGTTTGGGGTTGTTTAATCTCCTCCGTAATATCTAAGATCGTATTACGGAGGGGACCTATAGTTTTACTCGGGATCCGAACTATCTGAGGGTCGGTACATCATCTGGACGCGGAGGAAGGTCATCCATCTTGTTACTGAACAGCCCCAACGTCGTAACATCGTACAGAATGTTCTCTATCAGTGCACGAGTGATGTTAAGTGATGTTAATAGTGAGATTTGTTGAAGACATTTTTCCCTAAAGAAATTTTTTTAACCGTAAATTATTCTATTAACTTCTATTTCCCGCGAGGGCGGCCTAGTTGTTAGACGCTCGGATGCTAATCTGAAGTTTGCGAGATCGAGTTCCGGATTGAACTTTGCGATTTCGGACTTCTTTGGTGGGTCGTGGTTGGGATTCCCCGTTAAGATGTGAGACTTAGGTGGGGCGACGAGCCTGACCTTCGTCAGAATGAACATTTCGTGTAGAAGTGTCACCGAGGTTAACCGAGGTTGGGACAATATTCAAAGTACAATAGCGAAAAAAAAAGTTCTCCGATAAAATGAAATTACGGATGAAATTGTGGAACTCAAATTTCACTAATAAATCATAATTGGGTGGAAAAATAGGGTGACCACTAATAAACGGTGCTCAATACACTGCCGGAATAACGGAGTACAGTAGTTATGGTTTTTTCATCCAACTGTGAATTCTTTGTGAATTTTAAAGATTTTGGTATTATTGTCCGGCGAACTTTTTTCCACAACTATATATTCATAAAATGAGAACCCAGCGTAGCCAGCCACTACAGGATGGTGGGTCTGCAGCCCGGGGGTTGCGGGGTCGAATCGTAATTGAGTGCTATCCACATTATAGTATCCTACAACCTCGAGGTCTCAATAGCGAGATTAATACCTTCAAGCACAAATACTATACAAAGATAAATCATTATAGGTGTATAGTTTCGGAAAAAATTTCGTCTACAAACATCACATTTCTAAAAAGCATAAAAAATTACCGATTGGTAATATTCTATTTTTGTTTGATTATTTTGTTCTTTTTTGGTGACACTAAAAAATAATTTTAAAATAAAACCCAATTTGTAATTTCTTAATGCTTATAAATTTTATACTTCTACGCGAATCGCTGAAATATGAACTTCGGTGATGTTAAAAAGGATTGTTTTAAAGAACGTTAAAAGAAATTGATAAGTTATACAAAACCCAACCTCGTTATCTCGTAATAAAAGCTTATGATGAAGGACTCCTTATTGTCCCTAAGCTTATTATTGTAAGACCTAAACAAATCTCCATAAGAAGAGTGCATACTACTTTCTAAACATTCATCCATAACTCTCAAAATTCTTACTCGTGTGACTTTAGTGAGTTGAGAACTTGTTCTGAGGGAGGATCAACCGGTTTCGAGATCCTGTTGCTTCGGAGTGGTTTCAGGGTGGTGTGTCTGCAAAAGCCAAACAAAATTACTAAAAAAAAAATGTATGAACATTGTCAAAAGTTATTTAAATTTTAATGGAAAACCTTAACTATATATATATATATATATAGCGGAACAGACAACTACAGACAAAGAACAGCCATAGGAATTCGTTTTACCGCCACTTTTCAAACATTCTTAAAACACACGTGGTGTCGAGGAACAAAGAAAACTCAAGACGGTTTCAAGCAATGACGCTAGCCTCGAACTGCAACAGGCGTTTCCCTTGGTCTCCTAATCCCTCAACCGGTTATCTAACATCCTCGAGGACCACCGGCAAAGCTCAACGCTACGAGAAGACATCCTCAAGGTACATCACGTGTCTCGGCGGTGAAGCTACAAACTCCAATCACTTCACCTCTGGTCAGCTTTCACCGCTTCCTGAAAACTGCCGTCAACAAGAATCTAGTAAGCCCGATCATCTTCAGGCCATCCGGCATCTCAAGAGGCAACAACCCCCTGGCTTACGTCTGCAAGATCATTTATAGGCCGTCCTGCACCTCGATAAGTAACATCACCTCAGGCCTACGTCAAACATCTCCATCATCTTGAGAGGCTTAACAGTTAACAACAACTCGAGTCTATGGTAATTGTATCCTCTTCAACCCTCCTTCAACAGAGTTTTCCATCGTCCCGGTAAGATAAGTGCATCCTTTTCTAAGTACTTTAGCGAAGCCTACATTATCCTACCGCCGAACGGTAGACTATACCCCCAAGTGTAATTAAGCATTCCAACTAACTTTCGTTAAACGCAGTAGGCCTATTTCCTAATTCCTATTACCCAATTCAAGTGTTCTTCCGAAAACTGTAATTTCGCGTATCATTGTGTATTATTGTGTTAATTTATATGTTTATGTGATAACTTAATTTCTCTTACTGCAGGCCTAATTCATTTAGTGTACATCCCTTCAAATTATCATTCGGCAACAACATCTTGTTTCTATAATCCATCTAAGGTGTACCAATTTAGCATTATATAATTACCTTTATGTAAATGATCATATTTCTCTCAGCTATCATTAGGCCTATCCATAAATGCGCGTAATCAATCCATTATTATTATTAGGCCCATTCAGTTGTTCTATGTTCATCCATGTAATTATTTAGCCTAATTAATTAGAGTGTCACGTATTCCATTCACTGTACTAAACGTACGTACATTATTTATATCATTTACTAGGCCCATCCAATGTACCATTTTTGCATGTCGTTTTCATATCATCAATGAATGTATTACGTGTCAATTTAAGCTATTAACCATTCATCTTATTAGCTAAGTTCCATGTCATCAGCATAACGTAAAAGCTAGCCATAATCACTGTGACAACGTATTTATTTTTATAATAAACTACAAAACTATAAGGTGTCTTATATAACCTTACATTAATTTGTTCAGGAGTATTCTGAACTGATGATCCCGAAGCAATTCGGGAGGTAATATATATATTACCTCCCGAAGCAATTCGAATCATTCGGTATTATTATTATTATAGTAGGCCTACGCCTTAGACCCTTTCAATTGGTGATACTTAACGTCATAATTTATTAACCCAGCCTATCATTAATAAACAATCAGTCATTGCATCAATTAATCATTAGCATACAATCAAATTATCACCTTAAACGGCTAAAACTAGGTCCACTATATATATATATTTTTTTTTTTCATTTGTTCGTTCTCCCTCCTCATTTTGCGCGGAATATTCTTCTATACAAGCGTCGTTCTTTACGTTAATTATACTGCGTGTTCTTTGCAGTTGAAATATATATATATATATATATATATATATCACTAAACTTTGCTCTGATAACTACCTTTCTTCAGCATTACAAAGTTTATAATGAATATATTCTAGATTATTTAAGAATTGCATTGTACAGGGTGGGCCAAAAATATTTACCCGATTTCACAATGAAACAACAGGATAACCATACAAGGTAGGATTGAATAATAAAATGCATTGAGCAGGCAAAATTCAATAAATTTTTTCCTAACAGGTTACAGGTTGTAGGCTCAAAATACCTAAATTAAGTTCGTAACAAAAATTTTTCCCGTTGAGAAATATATCAAAACTCAGTCAGTAATACTGACAGCATGCTTTATGAACTTGTAATCTATGTAACCCGTAACGAAAAGATTGTTTAGTTAAAAAATTTAATTTTACCTGCTGAATGCATTTTATTACTCAATCCGATCTTGTATGGTTATCCTGTAATTTCATTTTGAAATTGGGTACATTTTTTTTGGCCCACCCTGTATATTAACATGTCAACCCGTACTTTAAAATAGATGCAATTATTTCAGATCTGTATGTATACAGGGTGTCCCGTAAGTCTGGACCCATAGGGAAAAATAATAAAATTACAAAATAGTCCAAAAATTTATTACATAATCTGTTCAAAGTGTCCGCCGTTGTGTCGCACACATAGTTGAAGACGCAATCTCCACTGCGACAGCACTTTCTGAATCACAGTCGCAGAAATTTCTTGACACGCCTCCACAATGCGTGCTTTAAGGTGGAAAATGTTCTGAAGTTTGACCTCGTACACTTTGGCTTTCAAGTGGCCCCACAAATAAAACTCCAGCGGAATAAGATCATAATAAAAAAATAATAAAAATAATAATAAAAATAATAAAAAAATATATTATAAATAAATTTTTGGACTATTTTGTAATTTTATTATTTTTCCCTATGGGTCCAGACTTACGGGACACCCTGTAGTTACGAGCCACACGCAATTTTCAGAGTGACTGACTGTAAAAAAAAAAAAATTAACAGTGATTGGCTTACTTCGGTTGGATATCTACGACCATGTAATCGTTTTGTCGCGTTTTGATGTCATGAGAAGATGTCCTCCTCAGGTAACGGAAGTCATTGTTGCTATTTCCTTCTCTGAGAGACTGCGAGAAAACCCTCCGTTTCTCGGCTGTGTAGTTGCAGGAAGATAAAATATAGATTAATAAAAATATTGATAAGAAAAAATAGCTCATAAGCTACTGTAGCTCTATGATTGAAATGTGGAGGAACGTATTGTTTAACCATCACGACTTTCTTTCAATTACTATGTGAATAAAAAAAAAAAAAATTCGATGATCAAAACTCAAATTACTCTTGTTACCTGTAGGAGTAATTCCACTTTGATCACTCATTCTCGATGGAGTGTGCTGATTACGGACCACAGTACTGTTCCACTGACGCTCTGGAAAACAAGACAACCCAAGAATGTTTTTAAGTATGGCCGACATGATATAGTCAAATGATTCGTGTATAAAGGTTTCTGAGTTCGAGTAAATCATAGTGTATTACAGTGTATCCAATGGTCATTAGGGTGGAGCGAAAAATACTTTTTTCTAGTATGAAGTTCTAATAGTGATTAAAAGTTGCATTTAGTGGACGAAATATGCCTGCCAAAATATGAGTTCATTTGTTTAAAATTTTCAGCTGCCACCAGGGGGCTAAAGTTAACACAATTTTGTGTAAAAAGGAAAAAAATGCTTCTATTTTAGGTTTGTCAAACTATTATAAAATTTTATCTTAGAATTATCTAATAGTTTGATTAAGATTCTTAAATGATAGGAATTCGGTTTGTAAAAATGCCTTTTCATATGCTTAATATCTTCAGCTGCCACAAGAGAGCTGAAGTTAACACAATTTAGAGTAACTGAGTCATGTTGAGACTACACTGAATGTTGTAGGGGAGGGTTTCGGGAGGGTTGTGGGGGAGGGTTTTGGTGTGAAGGAATTTCTTTCTGTGAGTCATTAGAACAGTGTGTTAACACTTGTCTTCTTAGGTAGTAGGCCTAGTCGCTCAGTTGATCGGAGAGTTTTTTAATATGATCGGAATATTATAAACTTTATTTTAAAGTGATTTATATAGAGATAATATTGATTTTATTATAAAAGCTTGTTATAATGTATTATATAATTTTAGTTTATTTATATAATATATTATATATTTATATAATATATTATATATACTTATAAAATATATTATATATATTAATTATATAATGTTTTGATGTTACAGGATATTTTGTGATTGTGAATTTTTCTTAAAAATATTATGGCATCAAATACTGAATATAAACATTTCACTAGAGAACATATGAAGTGTGCCATATTTGAAGTACCTTGTGAGATGAGTGATATGCAACTACCAACTTATAACTGTATTATGAAAGATTACCTGTTCACAAAACATTTAGTGAAGGAGCAGATGAATAACAAGGAGCCTTCATTTTCTGAAATAGCAGAGGCAGTTTCCAAAAAGGTAGAAAATATTTGGAAGAAGGCCTCTTTGCCAATAGTTTCACATACACGCGTTTTACAGATGATGCGAGTGTACCATGATAAATACAGGTCCTTATTAAAGCCATACAAGTCACGCAAGGATCAGCCTAAGTACAAAAATCAGCTTGAAGAATTTGAAAACTCTTCAAAATGCACTTTGTTTGACATCTGCACCTGCAAATGTAAGGAGTTTAGGAGATGCTCATGTGAAAAGAGTAAGAAAGTCCCTCCAAAAGAGCAGGATTTTTTAAATGACCAACGAACACGCAGAATAATGGTGATAGGAAGCATTGACATAGCACACACAAGACGATTACAAGCAAGAACATCGAAAGGAAATGGAAAAAGCACGTCTGGAATCCTCACAAACAACTAGTGCTGCTATAACCAATACGTCCAACTTACAAATCGAAACAGAGACAAGTGAACTTCAACAACTAGAAGAGATATCTGAAGATAATGAGGAAGATACAACCTCGACTCAATATGTAATATCAGAACAACAGATGCGTGAGCCACTGCCTTCATTAGCAATTACTTGTGATAGATTTAAAATGTCGGACAGAGCTGGGGCTGCTATTGCTTCTGCAGTATTGGCAGATCTTAAAATTGTTACTCCCGAAGACAAAGGGAATATTATAGACAGAAGTAAGCTAAGACGTGAAAGACAAAAACAGAGAAAGGAACTACAACAGATAGGAGAGCCAAAAACCATGCGGGGATTATACTTTGATGGCAGAAAGGATAAAACAATGATTCAAGTCCAGGAGAGTGATGGCTCTAACCACCAAAGAACCAAACGCGAAGAGCATATCAGCATAATATCTGAACCACACTCTCCGTACTTTGCACATGTGACACCTTCCAGTGGCAAAGCTAAATACATTTGCACAGCGCTAGTGAATTGCTTGAAAGAAAGGAATGTTGATATAGGGAACATCGTTGCAGTTGGCTGTGATTCGACAGTGGTTAACACTGGTAGTATTGGAGGCACAATAAGATTACTGGAAGAAGCCTTTAATAAGCCATTGCAGTGGCTGATATGCCTTTTACACCTTAATTAATGAACTTCCATTGCGCCATCTGTTTTCATCACTTGGATGGTACCACTACTGGACCAAGAGCATTTTCAGGAGAAATTGGCCGAGCACTTTCAGACTGTGAAAAGCTTCCCATAGTTAACTTGAAACCCATTGAAATTCAAGAGGACATGTGTGAAGTTGATGTAGATGACATAAGTACTGACCAGAAATACCTTCTTGAAATTCACAAGGCTATATCAAGTGGAACATTCTCAAAGAGACTTAGTCATAAGAGTCCAGGTAATATATCACATTCAAGGTGGCTCACCACAGCAAACAGGACTCTGCGGTTATATGCAAGCACAGAGAATCCTTCAGGCAATTTACAAGAATTAGCTACTTTCATTGTTAGGGTATACGCACCAATGTGGTTTCAGATAAAGCGTAAACCATTATGCCAATATGGTGCTAAACATATGTGGCATATGATTGCAAGAAGCCGGTATCTCCGTGAAGAGCTTAGGAGAGTACATGACTCAGTCATTCAGCGAAATGCATATTACGCAAATCAAGAAAACATTCTCATTGCAATGATAGCTGATGAAAGGGAGCATGTGCGTCAGTTGGGATTTAGGTGTATCATAAAAGCAAGGGCATGCATTCAAGAAACAGATGTTATCAGGTATTTTAAGGTGCCAGAAATAAATTTTTATGCCAAAGACTATACAGATCTCATTATGTGGCAAGATTTTCAGATAGCAGAACCACCGATAACCAAAGGAGTTTCTCTTGATGATATTGAATCATGCATCAAACATGGTACTACTCTTCATTCAGAATTATTTCAGTTTCCATGTCATACACAAGCCGTAGAGAGATGCGTCAAGCTCGTTACAGACGCTGCTGGATCAGTCTGCGGACCTACAAACAGAGACGGATGGATTCGTGCCACATTAGAATCAAAGAAAAAACAGCCAAAATTTGACACAAAAGCAAATTACTAAATAGTCTTCAGCAAGAACCCTTTCTAGAGGGAGGTTGGTTGGGGAAAGGGTGGTAACTCCGCTAAGGCACGAAATAACGTTTCTTAACTGTCTCAAGCCAGTATAAAGGAGGAGAGACATCCTAATTTATTACTGTTCCCTTTTTCAAGTAAATACAGAATCATACTTAATTGTCATTTTTAAGTTAAATTCAGCCCTCTTGTGGCAGCTGAAGATATTAAGCATATGAAAAGGCATTTTTACAAAACGAATTCTTATCATTTAAGAATCTTAATCAAGCTATTAGATAATTCTAAGATAAAATTTTATAATAGTTTGATAAACCTAAAATAGAAGCATTTTTTTCCTTTTTACCCAAAATTGTGTTAACTTTAGCCCCCTGGTGGCAGCTGAAAATATTAAACAAATGAACTCATATTTTGGCAAGTATATTTCGTCCACTAAATGCAACTTTTAATCACTATTAGAACTTCATACTAGAAAAAAAGTATTTTTCGCTCCACCCTAATGGTCATATCTACTGTAGTATTATGTATTAAATCGCTTATTTGCCTGATTTCAAGGATTTTGTTACGAGGAATTATCAAAATTTAGTTCATCTTTTGGTGAAGAATGAAAATTGGACGAAGTGAGAGAAGCGTGAATATTACGAGGTTGCATACTCCAAACAGTGCTCATTGACCAAACGTTTTAAGACATTCAGGAGGCGTTCTATAAACTCTTAAGAACGTTTTGTTCGTTTTGTAGAAAAACGAAATATATACACGCACGTTTAAAAAAGGTGTCTTCGTTCTCAACCCGTGGAGTTAGGCCTAGCGCCTTTTAATTTTTGGATTTATCTGCTCATTTTAAGGTTTGTTTTTTCTAGCACTTTATTTTCATTATGTTTATTTGTTAATTATGATATATTTTTTACATTGTTTTTCGTTACGAACGAACGAGTTGCGTTATAGTCACAAATTTAACTATTTAAAGTGTTTTAAATTAAAAAAAAAAATTATTAACGTAGATTTTTCATAACGTCACCAAGTTAATAATGTAAACACAGTTTTCCTATTTAAACCAACGTAAACAGAAATACGAGATTATCTCCCACCCACCCCGGCCAAAGAGTGATTTGGTGACGTCACGGAAAACCAACAAAATAATGGACTGTTTCTTTTTGATGATAAAAAATGTACTCCAACGTACTTTATATTAAAAATTATTGGACTGGTCTCATTCCATTCTAGGCCATTCCCACTCCCATCCGTGTGCGCAAATGCCATTCCCATTCTGTGCCATTTTCACTTCATGTCATTTTCATTCCCATCCACAGCTTTGGTCTTGGTTAGGATACGATTGGTTGGGTTATGATTAGTTAGGATAAGATAAGGAGGGTTACGATTGGTTAGGGTAATGTTAGGTTTGGTTCATGGCCGTAACTACCTATGAGGTCACCGAGGTCCGGACCTCGGTAATTATTTCCTAAAAAAAAAAAAGAGACTGAACCGTTCTTCGTGTATGAAACGCATATTACCGCTTTTCTTTTGAAAAGAGGGAGCGTCGAGCGTTTTGTGTTTTGTGTTTAGTGTATAGATTGGGTTGTGTTTGTAGATGTCATTTTGGTCTGAATTTTGCTCGTCCCGCCGCGTTCGAAAAAAATCTGGACCTCACTAATTTCTAAACCCTAGTTACGGCCCTGGTTAGGTTATGATTGGTTAAAATAAGTTAGGTTAGAAAATATTAACTCTTCCCATTTGGCGCCGTTTCAGCAACGAAAATAATTTTGTCTCCCAAAGAAAGACACGCTTTTGTCAAATATGAATTTTTCACTTTTGCTCATTTTCATTTGAGGACCTAAACGGAATGGCATGGAATGGGAAGTATTCCAGTGGAATCAAGATTTCTGAAAATTAGTGTGAAAACGAAGGTCTCTTCCCAATATCTCTCATTCTCATTTGAGTCTTCGTCCAAGGACGATAAACCCGAAAGTGGGAATCCCAAAAGATGCAATTCTCAAATCGATCCATTCCTATTCCCATTTGTAGGATTTCCCACTTTTAAGTTAGATTTTATTAATAAATACCCCTCAATATGAAAACAAGAGATACGACTCTCAACATTTATTGGCCAAACGTTTCGGTCCACTCAGGGGCCATCTTCAGTGACTAAATAGAAGCATCTAAAAAACTATCAAATAACTAAAGTAAATACAAATGTCATAAATATATTGTACAATAATAAAATCTAATACAATAAGTAAAAAAGTTAAAAAAAAACAAAAAAAAACAACTATCTTTTGTCTACGCAACTAACGCACTAACTTAAGTTTTTTCTTCTTTCCTTTCTCTCCACTTGTCATTTGTAACTTTTACCATCCAGGTCAGTCCTTTTTTTTTAAAATTAAAAATTTTAAAATTTTTGTAAACTTTTTAAAATTTGTTAAATTTTTTTGCAATTTGAAAATTTTGGTTTTTTGTTTTATTTTTACTTTTTTTATTTTGTATTATAATCCAGATAGTTTTTTTTAAGTTTTTTTTTTTTAACTTTTTACTTATTGTATTAGATTTTATTAATGATTGTTTTTTAGATGCTTCTATTTAGTCACTGAAGATGGCCCCTGAGTGGACCGAAACGTTTGGCTAAATAAATGTTGAGAGTCGTATCTCTTGTTTTCATATTCCTATTGAGGATAAGGTTCCTGAAGAACACTTCTATCGTATATATATATACATGTATATGTTACAAGGAATCTGTGTAACTAGAGATTTCATGAAATCCCTAAAATGTTCAGGATTTTCACGTAAGGTTAAGTCGTAATATTTTCGCTAGTTTTAACAAAAATACCACGACTTACCCTAACCAATCGTCAAGGGCGTATAGTTGACCTAACCCGGCATTCATTTAATCAGGTAGTCAATAATTTTCACGTAGGTGTAACGAAAATATCACGACTTAACCTAATAGGAGGAAATCCGTGAACATTTCAGGGATTTCATGAAATCCCTAGTTACACAGATTCCCTCTAACATATATATATATATATGTATGTATGTATATATATGCTGTGTGTGTATAAATATATATTTGACCTTCATCAGAATGAACAATTCGGGCGGAAGCAAAACCAAGGTTACCAAACCAAGGTTTATATGCACTCAAAATTATATTTAATCAGTTTAATAAGTGAAGGTCATTATTAAAACAAACTTAAAATTAGTCCCACTGTTCGAATTTTTAATTTATAATCTAAATGTTTGTTGAAAACTTAAAGGAAAACTAAAATTTTATTAGGGAGCAGTGACGGGTTCTGACAATTGATTGTTTTGTTTTAAAAGCATTGCACAAAGGAAATAACACCGGATATATGGAGCGCAATGGCTTAATCCCTGACCCAGGGTTTCCCAACTTTTATTATGTTCACACAACTCACGACTCCCAAACACTTAGAGTGGTGGTTGGTGGGGGGGATCGGCGACGTCTGGTCCCCCTTCAATTTCTTGCAAGTGCCCTTTTCTCAAGTGCAAGTGCCCTATTTGAATGATGTGTATGCCTCTGAAAACAAATTTTGTTTTTGTAAATAGATTATGGTTATTTTATATTATTCAAAGTCTATTTTGAGTCTTTATCCTTATACGTTGTACTTCCAAATTTGTGGTTGTAATGGTTTTCATAAGTGCCCTTAGTACTGGTGCAGCCATGTCACTATTTTTTTATCTTCATCTTATTCTGAGAGTTCTTTTAATTGACAAGACATTTGTAATTGTTTGAACAATTTTCTGTGATAACTGTTGTACCCAAATTAGATTCTTATTTTGTATCATATTTGAATGAGACCTTTCCTTTCACCTTTCAAATGTTCCGTGCGATGATTCCTCATTTCACGAAGGTCAAGCTTGTCGTCCCTCCTCTCGAGTTGGCCTGGTGAAGTAGTGAGTTGGTTTCTTGTACTCTCCACCTCACATAGCCAGGTATGCCCGGCTCATCGAGGATTGTTCTGAGCCAGGCGTCTAATCTTAAATTGAAGATGTCCACTGCAACACCACTCGTGTTCCTTAGGTCTTTGGGCAGCTGATTAAACAGTTTTGGTCCTCTCACAACAAAACTATTTTCTTTCAGGGTTAAGGATGTTCCCCGTCTAGCCTTTAATTTGGGAATACGACACAGTCTTCCTTTTCTACTTTCCACCGTTGTTTGGGGAGTTACGGGGTTCAGAGTAAGATTAGGGACTAGTTTCTCCATTATTTTCCAAGTGTAAATAATGGTGTATCTCTCTCTCTCTCCTCCTTTCCAGTGAATATCGGTTTAATTCGCGTAACCTTTCCCAGTAATTTAGTTCTTTGCACCCATTGATCTTGGCTGTGCAGCTTCTCTGAATCCCTCCTAGTTGTATAATGTCTTCTTTTTTTACATGGGCATGTTAGGACCGAGCAGTATTCTAATTTGGGTATGATCACTGTTTTCAGTAGAGGAATCATTATATTCCTATCCTTTCATTTAAAGGTTCTCAGTATCTGCCCAGTTACTCTGCTTTGTTTACTGCTATCTTATTTTGTATTTCAAATTTCGCATCATCAGTCATTACAACCCCTAAGTCTTTTGCTCTAGAATTTCCCTGAATTTCCTGTCCATTTTGGGTATAATATTCCATGGATTTTAGGTCCTCTCTTTTTCCGTACCGTAACAGCTGAAATTTCTCAGTGTTAAACTTCATATTGTTGTCTTCCCTCCACTTGTAGCTTCTGTTCATGTCTATTTGTAGAGATTCTATATCTTCTGGGTTTCTTATTTTTCTACTGATCTTTGTGTCATCGGCAAAGGATGTTACTATGCTGTCTCTGGTAACGTCCTCATCTATGTCAGTTAGCATGATTATGAAGAGTAGTGGAGCTAATACTGTTCCTTGTGGTACTGAGCTGAGGACCCCTGATTCTGATGAAGATACTCCTTGTAATGTAACGACTTGCCGCCGCTCACTAAGGAAATTATATATCCATTTCTCTACTTTTCCTGTTATTCCCATATATTTCAGTTTATGTATTATGATTCCATGGTCACACTTGTCGAACGCTTTGGCAAAGTCTGTGTATATTACATCATAGTTTTCATTACTTTCCAGTGCATCAATAATGTTGTAGTGTTCCACTAGTTGTGATAGGCATGATCTGCCTGACCGAAACCCATGTTGGTTATCATTTAATTTTTTCTGAGTTTCCAAAAAGCCATAGAGTTTCTGTCTAACTATTCTTTCAAATATTTTAGTGAGATGAGATGTAAGCGACACTGGCCTATAGTTTTTGGCCTCGGATTGATCTCCTCCTTTATATATTGGGACTACGTTCGCGCTCTTCAGGATGCCCGGTATTTCTCCCGTGTCTAGTGATTAAATCCACCATATCCAATATAGGGGCTCAGCGATTGCATTCTTGCAGTTTTTGATCAGTGTGGCATTCCATTTGTCCGGTCCTGCCGCTGAGTGTGTTTTTAGTTTCCCTATAGCTTGCGTAATATCATCTGTCGTAAAGTCGAAGTCCGTTATACTTTCCCCTTGTAATTCTTCTTCAAAGAACGCGTTTCTATCGCGTATCAGTTTGTCAATTTTTGGGATACTGAAAGATGATTCGTACTGAGCTCTTAATATTTCGGATAAAGCACCGTCTTCGTTTTTCAAAGGTCCGATAGTCGCGTGGTTTTTCGATTTCCTTTTTGCAAAATTATAGAAGTACTTTGAATTAACCTTTATCGCCTCTATAGCGTCGCCTTTTTTCTGTATGCTTCTCAATTAGTTCCTGTATGACGCATTCGATAAAACAATGATCTAATAAAACAATACAATTAGTTACACTCTCTCATTTGTGGTCTGTTTTAAGGAAAAAAAAATTTGTACTGTGCCCTTTTTATTTTAGGGGATGCACTTCACTGAAATGTCTAGATTCGCCCTTGACATTGGTCGAAGTTAGATAAATTCCCCAAAAGTATATACTTCATAAGCACAGCGCTTATTATGCGCGTGAAGAGCCTGGATTTCAGCTGTTATACGCAACTACATTCATGATTGATAACTGCGTTGTCGGACCGCCGTCTAGGAAGAGAATTGAAAATAAAATTAGCAGATCAGTTCGCGACCCTAAATATGATCTTCGCGACTCCAAGGTCGGGAAATCGTGCTTTAACCGAAGGCGAATAATGAAGTTTAAAGCTCTTTTCTTTTTGTATAACCCAATTTCCCTACTGAAATGAGACTCGGTATTCAGCGATTAGCGTATAAAGGTAATCTAAAAGCAAAATGAATGATCTAATAAAACAGTTACTAACTACAAATAGTTAACTACCGAATTATCGAAAGAAGTGTTAAAGAAGTGTAAATTACAAATTCCCTATTCATTCACCGAGTGACTGCAAACTTCTACTACTTCTTTCACCACCTTTCTCTACAAAAAAAAAAAAAAAAAAATGGTGTCAATAATCCAGCAGGGTTGAAAGCACCTTAAACAGAAAAAACAACAACAGCAAACGCAAAGAAGAAATGAATTCACAAAAAGCAAATAGTTTTGCGGTGGTTGTATCACATGACGTGAAATTAAGTAAACATTTGGAGGAGCGAGATCAGTATACAAACACAAACACGAATAATTGTCCCCAAATTTTAAAAGTATCGAGAAAACGTAGAGAATTCTTGTTAAAATGAACGTATGAAATTTATCTATTAACTACCCCCGCCATTATCATTGTCCTATGGGGTAGCACGACCATTAGGTCGATGTCACCTTTAACAGAGGAGTCTCTCCATAAAAAAGAATCTCACTGTAGGAACGCATCCAACAAATGCGGATTACAGTCAGTGATGGGCAGTATCTAGATACATGTATCGCCGATACGTATCGATCGATACTTTTGTATCGGTATCGGTATCGCTTTAGCTACTTGATAAAAGTATCGATTTATCGGTATCGCTAAGGTCAATTTTCTTAAATGTATCGAAAAAAATCGATACATCGATACATTAATAAGAATTTTTAAATATTTAAATAGATGTTATAATATGACACTACTGAGTTATATTTATGAATATACATAAATAATAATAATATTAAATATTTATTTAATGACAGTACTACTCTACTGGTCACGTCACACAGTACGGCGCAACGTTTAAACACGTTTGTACTTGTGTTATTGAGATTAATTAACCATAATATAGAAACATTGTTAGCTGTAGAGAAGAAGCTAGAGCGTTTGAATTCGGAGGCATTGCGTCATTGTCAGCCACTTCTCAATGCAGTCACAGTAGGGTTCACTAAGCGGTTTGAAAAGTTTCTGTGCCTTGATGCGTCGCATGAGTGTAAAGTAGCAATACTGGCATCGTCTTCAAATCCTCTGTTCAAGTTAAAGTGGATGACAATAAAAGGCAAATTTAATATTAACATTGTCAAAAAGAGGGTTCAAGAAATGGTGGTTAATGCTGTTAAGAGCCTCAGCGAGCAGACCCCACCCGCCCAGCAACAACTAAGTGATGCTGCATCTGACGGAAGTGCAGATGATTTCTTCTGTTATGAGTCTGCTTCCACTAATGTCTCTGCAACCCAAGATTCCACTGAGATGGAAGTTTTACAGTATTTGGGTGACGGAAGTCATTCTCTCCAATCTCTGAGGCAGTACCCAGGAATTCTACGGGTCTTCCTGAAGTATAACACACCACTACCATCCTCTGCTCCTGTAGAACGGTTGTTTAGTTTGGCTGGTCACATTCACGCTCCAAAAAAGAATAGACTGTCTGACCAGATGTTTAGCCAGCCGGTATTTTTGAAGGGTAATAGTAATTACTTTTAATTGTTAGCAATTAATTGTTAGCAATTGTTTTTATTTACATCTATAAAACCCATTAAAATGTCGTTGATTTTACTTACGGTGCGTACAAATTACTAGTATAAACAATAATATCTAATACCTACATATTAAATGAATAATTATAAAAATGTACCGGCGATGCATGTATCGGTATCGGTATCGCTTAAGACATCTAGAAAGTATCGGCGTATCGGTATCGGTATCGCTTTAGCGATTTTCATGTATCGACGATGCCCATCACTGATTACAGTAGATAGAGAGTAACTATAGTAACTGCAGTGTACTGTTTACGCAGATTTATGTTGAAAACGGTAAAAGAGGCCTTTCTTGGTGATAAATTATTAAAAAATAGTTCATGAATCCGTGGTGGTTTAAAACCTACTATAATGGTTGATAAAACTATAATGGCCTATGACCGCTACTGCCATTCTACTACAGATGGTAAAATAATAGTCACAACGTCTTTACATTACCCTCTCTATCATACAGTTCAATGTTTCTTTCTGAGATAAGACCCCTTCTCAATTCTCCAATCCTTAATCCTAGAGAGCACAACTAACGTAAGTATGACGTAAATAAACAAGAGGCGAACTCAGAATATCCTTAATTAAATGATCCTTATTCGTTTTAAAATAAGTATCTCACTAGTTGTTGATAATTTGAAAATAAGTATCTCATCAGTTGTTGATAATTTTAAAATAGGTATCTCACCAGTTGTTGATAATTTGAAAATAAGTATCTCATCAGTTGTTGATAATTTGAAAATAGGTATCTCACCAGTTGTTGATAATTTTAAAATAGGTATCTCACCGGTTGTTGATAATTTTAAAATAGGTATCTCACCGGTTGTTGATAATTTTAAAATAGGTATCTCACCAGTTGTTGATAATTTTAAAATAGGTATCTCATCAGTTGTTGATAATTTTAAAATAAGTATCTCATCAGTTGTTGATAATTTTAAAATAGGTATCTCACCAGTTGTTGATTAAAAACAAAAGTTGGTTACTGTTAATTTTAAATTAAGTATCTCACTAAGTTGTTCATAAACAAAAACAAGTTGGTTACTTTTAAATTCAGGTTGATCCTTCCCTTTGATATCTTGATTATTTCCTATCAGAATGTTGGCGCGAAAATGTCCTGTAAACATATAATAAGCGTATTAATAACAACAGAATGTGATGACAAAATAATAATAATAATAATAATAATAATAATATTAATTTATTCTACGAGTAAATTACTGAAACTCAACTTTGGTGAATCAAAATAATGTTTGTCAATGTGGGAAATTCAATGCTGATGTCATTCATTCTCGCGTGTGTATCTAAATATAGTGACGTTACTCAGAGTACTGATTGGGATAATGGAGCTGAATTAGAATTGGGTTTTGGGTAACCATACAAAAAAGGTTCGGAACCACTATTATCGACCATTACGGTACTATTCTCACTATTAATATGAATTTGGTATATCCAGGTCCAGATTAACCATTAGGCTAATAAGGGTGTATCCTTAGGCCCTCGAGTTTAGGCCCTAATTTTTATATCGTAAACCGTAAATATTTGTCACAAGGTTGGTTAAATAATATCATATAAAACTGCATAATTATATCTTCAGAGGTGGAAAATAAGAGCTTTTAGTTTCAGTTAAGAGGTTTTTTACGTGTCATTATATCTGACGGTGTATTATTGTCAATGTGTGTATATATGATTTTCATCCATTTTGGTATGATTGGCTTCAAAGGGCTAATCTGTTTCCGAAATTGTTTTTCAGACGTTGGGAATTTGGGCCTAGTGTAATGATCATTCAGTATGTCGAAGGAAGGGGGATATTTTGTTTGATATCACAGTTTAAAGTCAGGAAGGACGAAATCATTCTCTATTTGAATTGTATACTGTTTTTCATGTTTTTTTTTTATGTACATAGCTTTGATTTTTGTTAGTTGTTAAATTTGGATAAATATACATTTTTATTTGTTCGAAGATCTTATGAATTATATACACTATATAATACATATATAGGCCCTTCCCTCTTATTAGCCTTAGGCCCCTCACAGCCTTAATCCGGCCCTGGGTATAATCCCAAATTACGATCGTCGCTCCAACGGATCCATCCCATCTGGGTACACACTGAGTTAGTTAGGAGACTGGACAGAAGCTCGTTTTACCTCAGAAATGGTATGTTAAATTGTCTACAGTGTGGTCGTAAATAGAATTTTAAACCGCTTCTACTCTTTCGAGAAGGAACGGAAAGTGTTGAAGGATTTAACTAATGTCGGGAAAGTGTTAGACAATAGTATCATGTGGAGTGCATTTAAACCATTAAAAATAATCTCTACTTGTCTAAAAGTTTTTTTTAAAGGTTGAGGACGTATGGAACCGCGGGTATGGCAATACTTTACCAAACATTGCCTATCAACCACAACCAAGCCAAAACAGAAAATCACACAATACTTCAGCGCACCATATCCTTCTCGGAGGTGGACGTTTAACTAGGATAAGCTCGACCACAGTTTCAGCCGCAAACGTTTCCGGTGTAAAACGTAGCGAAGAGAAAACGAAAGAAATGATCGAAGATGGTGAAAACGTAATAAATGGACGCCGTCATTCTTTCACTTAATAAAAATAAGGATTCTCGAAATTCGATTAGAAAATGCAAACGTCTTCTTAACCCATCTATGCGTTGCGTCCCATATGTAGGATCGTCAGATTGTTAACGTTTACACTGGAATTTAAAGGCAAAAATTAAAGTCAGTTCCGGCATATATGGGTTGATAGCGTTGTCAAGCGTCCAGGAAGCGCAAAATTCTCCAACGATACGTGATATATAGGTAAAAATTTCAACATAAATGCTCTTTCCTCATACTTTACTCATACTTGTTGGTATGACAAACCAAGTAAACTCCAATCGAATAGGAAGTGAAACATGGAAGCGAGTTACACTTCTGAGGAAAAGACCTTCGCCTTTTCCCGAGGAGTGTAACTCATTTCCATGTTAGCCATTATGTATTATTCTACCCGCAACCCCCCCAAAAAAAATCCTAAAACAAGACATTAATTTGAACATTTGTTTTAGTTCTAATGTATTACCTATTTTTGTAAACTTAATTTAAAATAAATTTTTCTACGAGATCGGACTTATGGGACACCCTGTATAACCATATTCATACGAAGTATTTCAGGAGTAAACTTAGTACAAACCCAAACGAAATAAAAATACA